>JAACJT020000064.1:97961-133028 GCA_009936485.2 Gymnarchus niloticus | reverse complement strand
GTCCTAGTGTAAGATCTGTCAACTACTGTGATTAGCTCACTGTAGGAGATGGTAGGGAACTCAGGAAACCTGTTAATAGTTTTGTCCTAGTGTAAGATCTGTCAACTACTGTGATTAGCTCACTGTAGGAGATGGTAGGGAACTCAGGAAACCTGTTAATTGTTTTGTGGGTTTTAACCCCTAAAATATCAGGAGAGTTACCAGTTTTAGTTTGATTGGATGTTTAATTGCTGTCGTATCTTTGAATGTGTGTCAGAGACGATCCACAGTATTAATTACAGAACCTCCAGTAAACATGTTCATGTCTTTGCAAACGTCTCACTGGGAGGCATCCCTGTTCACAGTTTAATTAGCCTCTGTAGCATTCAAGCCTCGAGTTTTTCCAATCTGGGGAATGGCCTGGTTCCAGGAGTTCTGCGTCCAACAGGAGCAGGTCTACCAGGAGCAGCAGCTAGGGAAAAAAGATCTCCCTGAAGTTGCTAAGAGATTTCAAAATTCAAAATGAGGTACCAAGTTCATGTTTACCCCCAGCAACTGAGATCCACATCTGTCAGAACCAAGTTTGTTCTGCCTCATAAATGTGCTTGGTTGGCACTAAAGTGTGAGTTCTGAACGAGAGCACAAGGGCTTCCTCAATACCTCCTGTGGCCCCTGCTGGTTGATAGATGTAGTCCAGCCCCGTAGGATTGTGTGAAAACTGAAACTCCCACTCCCCCAAGGGTTGCCAGTCACCTCTGGGTGACCTCAGAGGTCAACCCCCCCAAGATCCTGAGTGCATTAAGCCAGCTAAGGCCCCCCAGGACCACGGCTAAACTCAATCTGTCAGCCTTTTCTTTGCTCTGCTTAATGCGCCATTCCATTCTTTGTGACGCACAGACTGTCTCTTGTGCTGCATTTCCTCCAATCACCTTTATTTAAAAACATTTTCATGGCTCTAAGAAAACAGATTTTAAAAGAACACAAAGACAACTCCCAGTGCTGCAAAGTGGATGGTCTGACCTTGATGACACTATAAAGATGGACTTTACAGACCATCTTCTGTAAAGCACTGAGTGGGGGTCAGCAGTATGATAATAAACAACAATTTGCCTGAATTTCCCAATCACCAGGCAGCAACAGGAAATGGTGTCACAGGAACTTATTTTAACACTGAAAATCAGGAATTAACAGGATTGGAAGTGCTGTAGAATGACGGAAATGGAGGGGCTCTGTCCAAACCCTAAAAGAGAGTCCTCTGATCCATTCTGTCTTCTTGTACGCGACAGCAGCTAAAGGTGTCACACCGTGTTTCCAGCCAGCGGTAATCTGGTGAACAGTGGGGGGAGGGGTTCTGTGAGGGAAAGACTTCTCAAGCCGTTATCATTTCCAGACTGGACTACTGTAACCCTCTACTTTTAACGTGTACCTCTGGGTCCTTCCTCAGACTTCCGTTGGTGAAAAATGCTACAGCCAGAGTTCTTATTAGAACCAGGACATTTGAACGTATTAGTTCTATTTTGTCATCGTTACAATGGATTCTTTTTTGGTAGCGATTTTAAGCTACTCTTACCAACCTATAAAGCTTTGAATGGCTTTGCTTCCGAGTATCTGTGTGATCTTTTAGCATCATACAACCGCCCTTGTTTGCTTTGCTTTCCTACAGAGCTCCACAACTGTGGGAAAGTCTTCCAGCAGCTGTGACGCATTCAGACTCACTCTCCATCTTAAGACCTAGGCAAAAAACACAACTGTTTAGCTTAGCTTACAGAGACACCAGCTCTAGGTAGTGAGGGTTTCAGTCTGAGGCATGGAGCTGGCTACAGGTCAGTTTCATACACTCCGAATGAACTGTACGGTCGCTCTTGCTTTGCACGTGGCCTCATGTGTGCCTGAAGTGCTGACTTTCAGGGATTCCTCATGCCTGTGCTCCTGCCTTCCTCTCCCTCCTACTCATGTTCCCATAGCCCAATCCTGCAGGAGCTCCCCCTGCTGGCATTCAGGCATTCCTCATATCCGTGCTCCTGCCTTCCTCTCCCTCTTACTTATGTTCCCACAGCCCAATCCTGCAGGAGCTTCCCCTGCTATGCAGCATTCTTTCTTTTCTGCTATGAAGTACTTCCTCATGCTGTGAACAATCACAGGTCCGGATAAAGAGGGGCTCCATCTGCCCCCTGACCTCCTTGTGCCACCTCACATATGCACCTACCAGCTCCACTATGCCCCTGTCTACTAATTCTTTTCCACCATTACTGTCTGAATTTACACTACATCATACAACCTTGCCTGGTTCCGGTCAGAGGAGGATGACCTTCCCCCTTAAGCCTGCTTTCTCCCAAGGTCTCTTCCGTTCTCTGAGGGAGTTTATCCTTACCTCTGTTGCCGCAGGTTTGATCTCTGGGAATGCCCGGCCGGGGCTTCAGTAAAGCCCTTTGTGACAATGTCCCTCGTTAAAAATTATACATAAATAAAACCAAATTGACCCTAAATGAACGAATTATCTCACTCATATTTAGAAATGAGACATGGAATGAGCACAAGTCTGAATTCACATGGCTTTATGCTAAAGACAAACCAGGGGTATTAAAGGGATGGCCTGAAGACAAGCAAATGAAAAAAGTTAAAGAGACAGCAACCAAGCAAGCCAGTGTTTTTATAGTGAGACTAAGGCTCAGGACAGGCCATGAGTTTACACTCCTACATATCACAGCAAGTCGGTCCTCCTTAATTAAACCTAAGCGAAGTGAATTTACCGTTATTCAGAGTCAGACTGCCAAAGACGTTAAGTTCTCTCCTTAACACAGTTCAAGCTCCAGATTAGTCTGCTGGATTCAGTGTTACCACAGCCGTCCTCCCTTTGCATGCGTTTATCTGAGCAAGGTGGCAGAGAGCCAATCGTGCGTCTGAAAGCACAGGAGTGTTTGACAGCAGAACCCGGAGGGGAGCGGTACCTTCTTGTAGAGGCTACGCAGGTCTCTGTACTGCCACATGCTGCTGAGAACCTGAGAAGCTGCTTTCACCACCTTGGGGGAGTGTCTGGAAAAGAGAGCAGGAGAGTCGTCACTCAACACGGAGGCTTACCGTCAACGTACACACCTTCACAGCATGGGGAATTAAAGGTCCATTCATATTTCACATTTCCGTAGAACATCATGGTCCACGAACAGTTAAGCACGTGGACCTTTGTACACATACTACATTTGTCTGCGTACGTGTACATTCGCGGTCGGCAGCGATGATATTCCACCAGACCAGCAGAGGGCACAAGCTGTTCTCGTGGACTGAATGAAACTTTAAGCGAACTGCTTTTTGCTTCTGTTGGCATGTGAAGATGTGAAGAGGAAAAAAAATATCAGATGATGGATGCCTCCACACTTCTTCATACAGGAGCTCATTGAAGGCGTTCATGATGAATACTCTCTTCGTCTACTCCATTGCTATCTGAGCTTTTAAATTCACCGCCATCTACTGGAAATTCTCAGCAGTGCGCTAATTTATTATTTGCACATGCTCCGTTGATGTGGACCTACGTGCAAAATGTCCTCTAGATACAAAAACTGGGCTGCACAAACGCAGTCCGTATGGACACGCCTGATGACGAAATTTACATCACGTGCACTGTCCAAGATAGAGAACGGAAAAGTGAAGCAGGAATGGGCTTTCACCGTCAACACAGACACTGTCACTGAACAAAGAGACTTACCGTCACCATGCACCCCTTTACTGAACATGGGGACTTACTGTGAACATACACCACTGAACCACAAATACACCACTCAATAACCACCACTAAACACAGAGACTTATCATGTCATCAAATACAGACAAAAGTCCACTGCATTGTAGGTTAAAGCCATTATTTAATGAAAATGTAATAAGAAATAATGACTGATGGGTCGTGTATACATTAGTGTGTGTGACCACTAAACGTGTCAGATGGCAGACGGTGTAGAATGTGACCTCATGTGCTTTACATCCTGTCGTAATGAGGACTGCTAGTACACTACAGCCCGACAATGAGGCCCCCTCCTTCACATTTATTTTTAGCCTTGTTTACCTACCAGAAAAGGAGCCATTCACTAACCACCCCTCCCCCAACTGGTGACTGCCACTCAGAAGAGAACTCAATTGAGGAGAAAGGGGAAAATCACTTTTACAGAGGAGGCACCCTCCTCCACTGGAGGAAGACGAAAATGCCCGACACTCAAAAAAAAAAAAAAAAACAGATTTTCAGAAAGCAACAGAAAAAGACATTTTTCTTAAATCCGTAGGTTTCAAAAAGCTGAGCATCTATATCCCTTAATCGGAATGCAATAGCAGCATTGAAATGCAATTAGTTGCCGGTAAATAGGGATGTCCGATCTGTTTAACATCAGAGGCCCCTCTGTTTGGCACTATTACAGGCCCAGAAAGTAATTATGCTCTCAAATGGCAAATTGCAGCATCAATGCAAAGTAATTACAACCGTCACTCCCAGCGTCTATCTGTCGCATGCTAATACCAGCTGGAGGCAGTGGGCCGATAACAAACTCTTCCCCTCAATTTTAAAACGTGTGTCCAACTCGCTTAGTACTCAGGTGCACGTAAAAAAAAAGCATAGAATTTGTAAAAACACGTGGAGCGTGTTAGGGAATTCCTCCTCGTGAGCGGCGATGCCACATCAGCGAGATCACGTGACTGATCGTTACTTAGAAGCCCCGGGCTGAAGAATCATGTAAACTGAGTTCTGAGAACGCAGGTCTAAAGTCCTCAAGGTTACGCAGTCCTGCCATATCACTCCAGCTTTTAGTTACTAATCATCTCTTGTTACTCTGCCTGCTCATCAACACCGAACGTTGAGTTACTGTGATTCTGCCGGAGTGGGACGGATGAACCATGGCTCTCAATTCTGAGCTGAGGCGTGAGGGCGACTGCTTTGCCAGGCCCCCGGAACTCTACTGTGGGGGATCCCTCTGAAAATTAAACCCCCTGTAAGACACATCGTGAGCCAGAGGGATGCAAAGGAAGTTGGCTGGCCCTGTGGAATTCACAGCATTAATTTCGTTGTACTCGTTACAATGACAATAAAGATATTCTGATTCTGATCAGGTGAAAGCAAGCTTCAATTGTAATAATGCCTTTCCACTGCAATCCACACAGAAGGTGCTATAACAGATCATTCAAAACGGAGCAAAGATACCGGCTGGAAAACCTGTTCACAAAGCCACATAAAAATGTCATCTGAAAACTCGGACAAAGAACCACCTCACGCCTCCCTGCAGCCTCGCGTCTGAAGTTCAAAGACAGACTCGGGGTAACCTTGGCAAGGCCAGCCTCTGATAATTCTGATTGTCACTTAATGTGCCCTTCCGGAAAATTCCCTGGCTCTTTGGGGGGACTCGCCGGCATCAGCTCCTAGAGGGACAGCTATTATCATTGGCTCAGGCTTCTAATACCTCCCCTGCACTTCAGCGGTGCCCTTTAATCATTGCGGCTCGAGATTTGAGCCCTCTCGTCCGTCTGATTGTGTGAGACGCGGAGCGCAAGGAATCATACGTGGGAGCGGCCACTGTTTGTTATCAGTCACGCCTGAAGGGCCTTAGCCTAGCCGGAGGCGATTATCAGGAAAACATCTACCAACAAGGGTGGAGGAGATGCAGAAAAAAAAAAACAATTTAAATGAGGCCATATTGGTGAGTGCCCAGTTTTGGTTCAAAGCCAGGGCTTATTTGGACACGAATGTCTGGACGTCCCTCCTGCCTGACTTGCGCTAACACACTCCAAAAGTACGCAGCAATTTGCAGAGCTGCATCTCCCATAAGATCAAAGGCACCCCCCCCCGGCTCCTGTTCACACAGCGACTGCATCCAAAGGCAGGCGAATGCAGGCTGGTGATAACAGGCAGGGAAACTGCATTAGACACGCTGTGCAATGTGGGGTGGAGGGCCAATTCACTGCCTTCCAGGGTGTTGGCACAACATGCTCCTTAAAAACACACAGGAGCTCCCCGAAGCACAACGCTTCCTCTGTGGGGGGGGGGGGGGGGGGTAAATGACTGAGCCAGGCTAAAGATGGACAAGTGGTCCACCAAAAAGGTGGCATTACTCTCATGATGGGGTCAGCGGGATCTTACATTCGCAGTTAAAAATTTACCAGCCATACAACCAAACTACAACGCTGCAAAGAGCAAATGTGTGGGCTGGTGAGAGGACCAGGCTCAATTTTATGTGCCCTGATGTGGAGCTGCAACCTGGAGTCAAGCTTGAAGATCATTCATGGATGAATTACATCACAAATATTGCATTTATTTTCATATGCAAAAAGTTCATTCTGAAAGGAAGTGAAGACTGATTCATACTTATTACAATCTGGACAGATTTACTACTCAAAATCAATAATAAAAAAAAATATTTCAAGGTATACGTCTACAAGTGTTGTGTTAAAAAAAAAAATGACAGATGGGTAGAAAATACATGCAACTAAGTTTGCATGGAGGTGGGAAAACTCCTGAGCTATTTTGGTCATGTGTGATCCTGAGCATTGCTCCACCTGCAATGCATCATGGGAAAACCACACGTACTTGTCTCCTTTGCTCCTGGCGATGCCGATGAGCTTCTCGATACCACCGGCATCTCGCAGGGCCTTGGCGTTCTCCATGTTCTTGGTGATGACCTCATGCAGGGCGCAGCAGATGGCGGTCACTGTGTCATCAGACATGGCCTTGCTGGCGGTGCTGCTGCCCGTGCCACTGCCGCTGTTGTTGTTTGGTCCCGGCAGGCGGTGCACCAGGTCACGCATCGCATATTTGCCTTCAGGGGTCAGACCATCACCAGAAGGGGACAGGGAAAACACCGCAGTTATCTCCCAGGCAAAATTCCCCAAACAAGACTTGGAGTTGCACACTGTGACATGGTGCAGAGCAGAAACATTAGAGTGCACCACTGATCCCAGAACAGGAATTACCACAGCGCCTCTCGTCTTCCTCACTATTCAAATGCTTGGGTGTGTTCAACTGATAAGGGGACTGCCATGAAGATGTACTGACATATATGACGTCTTCTGACCAAGAGCCTGCAGCCCCAGCTCCACCTGCATGCCCTCCTAGCCCCAGCCACAAAACGGCTCTTAAATAGCCCCGGGTCTCCTCCGCAATTTTAATTATGTCACACTTTTGCTCTCGTCTCACTTTCAGTTTTAATCATGTTGCACTTTTTCATTAGATGGGAGCAATACATTTTGGGAAAACCCCAAGGAGAATCAGCAACACAACCCTGCATACAGTTTTAGTAAGGTCAGCACAATGTCTTCAACCCCTGGCATGTGGTGAGAGGACAGGCTGCAATGAATTTCCCTGGAGGGTCTATTAGACACAAAGGCCTCCAGTTAACATCCAAAAACCACACCAACATCAATTCTAGGTCAGTTCTGTTCTCAGTAACCCATTGCCCATTCAAATGTAATTTTACCTAAGTAATTATACCTCTGTTTTTGCATACATTCTCATCAATACTGTCATTTGCATAATGGTCAAAACCAACCTGCATGCAAACTTATATTGAGCAATTTGTCTCACTTTCACAAACCCAGACACCATAGAGTTTGACCTTCCTCGTGACAGGATGCCAATGAGATCAACTTAGCGATGTTTCATGTATATTTTTTAATTCATCCAGTGCCAGCTTCTGCATTTTCTAGTGTTTAGAACACGTCAGTAGGGCCAAACTGGACTCCACTTTGATGAAGTATGCTGCTTTTGTTTTCCAAGTGACAATTACTCAATGGGGGACAAAATCCAGGTGTATCCAAAAGGCTCCCCTGCAGAGAACATGGCAATCTACACCCTGGAAAGCACCCATTACAGTGTACCATTTCCCCATCATGTAATACTGAAACGCTTAACTTGACCCGTAATGACAAGTTTGTCACAAAAAGCTGCCAGCAAAGTGTGATGCATGTTTGAGTGAGAGTGTGTGTGTGTGTGTGTGTGTGTGTGTGTGTGTGTGTGTGTGTGTGTGTACCCGCTGTTGGACTGGCATCCCATCCAGGGTGTATCCCAGCCTTATGCCCTATGCTCCCTGGGACAGGCTTCAGACCGCCTTTGGCTGTGTCCAGGATAAGTGGTGGGAAGATGACTGGGTGGGTGGGTGGATGGATGGATGGATGGATGGATGGATGGATGGGATAAAACCCATAAATGACATTCTAACTCCTCGGGTCTTTGGTTGATTCATAATAATCTGACATAAACCATCAAAGGATGAATAGAAGAAAAATGATGAGTGCTTTGCCTATCTTGTAATTCCAGAAAGGTTATTACGTAGCTGAGGAGATTCTATATAGGCACTTTTTCAAAACAGGCTTGTCCTTTCTGAAAGTTTTAGGGAAGGAACAATGGACAACCTCTGGTGTGAATAAATGCCTCTAAATCATTAATCATTTTAACAAATTCTGGAGAATTAAAATTTGTATTATCTGTATGGTAATTAGAGAAGATTGATATTCACTCATCAAGCTCACTATACTAAAATGGGTTGGCACCCCGTCCCAGGGGGGTCCCCCGCTTTGTGCCCTAAGCTGCCTAGGATAGGCTCCAAGCTCCCCACGACCCTGCATAGGATAAAGCGGTTTGGAAAATGGATGGGTGGGTGGAAGTTCACTTTATCTTTTGTTACGGGGAGCACCTGCACAGGTGAGGCTAATTTCTGGAGGCAGCCCACTGAGGGCTGATGGGATGCCTTAGGAAGCACATCTCCACCATGAATGGTGGTTGATGGGATACCAGGGGATGTCCACTCCAGCATCAATGGGGCTGATGGGATACCAAGGGAGTTTTGCAGGAGGATACCAGGTGGAGCTCTTCTCGAGGATTTGCAGGGCTGATGGGAAATCTAAGGGTGCTCCATAACCGTGTAACAGGGGCTGATGGGATACCTCATGGAGCACCACTCCCCCGACAATGGGGCTGATTGGACACTTGGAAGATTTCTTCTCCAGCATCTGTAGGGCTGATGGGCTACCTGTAGGAGCTTCCCTCCAGAATCTCTGGGGCTGATGCGATGATTTGGAAGATCCCCAGGAGGCTCACCACGAAGGCCACAGAGGGAACCACAACAGGTGAAACTCTAATTCTCCAGAGAAGTCCTGACAAAGTTAACAGTTTCAATGAAATGCAAAAACAAACCTGTGCATTAGCAGATCAACACAATGTTGAGTCAATCTAAGGTACGGTGGTTTTACTGCAGGAGCTTGCTCAAGAAACACAGCCAATTCGATTGCTATTTCATTTCACGGCACTCAGTGACCACCAAGCTGGGCTGATTTTCAATAACAAACAGTCGTTTCCAAAATGCCACAATTAATTAGCATTACTTTCACACGAGAAGATGACACGCGAGTTACCCTCCTGCTGTCATGAGAGTACAAAAACAGAACGTGGAAACGGGAAGTGCCTATTGGTCGGTCCACTGTATCCTTGTCACCTGTAGTGTAAAACAAAGCAGCAGTGCATGCTGAGAGTGCCGCATGGGACCCAGCAGGAGGGGAGCAACGTGGTTATGGGGGAAGTTGCTCAGCACCTGTGCTCTAGGCAAGCTGGGCATCCCACCTCCCACGTTCAAGGCCTCTTGCTGGGTGACATGAGTGCTATGGTGCCCCCTGCTCCTCAGGGACATAGAGGCTTCATCGTCAGAAAGGCTGGGCACGAGGTCTGCCTTTTTTCATCACGCAGCTCCGGAGGACCTGACATACCTGAAATAGCTGCAGAGGCCTACTGTGGGCAAGTGAACATGACCAGCTGGGAGGCTGCTTAAGCAGAACCTGGAAGCTAATTAACATTTTCCACCAACGCTCTCAAATTTACTAACCCAAATTTAAAAAAACTGACATAAAACTACCTTTAACTATACAAACAAAAGAGCAGAGAAATGATGCCACTTTTTGGACTGCAGTAACAATGCAGGAGCTCGGTGACCCATCTGAGTGATGCTAATGAGAGTACCGCCAGGCATTCGTTACAGAAAACGTGCATTTATGGAAGCTATCAAAGCTGGACTTCCTCCAAAACATTTAGCCTGAGGAAACGGCATGAATGTGACCGAATTCCACTAATCTACACAGAAGCGGATTCCTGTTTCGAGAAAATGCCACACCGGGCGTATCGAGTAACTTTTGAGCGGCTCGCTCTGTAAATTTCACAGCTCTGTTCCTGTGGCCATGGCGACCATGGGAAAGAGCCTCTGATTTCATTAGTGTGCTCACAAACATGGCGAGATGTAGCTGGAGGTGTTGATAACCATATTTGATCCCTGATTTACTCATTACGGTCCTCTGAGCTGTGCTCAGTCAACATTTGGTATTAAGATCTGCTTTGCAGCCGGAACAAAATCTTTTCTTTACAAAGCATTAAGCAATTTAGAAAGCAGACAAGGAGAATATCTTACCAGAAAACAGCCACTCTGCTTTAAAGGACAGTCCTTATGAGTTGAACAATAAGATTAAACAAAAACATTAAATAAAACAAACAAAAAAAGGATACTAATGCACAGATTCAAAACCGCGACGGCAGCTACTGCTAAAGGTAAGTTGAGACACTCTGAGTCCTCTTGGAATAACTCCCGTCATTAACACTAATATTGTTACCATATTTAATTTTCGCTCTTCTGAAAAAGTGAGCATTGGAACACAAAGAAGAAATCATGAGTAGGAATCACAGGTGGCTTAAAGAGAGATACTTCTATGCACGTACACCTGAAATTCATGGATGGTCACCGCTTAGAGGCACATGTGCTGCAAGATAAACTTAGCTGTAGAACACAGAGAAGTTTCCGAAATTTACTCCACTGACCAACTCATTCAGAAAGGTCTGCAACTGGGACACCTTACTGGGAGCTTCTCCCTTTGGAAGCACTTGGAAAACCTGCAGGGGATGGGACCTTGTATGCCTAACCTGGACTGTGACAGGACAAATCACATCTGTAGAATATTCTCCACAAGAATGCCAATTATATACACGTTTCTCTCAGCCGGCTGTTCATAACGATGAAATGGAGTCTCGAATTTCCAGCTTCAATTCTTAAAGTATAAGCGCTTATTAGCCTCTGTACGCTTAACAAGGCCTTTAAATTGATGCTCCAGCTGTAGGCCTGGGGACAGAACATTGATGGTGGCTGGGAAATGTGACACCACGAAAACTGCCCCTGACTACCTGAGGGGCAATGAAATTTTCACAGAGCACACAAATTGATGGACCGCTAACGTTAAAAAGCCCCTTTATGCCTAGTGAGTTTCATAGCCCAATATGTTCCTGATTATCTGACCACTATAAATTATTACAGCACACTTTAGACACAAGAACCAACAAACCCATTAAAACATCATAAAGCAAAAACAAGTGGCCTAAGAAAGTAGCAAATCTGGCCATGAATGGCATGACCCTGAGGACAGTGAGGCTTCTGACTGGAAGGTTTGAAAACCGTAATATCTGTATGTACTGGTACTGCAGATGTCAAACAAAAGACGGCAATCAACAGGCTCTCCTGTTACAAATCAAATCTCCACACATCCACGGGCTCGAAGTACACCAAAAGCTTCTTGACACACCCGCAGGTTCTCAGTACACACAGGGCTAACGTTTCTCATACAACTTTCTGGGTCATGATCTTGGGGCCATTTTTGAACAGATAGATAATTTTCCATTCTTCTCTGGCAGAAAATAAAATCTCAGATATTAGAGGTGGGGGGGGAGGGAGTAGTATCATGCTAAAAATCTGAGGAAACCTAGGCCACCCTGAAGAAATACACTCAGCTCTGCTTGCAAAACTCCTAACTATAGAAAAAATTAAATAAATGGATTCAAGTGTGCATATCCAGTTGCCCTGTGGCAACTCTGAAGGGTTCAGCTCTTTAGTTACTTTAATCAAAGTCTGGCTCAAAGCAGAAACAGGACAGGACATTTATCAAACAAAATAAGCTGTTATGAAACTGCTTCTCTCGCTAAAGTGGTCAGCTGCACAATACCTTCCCGTTTTGCACCTTTCATGGCTGCCACGGCCTCTGTTTAATTTTTTCTGATCAAGCCAAAAGTCGAAGGCTCTCCCATTGTTTCCAGTGTACTGGGCACAGGGACTGCAGTTAAACATTTTCCAAGGATTCTGCTGTACTTCCTGGGGCCGACGGCGGACACATGAAACAGGTCATTGTTGTTAGAGAAAAAGGCACCGACATTGTGAAAGCGGAGTTCAGCTGGATGAGGAAAAATCACAGCCAACAGGGAGGGTATTCAAATGAACCCACTGATTCGTAGACAAATATGAACATAGCAATGCTACAGTGTTCTGCACATTCTTTAGGATATGTCCCTGCAGAGTAGTGAAGGGACAAATGAGGCTTCAAAACTTACGGAGGGTGAGAGTATCCTGAACTAATCAATCAATCATGGTGATAGATGAGGCTTCAAAACCCTTGGTGGGTGGGAGAATCCTGAACTACCAATCAATGCTGGCTATGCCATAGAAAGCTCTGTAGGTACCAGAGAATTTGTCTCCTACACAACCTACAGCTGACTTCCAGAAAGTGGGAGCGTATTTGATTGCTCTCCTCTAAAGTGCTAGAGGGCAGGATGGTGAAAGACCATTTGGACAGTCAACTAATCAATGAGTCAATCAGCCAATCAATCTGATATTCATTGGTGAGGTGGCTTATTCATGAGGCAGGTGACACAATGTTCGCCACTGTAACAAAATTGGTTATAAAATATTATCACTGGTGACAACGGAGACCTTGTGTGATTGGTAACAGAAATACTCCAGTCCACGTTGGTCTAAACTCTGCTTCATACACCCTCTCAGGATTTTAATGAAACCTTTACCAGGTCCTACATAAGCACCAACTAGGAGGCACTCATAGGTCTACGGCAGAGTGCAAGCTGTCTCTCCATCGATGTTTTGACTCAGAGGAAATGATTAGGCAAATGATGATGATGAGGAAATCATTAAGTGGACACTGAAAGTAATTTGCCGTGTATTAGACTGACAGCAGCCCAAGTTAAGAAAATGAATCCTGATTTCTCCGCCATCTCGACTGACCCTTCGTTTGTCTGATTCATTGGTGACCTGTAATCTTCCTTGCTAGGGACCAGGGAATGTTAATCAGAGACCACTGCTGGATCACCGAAGAAGAGGTTCTTCCCTCTCAAATAATCATCTATGCCCTCCAAACTCTCCACATCATGGTCCTAAGTAATTCATCTCATCAGTTTAGTAAACGGTGGAACTGACTTCACCTCTGGTCTTTATCACGGGATGACTGTGTCCCAGAAGTTAGTGTGTGGAGGCTGCAACGAGGCTACAGCCAGTAGGCGACCAGCTAACGTGGCTTCCAAACATTCCAGTAGCTACGTATTAAATCAGCACCCTCGCCGGTGTTACTGTACTTCTTCTGGAATGTGCTGGACTTGAGCTGCTAGGCAAACATGATGTGATCACGTGATTTCAGGCAAATCCTCCAACCCATGTGTTGATACCAAGACTGTAAACCTCTATACGCAGTGCCTTCCCCACTATTGCATTTCGTATCATGAACACATCTTACTACCCTCATCATACCCATCATCCTTTGCCATGCACTTCTCTTCCTTGACTCTTCCACTGAAATTGTTTCACTCATCACTACAGAATGCTCTGTTGCACTTGAACTTACTTCCTCCTCGTAGTGTTAATTACCTGAAGCTTTTACGCTGGTCTCGTTTTCTCTCATTCCTTTGACTATCTTGCACTTTTTACTGGCCATTTAATGTAAACTTAGCAGCACTTGTACCTAAGGTGACTTCTCGATAGCTGCTGTATGCTTGTGATGCGTTATCTGCCTCATTTGTACATTGCTTTGGACAAAAGCGTCTGCAAAATAAATACATGTAAATAAAGACAAACAAAGTCATTTCTGTCAGCCAGAGGGTATACTGGACAATAGCAAAGCTCACGTAAACAAAAACGAGACAAACTCAGACGTCTTCCACTGCCGGCAAGACTGAACCAAGCACCAGGAAGGTGGTTGCCATGGTAACTCCCGGGGCCAAGGAGGGAACCCAAGTTTATGAGTGAAAGATCAATAGTCTACTCTCTATTCATTGCTATGAAAAGAAGACCAAAGGCCACAGCTGAAAAAAGGCCTTAAAATCTGTTTTCTCAGGAAAAATATACAGGGACATATGAAACGGGAAAGCACATAAATATCTTTAACAGCACCAACTAATATATTATTTACACTCACAGTACATACTGTCATAAAAGAAGCCGTGTACTGTAATAGCCCACAGTGACCTGGGTGGGATGCAGCCACTGTACGCACCAGCCCACCAGCTAAATGTTATTACCTCAGGCTCAGGTTTACTTGTTGCCACGGGAGATGCCACTTGAAAGCACTCTGGGTACAAACTTTTAGTCGAATCCCTTTCTTAAAGCAACTGAGCCATCTAACCAAGCTTCAATGAACTAAATCCAGATGGTGCTTACACATTTAATTAATATTGTTGGTTCTAAACAAATTGTGGGGGTGCCGCCTTTGAGGCTCTCATTTCAGGAGATTAAAACAGCATACTGACACGGTCAGCAATCACTGTCAGTATACAAATGCTGCCTTTAATAATACTTTTTCCCACATTTACTTCACACATATGAAACAAGTCACCCTCAGAGGATAAACATTTGCACACTTTCCTGCAGAGGGTCTACAGGACACCCGCATTCTCAGGACGGGTGACACTGATGATTGTTGAAAGCCCATACCCGTAGTTAAGCAACCAATTGGCACGCTCCTGCCGACTGACTCACCAATCAGTTCCTTGTTCCTCACATCTAAGGCCATGTTCCTCAGGGCAGTTGCCACGGCGCACACCACGCGGTCGTTGTCTATCCGCAGCAACTCCACCAGGATGGGCAGGCCCTTCTCCTTGCGCACGGCTGCGCGGATGTACACCGACCACTGCAGGGAAGGAGCAGATGGAGAGCCAGCTTAAATGAAAAGAGGCAGTGTTGATTCAACTGGCAGGCTGTTTAAGCAACACTGCGTTTGTCCACAATACAATCAACTAAGTCCAATGTTTCCCTACCACCATACATTTAACACAGACATTGTGTTACAAAGCCCAGGAAAGCTATTTACTTTACTCCGAGCAAAGTCCACACGTGTGTACGTGTCCACGTGCGGTTAGATGTGGATGCTTTCTTATCTCCAATAAATTCAGCCAAAATGTCCATTTCTGTTTTAGTGCATCCTACTGACTAAGCATGAGCATTGAGCGATTCAGTGGTTGGTGCTCAGTTCGTTATTTTTATGATTAACCTAACTGCCGTAAGCACCGCTACCACACGGGTTCCCCTGAGATTTCAGGTGCCCTCTTTTCGACCGGAATCCTACAGTGGTCTCCAAAGGTAATGTTCTACGAAAGCGTCCACTTTACATGGCTCCCTCCTGATGGGAATCCCCGCCTCATTTTCCCCATGCCTCTGAGTAACCTCTTTCCCGAGGCTACGGCTTGCATAGTGGTATAATTAAGGTTCGAGGGTACAAGTTCGAGTCCAGCTGCCACTCAGAACTGAAAAGTGTAATGGGTTCCGTCACGAGGAGCCTGAGCTCGTAGTCCAATAGCATATCTTTCATAAAAACCGGAATTTCCAGTGGCACATTCACGTTGACTTTCGCTGACACCTTTCATGAGCTTCACATTTGCACCCATAGCTGCTACGATGGTCGATAAGAGATGGGGAGGGATGTGACGTCCCCGATATGGATGGGACAGACATGAAGAGGATGCAGACAGTCTGAACCTGCCTCAGACCTTGTGGGGGCTTGGCTAGCAGCCGTCAAGTAGCTCCTCTGGAGGAACAGGCCTCAGAAAGCAAGGGACATGAAAAGGAAACTCTTCACCTCAAAAAAGGGGGACGTGACTCAACAGTGTCACATGGCAGGGGTACACCCTGAACAATATGCCAGACCCTTGTATAGCACATCCTTGCACACACTATGGGCAATTTAGAGATCTCAGTTACCCTAACTGCATGTCTTAAGAGGAAACCTGCTCAACACTGGAAAAAACATGCAAATGCCACATATGGAAGAGGTTCAGTATTCAAACCTCCAGACCCGGAGGTGTAAGGCAACAGTAATCATCCACCAAAGCACACAGAAGCATTTCATTTCATTTCAGTTCAAATGTGTCTTCCTCCATCTCATGCTCGAGGAAGTCATTATGGGACATTTACATTACTGTTGCTAGAAAAGAAAGACAAATGCGTCAGAGACATTTAATTCACATCTGGGTTTATTTTGGTTTGCGTTACGTATCATTGTGATGAGAACAACCTGGAAAATGGCGTGATCTGTCTATGACACATCTCAGGGCTGTGCTGGATGCTATCTAGTGCTCATTACTACAGAGGAAGATCAATTCTTTACAACTGAAACCTTTTACAGTGATTCTACTGACTTGACACCGGAAACCTACAAATTAATTTTCTTCACGTGGTGGTGGTGTCAGTGTTTTGTTGGAAACTGATCTGGGGTCAGCCGGTGGCGCCAGGTGCACGGAGTGAGCACTGACCGTGGGGCCTACCTTCCAGCTCCCGGCGGCCAGGTTCTGAAGTGCCCCGGCGGCGCCCTCCAGCGTGTCCGCGTTGGAGCATTCTGAAAGCAATGTGAGGTAGGGCTTGACGATGGAGGGGTGCCACAGCATCTGGATCCCTTTGGGGGGGTCTGCTGTCTCTGGGAGGGGCCCCACGCCGTCCCACTGGAAATCAGGGGCAGAAGGGAAAAGAACCTTCTCAGGGCAAAGGTATTTTTTTAATTTTAGCAGTCTTCAGTCTAGACCAGCGGTTAACGAAGGTGACTCATGACCCAGTTTTAGACCTGATGGCCCCACCCTTCAGAATTGTGCCTGACCTGAACTGCTTCAGTAAAACTACATGCTGTACAGAAAGATCAAAGCATTAAACTGTAGGATGACAGCCTGTTACATTAAGAGATGAATAATAATCAGGTATTATTAACAATGGGATGTTTCTCTGATTCTGAACTTAAACGCCACCTGTGCAGTATGGTCCTCTCTGACTCCACTGTGACCTCTAGGCCACACACACACACACACACCGCAGCCACAAAGGTGGCTTTTCATCCACCAGCAGGTGTCACTGCTGGGGTGTGCAGTCTCAGTTAGGACACACCCTGCTGCCCAGAATCCCTTCTTGGATGCGTCTCAGATCCCCGCAAGGCGTGACGCAGTGCCAGCTTGACCAGCTTTCTCTATGGGTGCATGTATATGGAGGGGGCCTCTCAGCCCTGTGTCCTCCACCCTCCTAAATAAACAACTACACTAAGCAGCTCCACCCTGCTCTCTCGGCTTCTGCAGCGAGATGTTGCTGTGGCGACCAGATGAGGGCTCTGGGTCCTGATCCAGTACGGATGCGCTGAAGGGTGGCTAATGTGCGAAGTGTAACTGCAGAAAATGCATTTCAAAGCAAAAACTTCAGTGCTGTTGGTTAGCAGGCACTTCCCTGCTAGCTTATCTATTTTTGCCATTAGCTATGTAGCGTTAGTGTGCTTTTTATAGGATAAAACTCCAGGCCAGAATAACAATACAACAACATTACTACAATGTTTGTTATTTTCATCAGGAGTTTTAAAACAGGTAACATAAATTAAACACCGAGGCCTCACCCTATTTACCGCGAGTGCTCTAAGAGGAGGCGGTCGTCTAAACAATCTGTACTCGAAAGCGGCGGGTGAACGTGGCTTTGTCCCAGGGTGCGCTCCTCTCCCGTCAACGATTCATTCAGGAGAGTGTGTGTCTGCCGCCCCTGCTGCATGGCCCGGGTGCCCCCGCTAAAACGAGCATAATCGCTTCAGGCCATGGTGTGTCCCGCTCGCCAGCAGATATCCGAGGGCTTACAGAGGAGATAATCAGCTTTGATTTCCAAGCCGGTTCTGAGATGAGGAAAGCCTTTATTATTTATAACGTGAAAGATGTACCATGTATGACTTCTAACACGTAGGACAAAGGGGGTACAGATGTCCAAGCGATGGGCGGTGTCACGTGACGGGATATCCAGTCACTTCTCTTCTGCCGGATTATGATCATGCAGGGTGGGGGCCTGTTTTCTCCGAGGGTCCAGAACACTGATGCCCAATCGTCCACCCTAATGCCAGTGCTTGTCATCTTTGTTCCTCTCTCTATTTCCTTAACCCAGTCTCCATACCTGTACCAAAATCAAGTCCGCATTCTGTCCTCCACCTCCATGCAATGTGGCTCCATTTGCTATCCGGTCTCAAACAGGGCTTACGTACATATTTAGTTTGAAAAGAAAAAAGAAAGACAAAAACTGTTATGTGCCTCTCTCTGACCTGGGTGCTGCTGGTGCCTGGCTGGGGCTCTGCCCTGACAGGTACTGAGAGCTGTTACTAATGAGCAGAAAGGAGTCAGGGAATGCCTTGTTAGCCACCTCACCTGACACACCTAGGCTGTGGAACACACACACGTCTACCAAATATAAAATGATGGGTGATGCTGAGGCATCCATCCATCAGCGTCAGAGAAACTCCACGGATACCCTGTTTGCAGTGAGGAACATGGCCATGCGGCTCTGCTGCTCCATAAAAGGGGTCCTCAGCTCATTCTGCTGTACCTGCTTTACAGGAACGTGCCTTCGGAAAAACGTGCCCTGCGGCTGCTTTCGTGTAAAACCCTGGTCTGCTGCCGCTCTGCTGATTCCGCGTCAAGGTAAACACAGGAAGCTCCCCTTGGTGGAGGTGAAACCTCTCGTCCCGTTTGGACACCCAATAGCCGATGACACCGTCCGCCTCCCGGAAATTTCCACAGCACAAATGTAAAGTCCCGAAAGTTAAGTGAGACAGAGAGACAGACAGAGATAGACAGAGAGCATACCTACAATGCAGTCGGTTTTAAACTGATTCACAGTGTGCGGACCTCACGTCCAAAAGTGCCGACCTGATTATGGACCTCTACTTGGGAAATTAAGAGCAGAAATGACTAATTAATCTCTCGGTCCTGCTCTTAAAAACTCCACTTCTTGATATTGGAATGAAGTAACCTTTCGGAACCGCTTCCAGTTCATCAAGTCAGTTTCAAAATGGCCGCCAATCCACCCCAAAGTTCCACAGCTGACCCGAATTCCCCCTCTCATTCTGCCCACCTGATCCTGGGCTTTCTTCTTCTTCTTCTTCTTCCCCCAGCAGCCCGAGCTCTCGCTCTCCTTGCCGCCGCTGGTGTCACCACAGAGCAGGCCATCCAGTTCCTCGGTGCCCATCTGCTGTCCCTGTGATGTCTCGGCGGCCAGCCGGTAGGACAGGTTCCTCAGGATGCACACGCAGTTCTCTATGGTCTATGGTAAGAGGGGTGGTACACATGTTAAAGACGTGATTGAGATGGGGGGATTGGTACGTCAAGGACGCTGCCTACGGGGGTGTGGATTCAGGAAGTCCGGAGCGACACAATCCAGTTCCTGGCATGTAGCTATTAATGTCCACTTCTACTGGTCTGGAGCCGGCGTCAACAGCAAATGAGGGCCTTCTCACATGAGTCTGTTGCGGAACCCAGATAGTGAAGGATACCACGAGAGCAGAGAGGCAGTGCCCGTAGAGAGAGTGAGAGACATATAATAAATCATTCATAATTACATGCAGTATAGTACAGTATCCGTGAGAGGACTGTGGGTCTCAGCTGCTTAAGAGCACCTTCACACTGGACGCAGTGGATGAATTCACTTCAACTATGAAGTCCAAAGAGAAATCGATGATCATTTACATTGAGCAATTTCTATATTTATTAAACGTGATATTGTTAGGTTTTGGACGTTTTCATCATTTACAACATTAAGTTATGACTTCATGTGTTTTGATTAAAACTGGCAAATACAACTGAAAGACAGCAGACAGTGGTAGATATTTAAATGTGAGCATTTTATGCTATACAGTTGACTTAATGGATTGTAGTGAGAACCACTGTCACGTGATGGGGAACATCTGCACATTACTCACTTAATGAATCACACATCGATGAAATGAAACGGACGGCTTCGCTCATCAGTAAGTAATGCTGTGCTGTGCTGTTCACGAGGTGAGCTCGCTTGTTGCAAGGTGAGAAAGAAACGGACTAATGCTGGCAGAAGCTGGTCTGCTTATCAAGTCTAGGAGGAGGCAGCAGGGCTTTGCTGAGACCGGCTGTTTGATTTGTAGTCATGGGACCAATGAGGCTTCAAAACCCACGGTGGGTGGGAGTATCCTGAAATAACCAATCAATGCTGCCACTAAATGCTATCTCCACCACTGATTGCTAGTTTGGGAGACTTCCACCAACCACAGGTTTTGAAGCTTCATTCGTCCCATCACTATTGATTAATGTACATATTCCTTTAAGTATGTATACACATTTTGATTTGAGAAGCACCACCTCAGCCATCATGCGAAATTGCATAGGATGCACTGGGGGATAGACTGTCTTGAATATTCTGCACCCCCAATCACCCCCATCCTCCTCGAGGAAGGTCCAACACCTTCAGGGGAGCAGGATTTGGGATATGCTCATGCGTGGCTGGTGGGGGAGCACGCAGGAAGTGGTCTTGCGGGTGGACAAGCAGAAGGTCGCTTGCTACACAGGGCACCAGGATTCTGTCCTCCTGCTCGGCTCTACCAGACGCTGACGACACCCACACGGGTGCCATCACACCATCCCGGATTTGCCCCCCCACCCCACCTTGGAGAGATCAGGAGTGGAAAGAAGACATACCACGCAGCAGGAGCAGGCTAAGACAAGGTTAGCCAGGTCCTACATTAAAATGCATCACCGCTGCATGAATGCCTAGAACCATTTCTTGCTCTGAGCAGAAGCATCGCCTCACCAGCCATGCTTTCCGTATACAGCCAGGCAGAGAACGTCCTAAAGAAGCAGCTATGGCAATCTCTGGAAGACAGCCATTTGCTCAAAGGCTGTGACCACCCCCTCCAGTCAGATTTACCTGGACAGCAAGACATTGACGAGGACTAGACCGGACAATGTGGACCAACCTTGCTATCGATCTCGCTGCTCCCCAGGGCCGTCTGGATGACGTAGAGCAATGCGTCCGTCAACCCTTCACACTCCCTCATGCGCCGCCGAGCCTCCTCCCCGGCCGAGCTCACGTTCCTGCGACAGGGGTGCAGCAGATCAGTGTATGTCCACCCCCCTCGCCGGGGAAGACGTTCACGTGCCCTAACCTCGTCACGCTGCACAAGCCACACAAAAAACACACTCAGCTTGTCCTTCGCTTCAGGATTAGCGAGCTCTTTTTCATTATTCCCAGAAAATAGTACAAAATCTTACCAACTGTAGCCTTCCCAAAAGCAAATGCATGCAACAAAACCAGAAAGGAGGAGAGAAACCGTATAATTACAGATCAAAGACAAAAAGCAATTCATCTGTAATTACAGTATTACATGTTTCACCTTCCTGCCCTGGCTGGAAGCAAAACGGGAAAAAATAAATAAAAAAAAGACAACAACGGCAGTGCGATTTTGAAACGTGCCCAACAAAACCAATTATAAAGCTTGGTATGCAGGCCACAAGCAGCCCACCGCAACACGGACCCACATACGGACAGGCTGCCGTCGCATTAAATGCGAGGCCGTGTCTTTCCCAAACTGATGTCAAAAATGTACTCGATTCGATTAATGGTAATAAAATGAGGACGGCGAGGAAAAGAACACAATTTGTGAAGAAACAGCAATAAATCTTTAGTGTCGTTCTGGTCTTCATTACATTATCTATGTAATGGAAAACTCTGTTTGCACCTGACGCTTTGCTGACAAAACACCTCACCAGAGCAATGCAGTTCAGTCTTTTTCAGAGGATATTGGGATTTTAACAACAAAACTTTTCCATATTAGGACTATACTTATAATGATTAAATATTTACATTTGATAAGTGCTGTGACATTAAAGCTTGAAAAAGAAAAAGAATGAAATTGATGCAAAAGGCCTTTTGATGAGAACGCCTGAGCCGTTAGACGTTGCTCGATGCACAGACCCTAACCCGGCAGCGGCGCGGACTGTAAACAGCCATGATGTGGCCTACAGAAGCTTGAATCATGATATTTATGGTCTCATTACAGGCCTAACTTCTCCCTGCTGTTCTATCACAATCCGCACCTGACCTCCCGGACTATGGATTTATTCCGTAGGGTTATTACACTTTTGCTCCCTCACTTGGTTCATCCAGTTTACTGTAAGATTGAAAGACAACTTTTGTACTCTGTGTCTGAGAGGAGAGAGCTTAAAGGACAAAATTCAGACGTGACTGTATAGAATTTCACGTATCTATAAAGACAGATATACTATTCTGCTCCATACACAGGGGTGCAACTCTATATATCTTTGCAAATATACTACTGTACTGCTTTTCTCTCCATGGAGATGCTGCTTTACTAAGAGACACTGTTCTTCTCTTCTACAGGTAAGACCAGAGCACAGGAAGGCATGTTCACTCTAATGATACTGAAAGTACCAGCCTCTGCAAAACACAAGCTGAGTGCTGAAGCCTGTCCGAGTCCTGTCCTCTGGTTCGCCCTGCTCTTTCAATGGCAGAGAGACAAAGCTCGGAGACAGAGGAAACTTGCAGAGAGAGGAAGCTCACAGAGAGAGGAAGCTCAAGGAGAAACAAAGCTCACAATGAAAGAAAACAAAGAGAGAGGAAGCTCACAGAGGAAGCTCAGAGAGACACCTGGGTTTGGTGAGGTGTTACGAGCAGCCACAATGCCACTTGAGGTTTTAAATATTATAGTCTGGCTCTGCTTGAGCTCCCTCCATCTCTCACATTAGTGTGCATGAGCAGAGACCAAAGGGAAGCACGCACAGTCTGGCCAGCCGACGGCTCTCGTAATCTCACATCATGAAATGGGGTCTCTGACATCTACCGCGGCAACGCCACGTTTCCATGGCACCGGTCGGCTGGAAAGCATCGTCTGGAGTGACATGATGTGTGTAGGGGCTGGGCGAAGACATACAGCAGCAAAATTCGACGGCGTAACCAAAGCAGGGCCGGCACGCACACTCACACACCCACACACAACAGCAGACACACACCAATACTATAAAAGACACATACACACACAACCACGCAAACATGCACAATGTTATCAAAGTAAGCAGGTGCTCACACAGTCATACACACCAGCACAGAAACAGACACACCTCGACACTATGGAGACATGCTCACCAATGGAAATATGCAAACACACGATGTTACTGCAGGTAGAGCACACACACGCAATACAAATTTAATTGCATACAATTACACTCCTATTTACAGGCATAAAAAACCCCCACACAAATTTCACTGGACTCTTTTATTGGCCTGCAAGGATATTAAACATCTCCAAGCTGGGTGTATGAGCTGCGGCCCTCAAATTGCACCTGAGAATGAAACAACTACACCAAACACATTTATTCATATTTCATTTGAAACGTTTCTGAAAAAACATTTCTAACGCTGGTGCCAGACTCCACGTAACCTGCAGCCAATAGTAAAACAGAAAATAGCTCCAAGATATACCATTATTGAAAGTGTGTTATTGTGTCACTTTAAGAAGGTGAATTTTGATAAAGGTTTGTTGTAATAACCCTTAAGTACCTTCTGAGGAGCCTGTGTTGAACGATCCGACAGGCAGAAGCAATGGAGCTGAAACCCCACAGCGAATTGGAGACGAGCATCCGGCAGAATAACTCCACATGCCCCATATAGCTGGTCTGCCCCACTGCAAAGTGGCCAACTTCAGCCTGGATGAACATCTTTGCAGCTGGAGCCAGAAGCTTACCAATCGGTTTTCTGACACACAGCTGCATCTCAGATGACTGAAGAATTCCCACGAAATTTCAAATGAAGGGCCAAGCAAGGTTGCAGTGGGACTACTGTGCTCCACAGGCGTTCTCGTATGCAGCTGTGTCAGAGATCCAATCTCTTCTCAAATAATCTCAACATCAATTTTAATGAATACAACTCATGTGGAGGCCTTACTATCACGATTTGTTCGACGTTCACATCCAATACGTGATTAGGTGACTTCCCATGTAACTGTGCCATCTGTACCTATGTGTTCAGAGAGCCTCCATACTCCACAGATCACCATCTTTGTTTTTATCCATAACTTTCACAGTTTAAGACATTACATATCTGAATTTTAAGTTCTAAGACTTATTTATGATCAACAAAGAAGCAGTAGAGCTGTCGTTGTTCTATAACACGCCATTCTCCCGTTCCATTAACGTGGCTTTTCGTGACAGAGCTGGAAATGCACATAGAATCGAATCATTCAAACGGTTATATTACAGACAGATCTGAACTTGAACACGTTCTCAGTTGTAATTGGTGGCATTTTTTTTTGCATTATCACCTTAACCATCTGACATTTCTGACGTTGGCACAGCAAACTTGTCTCGCTGCACAAAAGATTTAGAAAGTGCACAGGCAGCTGTGTCTATCCTATTATTCATGAGTATGTTTGGCTGGGTGGTCTTATTGCCAGCAGAGAAGGGGGCTTATAGGTGGGGGATGCATGATGTTATCTCGAAAGTGAAAAACCACCTGGAGAATTACTAATACTCCCTTCACTCTCCTGCTGCCTTGTCACAAGAACTGCACAAAGCAAGACCCCCCAAAGAATGGTGTGGCACTTTATAAAGAGTAAGGCATCAGAAGCCATCAGCAACCAACACCGTGGCATGAGAAGTCACACCAGGGATGGGTTCATCTTGAGGGAGAAGGCAAGCTCCATCCAAGCTTGACTTTAAGGAGGAAGGACCATTAATTACAGTTCTGGGATCTTGGCTGATGTTTGTGGTGATGTTTGTATATGAAACATCCTACTGCTTCCAAGGTAACCTTCACCGTGACGATGGACGTTATATTCTTTCAGCCCTTTTCAGACACAAATAGATCCATCAAAGTATTCTTTGCTATTTAAAAACTACTAGCAATCAAAACTGCTAAAAGCCATTAAGTAACTACCATGAAAACTGAAAGTTAATTCAATAAAAAGCATACAAAATAATCAGCCATATTTGCTTATTAACAGAATTAAATCGTATTTATGGGCCACGAACATCCACTGTCCAAAAAGCAAATCTTTACAGAAACCTCGTACATACATATGAAAAAAACCTAAAGTTGCATGTTACACCATGAGAAAGCAGAACATGTAACACTCTTATTAATATCATAATTATATTACAGCTGCACAGGGTGTGCCGTTTGATGAGTAGCTGGATAGATTTGCCCGACAGGAGAGACACCACCTCTGCCACGGTAACCACGGAGGGTGGCAGATTGTGGACGTGTCCCTGCCGGCCCACGGTGATCATGACAAGAGCACGCCAAACTGACACGTGGTAGAACAGGCAGCGATCGCAGGGGTGCGCCGCAAGGTGCCCGCTCCCAGCCATCTAGCATTCGCTTGGACTTCCTGTTCTTTAACGACCCATGAAACAGATTAATTAGCATGCTGAGACTGGGGATTGTTGGGTCAGGTGCTGCCATTACTCTGCACATCTTTCCCCCGCAACTCTGTGCCGTGGCAGAGAATGGATTCGCAGGTGTCCACTTAAAAATGCGCTTGTTCCAAACGATCTATTTTCTCTCCTCTCCCGAAGATGTGCTAACGGGAGTGTAAATCAGGAGCACAAGCCTTAATCTGAGCCTCTCCAGGCAGGTAAGATGCTTACTAAGGAAGGTGACCATAGTTGGCCTACGCCATCAGTGAAGGCATCACGACCAGTTTACCCAAGGAAGTGCATTTAGTGACCCCCATTGAGTTAAGCAAGGTGCACCGAATCATGCAACACACTGCACTTGCCAAGACTGTGTTATAGATTTGAAATCTCCAGGTAGGCCGATGCTCCCTGCCTAGCAAGCCACAGTACATCACAACAGCAGATCGATTTGTTTGGCTTCTGTTTTGCCCTCCAGAGCCTTCGGGACCATCATAGAGCCTTCAAAGATGAGCGGTGACCCATTAAGAGAGGGCACCCTACCCCCTCCATGCTGAGATGGCTAAACAGAATCATCTTCATCTTGTTAGACAGCCGCAAACAATTCTCTTGTTTTTGCCAATGGTACTGATGTCATTCGCTGGACATTTAGGATGGACTAAAAGGTTAGATGTTATCTTTAATAAAATGATGAATTCCCGAAAAAAACAAGCAAATGTTCAAAGGTTTGAGAATGTCATTTTGTCTCATATTCAAGTTCTTTGTAGATTAGTTTATTATAGAAGCTCATTAGCTAATTTCCTAAATGAATATCAACACATAAATAGACGCACACATACAAACACACACACACTTGTATTTCTAACCTTGTGGGGACCTTCTATTCATTTCTATGGGCCTAACCCTAAGTGTGACAACCTTAAACCTTACCCAACCCTAACATTAACATAAGTAACCCAGCAAAATACAAGACTTTTGGCTCTTTGGGTTTTTTGATTGCATTCACAGATTTTTAGACAATTGAGTTTTCCCTTGTGGGGACCTGACAATGTCCCTACAAGGTAAAAATGTCAGGTTTTTATTACCTCCTGGGGATATTTTGTCCCGACAACATAATATAAATATAGGATGCACACACTCGCATTTCTTCAGCTGCCCACGAAACGGAATTCAACTTTGTTCAAACCTTCTATCCAGTGGTAACAATTTACAAAACCAAACTTTTACACCAAATTCAGGATTTAGATAGAGTGAAGGCACAATACATTACAAACATATATGGAAATGCAGATCCACAGTCCTGTGAAACTGAGTCAAAGCAATGACAACAATAAATAAGAGAAATAAAATAATATGTTAACTACAGGAATTTTAATTGTACACACATTACTACTTGCAGGGCTACTCAAAATTACAGGATGCCCCGATAGCCAAAAAACTTTTTGCTACAGACCAAGCAGAGCTCTCTCTGCAGTTTGCTGTTTGTTCCTCCTTTCACGTCATTTCAGCCAGTCAGTGGCGGGTGTGTCATCTGTCCTTAAGCCGTTAGGATCGATGTCCTTGACTGTGACTCAGTAAACTGTACAAAATAAAAATCACTGCTCATCGAGATAAGTAGAGCCTACGAAAGACCAGCTCTAGGGAACGTGGAGAGATGGACAGGGTTTGTAATCTGCAGGGCTACAAGTTGGAATAGCTAAACCTTACCTGCCCATCTACTCTTTGCTATTTATTTTTCATGTCCACGTCTGTAATATTTCCTCTTCCTGTACTGGGCCTTGGAATATAACAGAACTAGTAAATATCACAACACGGGCAAGTCCCACATCCACCGCTAATTATTTTGACTGGCCGCTTCTGTGTCACATGTTATCTGACATGAGCCGTTGGTAGGTCATATGAATTCTTCCTGAAACAAATAGTCTCCGCTAGGGGGTAATGCCAACCCTCCAGAATGCATCCTTCTGATGTTCCAGCTCACATGTATGGCTGACACCGATGGTCTTAACCAGCTGACAGGTCCTCAGCATTGTCACAAGATCCATTCTGGCCCCAGAGACGCAGTGACAACACCATTAATCAAGGTCGTCTCTCAGCCTACCTATCTGTCCGTGCCTGTCACAGCTTGTGTTTTGGCACTATACATGGAGGGACACACCAGTCCACTCGCCACAGCTCTCTAATAGGATGCTGGGTCCTTCCACATCCTCGACAGAATTCACCGGGCTCCACTGGTGGCAGGAATTTTTCTTTGCATCAGAAAGGTAGATGGGACACAAACTAATGTCCTGTTTCACCTTACGTGCACGCTTTGGGTGGGAACCCAGAGTGGCAACTGAATTATACAGAGCTTTTTCAGTTATTTAATCTCCATGACCAAAAGTGTCATGCCCTTATGAATCCCAGAGGGAGTGTGTTTTATAAGTCAGTGTGTCAGTCTCTCCCGGGGGGGGCTTTCAAAGTGTTTGGCGATGGTAGAATTACTGGGAAGCAGAGGAAACTCCTAAGGAATGTTCTAAATTCAAAATGACATGGACATGAGTCCTAAGGACCTCACACTCCATTGCCTAATTCATAACTAAAAAAAGACCCACTGTTGCGTCTTCACCAGTGCTCCAGGTCCCCAGAGTACTGACTGGGGTTTTGTGGATATCCACTCACTGTTTGCCCTCGTGTTCTACCTGTGTCTTTTGTCTCTCCTCATGTCTTTGTCGTGCATTTGTGTCTCCACCAGTCAATTTCTAGTTCTCTGTCTGTTACTTCCCTATCTGTAACCCTCTTCTTGCCTTGTCTTTGTTCCCCCTTGTTTTAAGGGCAGGGCCCGGTGATTATTTTCGTGTTGTTTAGGTTTAATCCCCTTCTCGTACTAAAAGCCAAAACTATGAATGCCTACACTGTCATGTTTTCCCAGTTGTTTTATAATTAGCCCTTCTCACTTCCTGAGGCATCATACGCAAACAGTGACGTAAAGACAGTCATACAAACTGCTCGGGAGGATCTATGAGATCACTGAATTGTAATAAATAAATCAATGGAAATTTGAGATTCAGATCTGGGTGGCAATGCATCAAAGATCAAAACATTACAGGTGCTCCTATCTATGCTTTCTTTTATAAGTGATATTGCTGATGGTGAACCCCATGCTTAGATATTTAGTCAAGAATCCACCAATGTTAAAGATAACAGAAGAAGGACTTTCTCCTGTATTCAGTGATAGCTTTGGTTGTCACATTTACCTTTTAATGAAACACCTAGCTCACATCGGTGTGAAAAATGGACCGTGACTATGACTGTTCGCACGGCTTGAAGCAGAACTGCAGAAAATCCGCTGGTGACAAAACATACAGTAATCCATTCCCTGTATGCTCAGGGACCTGCATTAGCAGCTGATTACGTGGTCGCTCGCAGGCTCCATTTTTGTGAGAGCGTAGCCCTCACTAGCAAACAGAATGCTGAACTGCAATATACTATTTATAGAAAAGGACTCCGTCAGATTTAATTACTAGGCATTATAAAGTGAGTGCATTTACAGCTCAAGATCGATTTTTTAATAAAAATAAAAAAAATTACGAAGCGGGTACAATTTCTACAAACAAAATGTGATACAATAATAAAAAAAAAAAGCTATAATTGTTTATTTTAACCTGAAGTCTCCAGGGATACGTAAGATACCAGACAGAGAACTGACCTTCAACAGAGTGTGATGCTGCTTGGTTGCTATGGGTACAAGATGGATGTAAGTGATGCTGGACAATAGTTGCTTTTGGTTACCTTGTTTTTCAATCTTGACTGCAAGATGTTACACAAAAGTGTACCACAGATATCACAAATCATGTGGCTCTGTGTAGTCTAGTGTGTTAATGTGTCGAGATGGACGCATTGCAGGACCACTGTTAGGGAAACTGAATAACCGAAACCTGCCTGTGTCTAATTTAGCGTTAATAATAATAATGATGAAGATGATGGCGATGACAAAGATGTGCCTTTAGACATCCCCTGCCCTGCCTCTCCTAGAGGAGGCTCCAGGCCATCACTACAATCTTGCATCGCCTCTTTCTGAATGTGCAGGTAGCGACAGTGAGCATCAGCAAACGTGCGTGTGGGCGATCAAACGTGACGTTCTGGAGGCCAGACAAGGCCCTCCGTGCAAGGGGTCATCGTCAGGAAGCTCGGCAGAGCCTGTGCATCATATGCAGCGTGTTAGCGACGATGGGGCTCCTTGGGTCATACCCATCATGAACCCCTGCAGATTTACACCCTGAGAAATAAATAAATAATGTAGTGTGTGCAAAAGGAGTATGAGGGCATAAACAATCTTGTTAGGATGAAGCAAATCCAAAGAATTCACCAACCACTAGAGGGCACACTGGCCAGGGGTAATGGTAGCAGAGAGGCGAGGTCTAGGAGTGGCACCCATAATGTCCAAATCTGACTGAACGGAGTGACCGCAAATGCGAAGTAAAGGAACTGCGGTGGGAAAGGATTACCTCAGGCAGCCGGTGGCGTTACGTAGCACCTGTGAGGAGTGGAGGTGCAGTTTCCGGTCTTCCTGGTGGGGGGAAGTGTCCCAGCCGGAGTGGGGAATAATCACCGTGTTGGTGAGCACAGCCAGAGCGTCCTGGATGATGGGCATCTTCAGACCATCGCAGGAGGACAGGTTCCACAGCACACCTGACGGCAAGGGGGCAGAGGTCACCGAACGAAACCTCAGATTAATAAGAAAAATATCATCCGTTGGTCCAGGTAAAAGCTTCAGTGTTTCTAATAATTTTTTATGACCATTTCTACATCATAATATTGCATACAGTGTATGTCACAATTTCACTTATAAAGAAGGATTCTATAAGGCATTTTAAGAGCACGTCTTCAATACTCTTGTCACAAGCGTCAGGGACAATACTTGGGCTGCATGTTTTTTCACACTGGAACCAGATGAGCTCTCAGGGTGAAGTGATCTCTCCTGACTTACTGATGACCTACGCCAGACGCAAACAGATAAATAAGTAGCGTGTGACACCGCTGCACGATGCTGCTCCGGTTTACATAGTCACACGTGACATTTTTCTAAATCATAATTTCTGCATGTCCCCATTTCAACGTAAACCTTTGAACTTCTTCTCAGATGCTAAGAACTGAAAACAAAAGCATTCCTGCTAGAAATTCATACTGTTAATTGTTTTAAAATAAGAGTAAAATATCACTTCATTGAGGAGACCGTACTATTATATTGAAAGCAAATTAAAAATGTATGTCTTAGTGCACCTGAGGGTCTGATGACAACTGATCTTAATTTAGTTAATCGCCATTACTTTAATTGCACAAAAATCTCATTTCATAAAAAGTGTTTTTGAACAGGAACATAAGCCATTGGCTATTCGATTATTAACTGCACCAACAGAACAGTTTTAACGGACTCAAGTCGCATCTAGTTAAAGAAAAACAAGAAAAAAGAACTGCATTAAAACCAAAGGCTGTGGCTCTCAACAATTATTTCAATTATGGAACGAAAATATGCTGTAATTGAATCGGGATGGAATTGGGAGATTAAAGTTGTCTTTCAAGACCTTAGATTAAGTTAATCTGTTTTTTAGGAGTGTCTGGGGATGTATTCCAGATAAGGATCGCCATCCTGCTTAGGGACACCATATTGCCTTTTAGCTAAGCACACAGATGTCATCAGCAACATAAGGTTATGTTTAGCCAAGGCTCCACAAAAAAAGGAAAAAATGCAATTTGTTGGGGTGATAAGAAGTAATAACTTTGCGTTGGAAAATAGAAAGGAACAGATATGTCTGACACTTAATGTTTCTGATTTTAACTCTATCGAACCTTCTACGTCTGATGAAGACCAAAGCAGATATTAAACATAAGCTTAAATCCAATATGTATGCTTCTCCATGCAGCCATCCAGTACACGTAGGACAGGGTCACGGTGAGGCTGAAGTGTATCCCAGAATGCACTGCGCACGGGACACTATAGATGTAGTGCCAGTCGACAACGGGAGGAATGCCACACGCAACCTCAAAATGCAGAGCTGGGGGTGGAGATTCAAACCCAAAACCCTGGAGGTGTATGGCTTTGGTGCAGCACACTGTGCCATCATGCACGTTATATAAATATTATACATGATATAATGTGCCTTCTAATTAATGTATCTTGTTTTTTGATTTTACACAATCATTATCATTATACCTTACACCCCGGACCTGGATATGTGGTCAGTAGATGGATGCATGGATGGATGATCAATTTTATAAATACAAAATACTTTAAGAGCAATTTGTAATACTTGTAAGTGGTACATGTACACCGATGTGTTTAACATGCCCTGAAATAATTAGACGCATTTGCCTCGCTCAGGTTCAATATGCTCGGAGCTGTGTGTAACACGCTAGGTGGTGATGTCTGCGTTTGCTATTGACTCCATGACCCACGTTCCTTGTGGCAAAATCTAATGAAAGTCTTTGGATGCAAGACCATATGAAATATGGGGAATAGACTGCACCAGCATTCACCGCCGGTTTTGACTGAATGCGCAATTATGTGGCAGTTTCGTGATGAAGCACAACGCTGCAGAGCCAGTGCCGTTTGCGCATTCCTGTCTGTCATTTTGGCAAAGGGCAGGATAGTTGCCTTATTTAGAAATGCAGGGCCATTCAGCCCCTCCCTTTCATGTGTACTTCTTGTTCCAAGGCTCGCTTTTACATAGAATCAACAGGACCCTACTATAGTCAGGGCACTTAGTCTAATAAACGCTACTGAAGAAACAGTTAGTTGCTGTTGTGCTCGTCTTCTGTGTTTACTGGCATGTTAATTCGGTGCCAAATGAGCTTTACGCCGTCTGTTGCAGACAAGGCATTTATTTGTCGTTTCTGGGCATTAAACACAGTGGGTGGAGGAACCATACCAGTGTCTGCTCTGGTAGCCCACAGTTGCCCTAGAGGGTGCTGCTCTGATTTGAAGCAGGAACTGCAGGAGCGAGGGTGGCACACGTGGGTGGAAGTGGGACGTGGTCACAGAAAAACAAATGCAGGCATATTGATTCACGGTACGGCATGCCCAGAAAATCATTGAGAGATCACCCCCTTAGAGATTCAGCCATGCGTCCCTGGCGCGCTTATTTTGCCCCTGAGGCTGCACATGCGGAACCCAATCTCCCCTCCCTCCTCTCCGGGGACAGAGACCCAGTCAGAAGAACAGGTGTTCCTCCCAAAACTGTCACAATTTAAAGGTCTAATTAGGCATCAGAAGCTTCAAAGTCCGAATAAAGCTCCTTCGTTACCTACTGACCCTTGCAATATTGTTTTCATATATCGCTGTGAGGTTCAGAAGCCAAGGTTCTGAAGTAAAATGATAAATAGAGCACTGGCATGATTACCACATGTTACAGCCACACTCACGGCAGTTCGATTCTGCATGTCACATCTCACACAGCAACAACAGGCCTTTCTGACAGTCATGGGGAGAGGTGAGCCCTCTTCCCAAGCTAATTAAGCAAGCGAGGCAGGCCAGCGATTACTGTACATAAAAGAAAAGTTTTCCTTTCATGTGTCAAATCGTTTATACCCTGACAGGTACTCAGAAACTCCATCCAAGCACCAAAACCAAAACAAAGTGCATCATTAAGCCATCTAATGATTCGTTTAAAAGCAGGTTGGAGTTGGCTGCATGCGTGATCCTTATGGAAGATGACAGGTGGGTCTCTCTCAAGCAGAGTTCTAAGTTTGTACAAGACCATCTCAGGCTTATTCTCAGCTTATTCTGTCTATAGGCACTGAATGCTAAATACAGATCAATCATACACCACGTTAATTTCTCGATACAAAGAGTTTCGAATTGGAGATGAAAAGACAGTTGTGTAATGATGAGTCCTCCACATGTATCTACTTTAACAAGCATCCGTCACTACTTCCTGTCCCAGAACAAACACACACACACACACGCACACACACGCACACACACACACGCACACAGGACAATCTGAAGACACTAAATGCATAGTTTTGGTCTGTGGGAGGATAGCAGAGGACCTGGAAGGGTCCACTCAAACATGGGAAGAACATATGAGGTTTGTAGACACGGCTGGGACTCGAACCCCAAACCGTTCCGTTTGTAAGGCAGCAAGGTGAGTCACATTTGTGTCTATAGTTTCCAGTTCATTTAAACAGAATCAGGTAAATTCAAACATGCTCACTTCAAAAACAGATAAGGGTACGTTTTTAGCTAGTTTGTGCCATGAAAATCATTACCCCAAGCCTGTGATTAAAGATACTGTCAATACAATTTTAAATAAAAAAGCAGACCACAGAAAAGCTAAAGCATATTGGTAAAATATTGTTAAACTCATTATTTGACTGCACTCTGCTGATTTCTAAGTACCAATTAACTGTACCCGATCAGTAAAATTGCTTACAGTAATTGCATTTAAAGTCATTTTTGACTGTATCTATTTTACGGTTACTGTAACATCGATCTAAGACTACATTAAATGCCTGAAGAAGAGTTACTGTAACAGTGGGGCTTTTGACTTCACTGAGCCTGTGAGCGGTTTCAAAATGCCACGAAAATGGTAACGCATTAGTGAGCATTATAAACGGTGTTAGCTCAGAATCGAAATCCATCAGAAGCACAAATTCCCTCCATCCAGTGAGTACAAGCCGGCTGTTCCCATCTTCGTACCTTGTCAGATGGCCACCTGCGGCGAGACGGAGCAGTGATGTTGGAGGATATGGAGGACTGAACGTCTCTTGGAGTGGTGGCTGGAATCGCTGTGAAGTTGTGGCTGATGCTGAATGGCCCTGAAGGCTTGGGACACTTCCATTATGAGAAGCCTCGTCCTCTGTCCTCCTTGGGACACTCCCATTACGACAGGCCCCACCCTTTATCCTCCTTGGGACACTCCCAATACGATAAGCCACACCCTCCATCCTCCTTGAGAAACTCCTTTTTGTCCAAAATGGCATACATAAAAATGCCTTCTTGCTCATTACAATTATAGTTCTTTCTGGCTAATTCATCCTCACCTGTTTTGTATCTGAAATGAAAACGACTGATATGTCCCAGGAATAGATAGAATATATTTTCAGTTTAATAGACATGCCCATATTTTGTCATAGTGCCTCTACAGTGTAAGGTTACAGTACTGAGAATCTGTATCTCTAGAGGCTCTACAGCTGAGTGGCTAAAACAACATTTCCCTCCTTAGCTCAGATGGGATTTCTCATTCAGCTCCTAACAGATGACACTAAAGGAGACACCGACTCTGAAACTCCCAGATTTCCCGTTAAATAAATGGTGCTCATCACCAAGGACAAGCGAGGTGCATGGTGACCATGGCGTTCTGCCAAGCAGCCAGCACATCCGCAAGTGACCTCGCAACGTGGAGCACGTCCGGAGTTGCATATCCAGGATTAGAGAGTGAATGTCCTCTTCACCGAGATGTAGTGACAAGAAAGGTGACTGAGGCAGCAAGCAAGTAAAACTGGAGTTGAAATGAATGCAGAAAATAAATATAGTTTCTTGATCGATCCATTGATCCATCCATCCATCCATCCTATCCTATCCTATCCTATCCTATCCTATCCTATCC
>JAACJT020000064.1:70677-97861 GCA_009936485.2 Gymnarchus niloticus | reverse complement strand
GGGGTGGGGGGGGTGGGGGGGGTGGGGACTCAGCACCAGGTTACCGTACCTCCGATTTGATCTTGTTGTCCCCGAAGCAGAGGTGTTGCAGGTAGGCGGCGGCATTGGATTGGACCGAGGGGAACTGGTGCTGCAGCATCTGGATCACCTCCGGTAGCTCCGGATCCCTCCAGCCGAACTCCCTGCACGCCACACACAGAGCAGACGTCGGTGGGCCGTCCCCACGGCACGCCGCCTCGGCACCGCCTTCGCAGCCCCGCACTCCCTGCCTCTCTATGCTTCCACTCGAAATCACCGCAGTATGCATGTGTGAGAAAGGCTTTCGAGAGGCCCCTCAAAAATGCTTTCTCTTGTTTATGTGACACTGTCCTGTTGCACTGGGTGATCAAGCAGCGGTAAGAAAATGATAAACACAATAATAAAATGGCCTGAACTAGCTTATCGTTGACATGTTCTGTATACTGCGTCTTTTAGAACCCACCTCTATTTTCACAGTAAGTGAAATCTGCCTTTTCTTCCCATTTCTCAACCCAAACTTTAATACCTTTAATAACCTAGCTTTTCCAGTCACCCGTAGGGCACACTTTGGGCCATATATACTAATTTAACATGAAAGTTGCAATGGGCTCTGCAGAGAGAAGTACATTTCATCACAGGCTGAAGAAAGAAAGATGAGTTAAGATATATCTCCTCTACTCCGGCTCATTACAGAGACCCACCCAGCAAGCAGTGCGTCGTGAGTGATCACAAAAAACAGGCTGACACTCGTAAATGAATCCACACAGTGACACAAATACATCTCATGCACATAAATAGCCACACATGCAATACATCCAAAATATGACCGTTTACGCCTTCCTTAGACTTCATCATTAGTCAAGCAGAATAGCCATCATATTACGATAACTCTTACAGTTTGTTTGAGTCCTTCCAAAACACCGTACTCCTACACTGTAAAATACACATCCTGAAGATATCGTTCTTTATGTGTTACAAGCATGAAAAACCTTAATTAGCTTTTGATTTCAACTAGCATTATGTGTAACAACTGCCAAACAGAAAACTGTTCAGTTCTGCATGTAAAAACACCAAATTTACCCAAGGACCTCGTCACTACGTCCCTACAGCTGTGGGTGTATTTTGGTGACATCACCATAAAGCAGCTGAAGAGTGATGTTCTCACTGGTCATTTTGTAAAACTTTGTGGGCTGGGAACATCTCCCAGAACCCCATCTGCTGCCCCTGATTGGCTGGCAGAAGCAGAAACAGAAGCAGGCAGGCTGAAGCAAATTGACAAAAACCTTGATATCATGGTCCCTCAGAAAGCGGTATGCTGTCATCCTGGATAACTGTCATTACCAACCTTTTGTGAGAGGTGAAATTTTCAATGCGAGGGTGTGACCTGTCAAATGAGAGATGCAGGACTGGCAACAGGGGGGAAATGATTTGGGCAGGATGCCCGGACCTCACTACTCTAAAGCAGGGCATACTTCAGAAGACATCAGAAATGACGCTGAGGCTGAAACACTACGAAAGGTGCCAATCTCGAGATCTCAAATCTTGAGATTTGAACTATCAACCTTTAATCCAGCTACAATGCCTAATGCCTCCTCAGAAAGTCAAAGGCTAACAAGTCTAAAAAATGTTCTTGGTTGGATATCAAACGTTACCATCCATGGTTTAACAAGCAGACTGCTTATGACAATGATTAACCTGAGATTTTCAACATGTCATCATCATGTGTGATCAGCTTGCGCCTGTACGTCATTTGCCCGTATGTTCGCAGACCTGCATCGCCATTTAACGAGCCAAACACTGAAGTCAGTCGTACACAACAGTGTGACATCCACGTAGCTGGCAAACGGTAGGTTAGTGCATCGCCGTCTGTCTGGCATAAAATGCTACCCGCCAATTAGGACCCTTGCCATTTTTAGCTGCAACAATTCATCGAATTAATACGTGTGTGGGCCGGCTCAGCTGCAAAGGCAATAAAACTCAGCGTGATATAATCACCGCCCATTAACTAAAATTAATAACGTAAATAAGCCATGCAGATGTTGCTTAAAAGAAGGGAGCGCCAAAAGCTAACAGATACCGGGTCATGAGAAGCGGATGAGCATATCTGACCCTGGATCAGGAGTTATTACATCAGAATAGAAGGTTAGCTCAGCTACTCACAGGAAAACTTTAGAGAAGCCAAGCTGAAACGTTGAATTGTTATGAAACTCTGAAAGCAAGCCGACTAAGCTTTATGAAAGTCTAAAATACACGCGAGCTTTTCATTTCTTCAAAAAGATGTTCAACTGCTCTGCTAAGGCTTTTATTTAAAGGGACTATTTTTAGTCATTTATTCAGCTGGTTATTCTACCTGAGCCATTCAGGTTAAGTACATGTTTCAAGGGTACAACAGCAGGGCTTCATTCTGGGAACTGAACCAGCAGCACTGGCTTTACAAAGTCCATGCATCTGCCAACATAAAACTCTAAACTTAACAGACTCGGCATGGCGGTCAACAAAAAATTCACCAGGCAATTCTGTACAATAATGGAACATTGAGTAGAACGATGTCAGGGGAAAGTCATGCTGCCGGCTGCTGGGTATCTCTGTGAGAGGCAAGCTACCAGAGCCCATAAAACGGCAAATGGAGAACGGGCTGAGATGCATTTGGGTACAACGGAAACACAAATGATGTGTTTCTTATATATGATGCATTGCAGGTAACCTGAGAGGAATATAAACAAATAAAGCCATCCATCCATCCATCCATCCATCCATCCATCCATCCATCCTCTAACCACTTATCCCTATCAGGGTTTAAAACAGAAATCTGGGGTACACCCACCATGGATGGGATGCCAGTAAAGAAATAAATAAATGATAATAAACAAATCCTTGTATGTTTTTGGCAGGTGTTTGCTGCTGTAGCACAGACAGCGGAAAAGCTGGTGCAGGTCCCGAATTCAATAGACCCACCCACCCTGTCTCCAGAGGCGGGTTCACCACAGCTCAGCCCAGCTCTTCAAGGAGGGGGGCCTGGGTAGCGAGCTGTGGGGAGTCACTACTACCCGTAATGCAGTACACCCTCCAGAAGATTAGAGCCAGTCACTGCAAGCCCATAACTCTTCCTGCAGTGTCGACACATGTGGAAAAATGGGGGAATTATTTAAATCACAGATGGCCTTCTGAGAGAAATGAGGCCAAAAATGAAGTTAAGAAAAGGTTAATGGAGAACGAGGGTGAATTCTAAAAAAAATACCCCATCTCTATATTGGCCTTTTCAGACCTGATTAGAATAATCCTCAAACAGAAAACAGTTAACCATCCCTCCCCCTGCAGGTCTAAACTGAACCATATCCTTGATGACACCATCAGCAGACACGTGCTGTTCTGTGATGCTGCAGATATCTTGTAGTGCTCAGTTCTCGTGCTAAACTGGGGCCCGTCCATCTCCATGCCATTCTCTGCTCCCAGCAGAGCCTGTTAAAGATCTGGACTTGTGACCATGGAGTCCCCAGAGGAATTACCAGGTGTTTAGCTGTATAGATCAAAGACAAAAACTGTTATAATCACAGCAGCTTCTGAAAAAGAAACAAAAAAATGCCTAACACTAATAGGCATTCGATTAAAAATAAAGAAACAATCAGAGTGCTTGGAAAAAAACCTCGGAAGCATGTTGTGAAAACATGTTTTTCCGGTCTAATTACAATCATTAGAATTATTGAAATCACAGTTGCTGGATGAGTGATTCTTGGTAAAGCACATCTTCGGCGCACAGACCAGACAACATCACAATAGACAATAAGCACCGCTTCCCACAATTCAAAGGGCTGAAGCAAGATGTGTTCCCAGGATCTTAAAAATGATGCCATGTGTAGCCTTAAATGGGAATCACCTCTCCCGGGTCTGATCGGTCTTAAACAGCAATTCATTTTGATCTCTCCATCCTCCATGCCTCCCCTGCACTCCCGACTGGACCGTTCTTCACATTTATGTATAATCAGCCAAACCCAGCTCATCCCAAAAACCCACCAGCGTGCCCGAGCTCGTACGCAGCCTCTTAGCTGGATCTATTCCTGTGTTTTTCACCATCGTGACATTTTGGGAACATTCAAGAACATTGTGTCTCATCGTAAAGTTCATTAGAAAACGTTCTGTTTCAATAAGAACGAGAAGCAAATTAAAACCAACATCACAGTTCTTATATATAAAACTGTTCTATTCCTGTAAATAAAACCTTTTGCGGGTCATATTTAGTGCATTTATCGTATTTTATAATGCATAGAGAATAATTATTTCTATGTAATCACATTATATTATGTTATTTTCCAATGAACACATATACATGGCTAGTACTCTACAGTACTCTCTCAGGTTCCAACACTGACTGTAAAACTGCCGTGCCATTCAGAGTGACTATTTATATGACAAGGAAGCAGGTTTCCTTTTGATATCCTACAGACACCACAGATAGTGTGTTGCGCTCATTAACAAGAGGTCCTTATGTTGACCAAACACTAACCTGGTCACCTGATTTGGCTACTTTATGTCAAAAGGTATTCATGGTGTGAAAGGCCAAGTGTGTACGAGTCCTTCAGCACTAACCCATCCAGCATATATTCCTCTTTGGCAGGCGTCAGTTTAAAAAAAACACACAAACAAAAAAGTATGAATAAATAAACCACGGGCAAACCTTTGTCAGCAAAACAAAAATGAGACCTTTCCCTCCAAGAAAACAGCTGTGAATAGGCAGCTAGAGAAAATGACAATATAATTCTGGATAATTGCCTGAAAAACATAGCTCAAAAATACGACCCCAATGGACAGGTTTGTTGTTTGTGCAGGTTAAATGCCATTTGGAATGAACACCACCACCAAGAAGAATCTTTATTACAGGAAGAGAAGCATGCATGCTCATACTCACACACAGGAACATGCAGAGAATCTGTAGGTCAACTTTCTAAACATCTTCAATGTCTTACTGTCTTGTAGCACTCAAAACTTCAGCCTAGGAACGGTCAGCAATGAATGACGGATTATTAACCGAGGAAAAAAAAAAATCCAACCCAACATGGGCAACCAATCACAGCTGGTTACACAGGCAAAGACTGCATAAGCAATACTTTTCTCAATTTGGTGTCACTGGGAGCCTTAAGGAGGACGAAGATTTGGGGAAGCTCCACTGGGTGCTGATTTCATCATCACTGCTTGATTTGAGAGCTGCAAGAGCACTTTATCGTCTTATAATCAAGTCAACAGACACAAAAACACACACACGCCAGACTATGTCTGGGCTCGTTTCTTTTCAAATTAAGGCTGTGATGCTTATTTACCGTTTGCAGCTGTAGCCCGGACCAGGACACAAATGAGAACTGTGGCCAATACCTGAGCTGTGGTGTAACCAACTGGAATGGATTAATTATACCAAAAGAGGATGCTGGGAAAGGCAGAGGAAACCTCCAGCTCTCTCTCCTGCCACCCCGCGACACGGATAATCGCTTAGGCTCAGCCATTTAAAGACCCTTTTTCTAGCTGGTAAAGTTAAATACGCATCTTAGCCAGAAGCTGGCAATTTTGAGAAATATCCATGTGAAGCATTCCTCTTGACATATTGGAACGAACTTAAATGTGTGTTATATTTCTGCCACGCCTCGTCGGGGGTCTGTAACTCATTCAGTCAGAACTCCAGTAACAATTCTTCTGCGTGGATTCAGTTAATCAGTTACTGTTTTAGTAAACATGGAGCAAAAGAGAATTTGTTTCTCAGAAAACCAGGCTGGATGTTTAACCAAAAAAAACAGGAACGAAAAGCAATGTGTATTAGAATTAACCTATACATTTTCTCCTAGAACATGTGAACTATATTACGTCCAAATTATTTTTAATTGAATCACAGCACAAACAGGCAATAATGCTTTGATTGGAGGTCCCCAAACACTCCCAGACAACAACACAATTGCTCACTAAAATACTTTAATCCCACGAGTTCCATATAAACATTAATGCCTCCACACTGAATGTATTATTAACACAACTGACTGGTGGAGATACTAGACATAAAGAATCCTGAGCTTCACTAAACCTTGAAGCCCTGTTCACATTCATCTGGGGGCCAAACGCATCTGTCCAGCAGTTCCAGTAGGGGCTCCTTGAGGCTGCCAAGCTACGTTTGCCATAACAGAGCAGGGGAGAAGTACCAACGCTGCTAATCTTCCCAACAACAAGGTAGAATGATGGTGCTCACTACTCTAGAACAGATGCACACCCTAGGTTTTGCTTAGGCTAATTGCCAGCACAGTTGGATGAATTCGTGCACAGATGTCTGCAGCTTCCTGTGTTCAACACTGGAGCTGGAACTCCCCAAAAGGACTTGACTACGAGAAACAGCCAGTGGTGAGATATCCCTCTGATGCAGTGGCCCATCCTCCTCCAGTGGATAAGCAGCACTGTAATTCCCACCCTGCTGTGCACTCTATAAAACAGGGCGAAAAAGAAAGCTGACAGAGCGGGCAGACGGCAATGGGGGGGGGGGGGGGGGGGGGAGTGTGTCTTCAGAATGTCTTCCAAGCACAGGCTTGTTGATTTATTTACTTATTGCAGCAAAATGGGAGACAAGGAGCAAGAGGAATCAGACAAGATGACAGAAATTGAGAAGGCTGTGTAGCCCAATAGCTTAGAATTCCCTGCCAATGTCCGGATGGTTGTGAGTTTCAGTCCCATGGCCAGCTGAATGATCATATTACCAATGGGTCTTTGAGCAAGGCAGTAAACCTTAACTGTTCTTTAGGGAACTGGCTGACCCAAAGCTTCCCTCACTTGTATGTGGCTTTGGACAAAAGTGCCTGTTAAATAAACAAATAAATAAATGTCGACACCTGTGGCTGATGGCAACTAGTAAGCCAACACTTCAATGCCGGAACCTTAAACACTATTGCTGTCTGTAATACCGACTGTTAACACCTTTAGTTTTTGTAGTAGGCCAGACCTTGGCAGACGTACTGGTTTAGGCTGCTGATCACAGGTTCTCAAAACCGATGCCTGTGATCACATCATGAGACTTGTTGAAACAGCTGTAACAAGACACACAATGCTTAGAATACCACGCTGTTAATGCTGGGCACAGCGTGTACATCAATGAGTATATTCAACACATAACCTGTGCCTAAACACGGCACTGGGAAGCCCGACGACTCAGATAGAAGAAATAGCCATCTGTATGATTGCCAGCAATTAACGGCCCTTAATAATCCATTCATCGATACGTCCACCAGCCACTTATCCTGGAATGTGTGAGTATGTATTAATATTCAGAAAGCAGCTTTAAAAAGCTTCTTTTGGCTTTCCCATTTCAGCACATTAAATACCAGAAGGAACTGACAGTCCCTTTTCACAACCAACAAAAAACGATCCTAGTCAGTTATACAAATCTTTAGGGCCTTGGGCTTCAGTGACACGGTCACACAGAACTTTAACAAATAGAGAAGAAAATTTGACAAAACCCTCTTCTTGGCTCCCTCCTACTGTGAAAACACAACGGCGACATTGAAAGAAAATGACAAGTAGACACAGTGTATTCAGCAAATTTGCGATTAAAATAACGCCCCCTTCTTCACAACACAGTCAGACGGAAAACATAAAACTTAACTCACAGCTGCTCACAAAGAAGAAGGGCCAAAAAAATTTGTGAATAAAAATAAGAAAATAATGTAAAAGGAGTCAAGGATTTTCTAGTCATGACTGTGTACACCCCCAGCCCCCAAAACAGGCTGGAAGCCTCACTGTTAAACTTAAAACAAACGTTTATTCAAAAGCCATCCTAGACTTGTCTGTTAAAGTAACTTAACACAAAAAAAGCCTGCAAAAGCCACCAACCCCCAAGGCCTTTTATGTGACTGGCAGGGTCATGCCCATCGAATAAGCATTCGTCTGACTGGCGGTCTTCATGCGGTCAACTGACTGACCGCGATCGCGACTCTTGCACCCTACCCTTTGAATGGGCGGAGTCCTCTGCACCCCTGCTAGAATCATCAAATGGACTGAGAGGTGACATACAGACCCAGAGAAGCCAAGCCGGCCAAGGGTGACTTTAGTTTTTCCCCTATGAATGCAGCGCGGTGACCTTCTTCAATATCGGCAGGGAGTAATCCTCCTGTGAATCCATACCTCTTGGGCCCTCTTTTCTATACACAGACTGGGTCCACTGTGAGTTATTTATTAGAATAGAAGGACTTTAAAGTCATCCAGACGCATTTTTTGGCTCTTTTAAAACCAGAACTTGAATTTCAATCACTTTGCTCCCAGCTTCTGTATGCGAATCTTCCAGACCCTTGCTGCAGGTCCCACAAGCCATCCTTCACTATGGGACTGCTTGAGTCAGTGGCACTGTCTGCTGTTTCATTGTGCCTACATGGGCCCTGCTGTGGCTGGCACTGGCTAATCCTCGAGCTGAAGACTGACGCAGAGGTGGACTTGGAAGCGAATAGAGATGGCGGAGCCTCACCTTTGAGATTTACGGCAGCAGACCCACGCAGCCCGGCAGCTCACAAGGCCATCTTACGAGAGCTCAAGAGCTAAGCTCGTCACAGTTCATATGTCGTCCTTCATGCTGCATGGAACCTCTGCTTTTTGACACAGAAGAAAATTGCTGATCTTGCCGGCATCACCGATACCTTCCTGTTAGCCGCTTCACAGAGACGATGTCTGCACCTTTCTTCCCCTCATATGCCACCTCCACGCTGCACCACACTCGCGAGGTCGGAGGGGGAGCAGATGTGGGCTGCTCTCCAAGTTAAGACCACCCGTCCTCCTGTTTGCTCCATCCACGTTTAAGGTTTAAACAGGCGACATTTCGGCAGATTTCCTTCACCTAGCTGTGGCTCCTGGCATGGAGCACCCACGGCCAACAGCTTATACTGCCTCAGATCCCACAGTCCTGAATCGGCCCAAAGTAACCAGCTGGTTCGTGAACTTTAAACCACAGGCTCCCAACTCAATCTTTAGCCCCCCGCCACAGCGAGTTCACATTTTGTCGCACTTCATCACCCACTCGTGATTGCATTAGTCAACCAAAGCCCTTGATTGCTTGCCTCAGGCATATGTGTGGAGGACCGGCAGAGGGAGGCTGGAGCACTGGGTCGAGAAACACTAGTTTAAAAGGTAGACGAATCTGAAACACGAAGGGGACACAACAACCGCATTGCTCATTCAAATCCACTGATCTGGACAAGGTGCCAACTAAGAGGCTTTGTGGATGTAAATACAACTCGAGGCAGACAGAAAGTGAGCATAACTGTACTGGAAAAACTATTGAACTCAGATCAGTGTCAAATATTAACACTTTATTAATAAAAAAAAAAGCACAATATGAGAAAGTAACGAGGCAAAGAGTATTGAAGAGGAGCATGGAAACACAAGGCCCCTGTAAACATGTGGCATCCAGTCAGGACAAATTACTTCAGGATGAGTGGGGGCACTGGAGAGGTTAGTTTCCACCACCTCGCTGCAAGCTCTCGGTATCGAAGCACTGCTGATCACAGACATGCTATGTAGAATCACGCATGCTGATATGCGGCCAGTAGAAGGTGCATGCATGAACATCACTTTCCGATGCAGCAATTTCCGATAAACTACTGCGTAATCTGATCGCTCTGACAGCAGGAATAAACTTGTTGCGGAACATTTTGTGTTGGATCTGCTGAGAGGAAAGTTTACCAACCACTCTCAATCTCGCAGAAACAATCGCAGTTTTAGAAAAAGAAAATGGAAAAAAAAAAAAGCAAAGGCAACAAAGAATGAGTCATGTTACCAGGGGGGATATCCTAACATTTATCCAGGTCCAACATGGCAGTTGGAAGACAGACTGGGAGCTTGAGTATATTTATGGAGCACAAAGCACATCTCAGCCACTGAGATGATGAAAAATCCTGCAATACACTTTTGTGTGAGCAGGTGAGGCAAATCATTTCAATTCACCAAATGTTTGCGGCGTTAAACAGATATTCACCCCAAGGTTCTTTCTTGTTTCTCTAGCACAGGAACGACATATTGCTTTTTTCACTGTTAGTCCCAGAAATGGTGATTTTTTTTCATTAAGAAGACGGGAACTCCATCCCATCCAGGGTGTCCTCCACCTCGAACCCTGAGCTTCCTGGGCCTGGCTCCAGACTCACACTGACCCAGTGCTGGATAGGCTGTGATGAGAGACTGAGGAAGGAAGGAAGGAAGGAAGGAAGGAAGGAAGCCACTCCTGCATCAGGAAGGGAAGGGACTCACCCAGATAAACTGCAGCCTTTTCCTGCGAGCTTCCACATGTTACTATTTATTTGTTTATTCCACCCAGCAACATGAGAATATCACCTGACCTGCTTTGTGGGCACCGCACCTGGTGCTATACAATGGAGGTCCTGTTGACAGAATGGCAGGATGCGTGATTGGAGTACTGGTTCTCACCGCCAGGGTGTGGACGACAGAGATAGATGTGCGGTGAATATTGGGAGGTCCTCCGCTCGTTCACAGAGGCATATACCAACGACAGCTCAGTCCCGCTGAAGGACACTCTCCCAGCAAGGCCCAAATTTACAAGGTCAGAGAAGTGGAGGGAGAAACTGAGCTGATATCACACAAGAGACGAAAACCACAAGTTGAGTTTGAGTTTCCTTTTAACTTGCAGCTCCTAGCGAAACTTTTCCAGTATTTACTGTCGTAACTCCTATACATATACTGTACACGTCAAGTCTCTCGGATAAAGTGAGTGTTATCTGCTACCTCGTGATCCTAAGATGTCACCCGTGAGATGTCATGGTCTTTTGCAAACCCTCTGGCTGCACAATTTTATGGTTGCCACCTCCCCCCAGCCCCACCACTGGCACTTTAAGTCTCCCTATTTTATACTGGTTTTCATAACATATTTTGCTATTTTGAGTGTGATTCGGCTGACATGTACGCCTCTACTGTTATGCTAAATGAAGAGCAAAACTAAAACACGATGAAAGAGTGGAGTGATGGTAAACACAGGCGTCATGTTTCTAACAGAGACGCTCCATTGTCTCCAGTGCGGTTTCCTTGGCGATAATGAGTTCCCCACCATGGTGGAATAAATCACCCCAGTCTGGTCACTGCACACATTCATCAAATTATCTGACAGTAAACACTCCTTTGTTATGGAGCATTAAAAATGGCCCCTGGAAAAAATCAAGAACAGACACTTGCAGAAATTTGCATGATTAGGATACCACTTGGGTTGTACCCCGACGGAACATTCAAGGTCCGTGTTTAGATCCATCCTCTCACAAATACCAAGTCATTTCCTTCAGTCACAATTAAAAAAAAAAAATCAGACATGTTTTGGCCTTAAAATCCTATCATAAGAATAACATACACTAAATAGGACATACACTAAATAGGCAATGATGGTACTGGGACATGCTTCCGATACATTAAACTGCTTTCTTCCCTATCTTTTCCTTTCAAACGTCAATACTGTATACATTTACTCCACTACCATGACAGCAAGCCCCACCAAAGACTTGGTGGCTTGCTGAACTCTACTAAACTACTAAAAGTCAACCCTAAAAATGACCCAAACAGCATTAGCAGTTTCTGAAGCTAATTTTAACGATTTGATGCAAGCAATGCCCAGTCAACAGGACAATGACCGAACAGAAGTCCCACTCTGCTTGAACCGGGTCCTCAGCTGGTAAAGTCTTCACAATAGAAAGCTCATCTAGCTGAAAAGCACATTATTAAATCCCTGCAACACTGCATGTCATCCCCAAGGTTCCTGGAAAAGCCTCCTTTAAATGTACTGCATAAGCCAAAAACAAATTTAATTATGTCAGTGATGGAAAGATGGTTTTCTTCAAAAACAAACATTAACATGAATGGTGGTTCTTTGCGGGAACTGATTTGTTTCAAGAGAACAGAGGAACAGAAACATTAAAATCTAAACGGCTGCTCTAACACTGCTAATTTCTGTCAGCAACAGCAATAGGCAGCTTGATAGATGGTAACGCAACTTCAGACATGATGTACAATCATTAAAATCAACAGAAGCACATCTTCAATTGCCTGGAGATGCCATTTTGAAGCCAAGAAAAGTTCACCTCCTGTTCTCACAACTCAAATGTCTTGAGTGCAGATCTCTCATTTGCGACCGGTCGGGCATTCGCTGTTACTCCCTAACGATCTGTCACAACTCTTACGCTGTTAAGCTAGTTCGTGGAGAGGAGTGCCGTACACGTCGGGTGCTGTCTGAATCTGAGCTTAAGATTTTAAATTACAGCTGAAGGTCCTCTCTTCAGGTCTTTTTGGATTCTTTCGTAAATGAGCTGTAGCTACTTTTCCGAAAGCCCCCATTAACTGCCATTAAAAAAAGAAAAACATCCCATGTGTTTCGTGATGGAAGATGGAACCAACGCGGAAGACACCACGAGTGATTTCACGTTGAAAGGGAGGGCCATACCACTTCACTTAACTCTGCAGTCGCACCCAACAGACTGCGCCTCCCTCCAAACAGGCCTGCACACCCGCGACTCCTCTACATAATGTCACGTTTCACACATTGATGAGGCCCAGAAGGCCTGGAGGAGAAGGGAAGCCCTAAGGCGTGGAACGAGTGAGCTGCCTTCCTCTTGGAGAGCCTGTCGGTCTTCAGAGAGATGGCCATCACGACCCCGCAGCGCCTCCGGCCCTGTGAGCGAAACCAGGCATTGTTCTGCTGGCTGGGGAAGGACACCCTGTGGACTTGCTGTGCTTTTCAGGCTATGCCAAACTTTAAGATGCTGATGGCTCTGAGGAATTCAACTGCTTCTTGGACAATTCCCCCAGCTGATCCTGAAGCTGCCCACTGTGGCCTTAACAAGAGGCCCCAAGGCCACCTGCACTGAAGCACACCCTCTGTCTGACTGTTTTTTTAAAGCCCCCTTACTCACGCTGCACATAAGTGCCCTAAGGGACCGATTCTGAGAACGATTCTGAAGCTTTTCCACTAACACAAGTACTTCAAATTTAAGTAACTGATTGACAAATAGCTGGGAATTCTTATGAGGTCTCACCATAAAAATGATTTAACCACTCATTTCAAGGGCAATTTGGAAGGCTGGTCAGATTACTGCTGGTGGTCTGTTTTTACTTTTGTAAGTACAGGTCCCAGCATGGGCTGTGGCATCGTATCCTCAGGGTTCTGCTTTATTAAAGTATGCAGCTTTATAAGCATAATAAACAAACCAACAAGCAATGTCACCCGATGGTCGAAATGCTGACACCACAAGCACAAACAGGACGTTCAGCATTGAGAATTACCCAGAGGTGACTCGCCCAGGGCAGTAGGCATTATTGGCCAATGTGAGGGAAGGGTTCCGGGGTGGCAGATGGTGAGCCTATGGCAACAACCCACTGGGAGGGGACTGGGGAGCGGTGCACTTCTAGCCATTTGGAAAGTGGAGAAACACACAGCGCTACGAAGTACAGCAAAGTCATTTCAACCTCTACCTGTGTCTATGCGAGTCGCCCTTTTTAGTGACACGGGTTTCCAGGACATTGCGCAGAGGCCTTTGTTTCCATCAGAGAGAGCCACAACATGCCTAGAAAATACAAACTACTTAGACGAAATCCTCACCCCTTGCCACCATATTTAAGGATAAAATATGAGACACTCGTGTCTGTAATACAGAAGGGAAGTGCAAGTCAAACACACAGTCTCTTCATGCTGCTATAATGAACAGGAATTATTGACAGTATAACACCAATTATCTGAAAATCAATCATGGGGACTGTCAATTATCCAAACCACCGCCACCCTCACAAAAAATTACAAGTATTACAGTGGCTTTTATGCTAATGTATTACTGCAGCCACTTAATGCATTTATTTCACATTGTTCATTACAAGACATAGGAGTGTAACAAAGAAATAGTCTTAAATTGTCATTGCTGGAGTTTAAAGATCAAATGTTGTTTTAGCTACTGACTGGACTTAGGAAAGTCTCCAGCAACCTCGACGCGTCCTTTTCCATTGCACCGCTGTCGGTTGAGAGCGCGGGAGCATGGAAGGGGGTGGTGGTTAGCGTTCACGCAATCATTTAATTCAGTTTGTTTCGTATAAACTGTTTATTCATGTTTGTTTCATTATCCTGACTATTTGACTAACTGAACCAACCCTGGGGCCAATTCGGTTGCATAATCAATGTTCTTCTGTATACACACTCACATATGCACTTTCTATTAGTGTTAGCATTGGGAAATTGACAGGCCAGGCACAGAGGTAAGGATTCAAATGAGATGTAGCAGACTGGCCCAGGAAGAGAAAGTCAGCAAAGCCTGGTGAGGACATACTGTAAACAGATCAGCAAAAAAAAAAATTAAAAAAATAAGCTACCTGATTCCTGAAAAGCACTTTGGTAAAGTACTGTTTTACAGATATGTTTTTAAAAAAAAAAAAAAAAAAAAAAAGCAATAACGGACGTCCTCCTAGGCTTTGCTGAAGCTGTTCCTGTTTTTAGCCACAGGCCTTGCAGTTTTATCCAAAATGTGGTAATAAGATGCTACTGACAGGATGCTTCTCGCTTGGCTAATGCTCTTACCTTGGCTAACACAGTTCTCATCGCTTGGCTAATGCTCTTAGCTTGGCTAACACAGTTCTCATCGCTTGGCTAATGCTATTCACTTGGCTAACACTGAGCTCCTTACTTGGCTAACACTCTGCACTTGGCTAACACAGGGCTTTGCACTTGGCTAACGCTCTTCGCCTGGCTAACACAGGGTTGCTTGCTTAATTGATGCTCCTCACCAGGCTATAATTAATACACGCTCCGCTAATAGTCCTGTGAAGCAGACCTCAAATGGACCTAAACACAACTCTACAGACCAGGTCAGCCCGAGGGGAAGAGAAGGGACCTGATTCACTGTGATGCAAGCAATGAAGCAAATGTTTGACACAGAGTGGGCCACGTGTGGGGGATGGCTGTTAACTATTCTCAAAAGAACCATCAATAACAAAAGATGATGAAGGGTCGCTGACTCCAGGACAATCGGTCACATGGAGAGCGGCTGTCTTGCCCAAACCCTCTAGACGCAAAATGTCATGCCAGATGAGGAAGCATAATCAATAACGCCCCGGCGCGATGCAACATTCATATTCATCTATTGGCTACTATTTCTGTATTTCTCACCTTCTCATCAAACCTCCTCTCTCTTCTACTAGAAGTGATAGTATTTTAACAGTTCATAAGCTATTAGGCACTAAAATACTAAAATACCTAAAAATGTACAACTACTCTGGCGATAATGCTCAGCTCTCCGCAACATGCATTTCACATGTAAAAGCCGACGCTGCGTTTACATGGATATTGTGCACGTTTTTGACTCTACTACTACTAAACACTTGCATGCTGGATTTCAAGATGCGAGTCACACAAAGGCACAGATAATCCCCCATTACCCTGCCGTCTGTGTTTTGCACTGTATTCTTTGTATTTATTGTAAATCTGTACTATGTTTTGGCCCCCCATGCCCTGTCCGCCTCCCCACAACTCTGGCAAAAGACTTTCACTGTGCTCTCTGGAACACGTGGCAATAGAACTTGAGTTGATTTGACACCTTCCACCAATCACACAAAAATATTCTACACAAAGGGCGATGGTCATTAACGCATCCAAGTGCAGACCAGAGCGCTGACTCCTTTGCAAGCCTTTCGGCACAACCAAACACAGCCAACGGGTTAGTGTGAGGCTCTACCGAAACAAACTAGCATAGTTAAGGAATATTGAAGTATGATCTGACATTGAAAAAACTCATATAACCAAAAACCTTCTGATCTAAACAACATAAAATGTTTGTCTCAGTCATTTTTACCACGTCTGTAGCAACTGAAAAATTTTTGTTGAATCTCTCTGCTTTCGGATTTTAAACAGACATGATAACAGTAAAACAGACCTTAATGTTCTGTATAACAGGTCAGACTGAAAGCAGACACTGTACCAGATCATAACAGGATGAATGCTTCATATGCAAACATCATTTAAAATGTATAAATCGCTTAAACACATTTTTACATTGAATTCATCAGATTCATTCATCTCTTTCTAAGTAATTAAGAACATCTTCAACATCAAAGCTCAGATCAAATAGTTTTATGTTCATCTTATTTAACTGAAGTTTAACAACAGTAAAATCTTTTTGAAATTTCTCTATATATTTACATGTAAATACAACAAATGGAATTACATACTAAAGAGGACAACTGACTGACGGACTGGTTACATTTTGTTTGGAAAGTCGCTTTTAATATAGATGACAATGGGATGTTATAAAAAGACAAAAGATGGTACGAATTGCACGTTAGACGACTTTAACTCACGAGGAGCAGTGAGTGAGAGAGCAGGACGGTGCCTGACTAAAAGATGCAAGCTAGCTTAATGTGGGAAGCCTTTGCACCCTGGACTGCAAGCATGACCACTGACAGCTCTTCTTGGAAAAACCCACTAGAACAGGCTCTGTGACCTTCCGAACCTAAGGCCAAACATCCGAAGCCTTTGTTTAACCTTAACTTTAATAAATTAGCTTCCTATTGCGATTACCAATTTGTGTTCCTCACTCAGCACAGGTTAACATTAAAGACAAATGCAAAGTCATCTTAAATGAGTAAAGGCTGTGGCCTCATCTCAGACTGTGATCTCCTAAGACATAAATGTCCAAGCATAATTAATTACATCAAAGCCTCTAAGAGGGCACATGGATCACAGTTCAAGAATGATGGAGCTTCAAAAGACTCAAATAGAAGGCCTAAATATTAAAGACTTATAAAACCAATAAACCAAGACAGGCCAGATATGTTAAACTCAATGCATTTAGCAGCAGAATAGCAGCAGTTCTCATTGCTGTCTGACCTTCTATCAGTGCCACAAGCGAATGCAAATTAATCTGCTCACTCAGAATTTGGTTTTAGGAACAAATCTAACAATTTTGCTGAGCTCTCGCTGAATTAAATCAAAGAACGGGAAAAAAAAAACAGGAGATGAGAAGTAGAATGTAAATAAATGCTTGATTACTTTGTCATTCTTTTCTCGGCTTGATTTTGATTCCAGACAAGGAATTCGGGATCGTACCTATCAAGAGACAGGCAGAAAGAAAAAGGCAGGTGTCTAGCAAAAAAGTGTAAAGAAATCCTAAAATAAAATGTTACGACCTTCTCTTCCTGCACTCCTGTTACAACACAGTTTTAATTAAAGGCATGCATCAATAAATGGTAATAAAAGCAATACATGAATAATTAATATACTAATAACCACTAAATGGATTAAGTGGCATAAAGTTACCATGTCAATATGATATAAAATATATATATCAGCCAGTAAATGTAACCCATCAGAGGTCAGTTCAGTTATTCTAATATTACATTAATATTATCATTATATTGATATAATATTAATCATAATATTAGAAATAGATTTTCTTCAGACAGCTTCCATGACACTACTGACAGAGAAACATTAGTTCTTGTGTAAATTTTATAAAATAAGCAAACTCATAACGAATATACACACTGCAGCTCTTCCTGTTAAAACTCATCACATATCTAGAGGTGTAAGTACTGTGTAAATGGTTTCTGATCTTTACATATGAATACACAGATAACATATTTCCTATATATACATACCTATATGTATATATTAATGTCGGGGCTACAGATACCACTTTGTGCTGTCATTTTCATAAAGCCTTTTACCCAAATGTGGTATAAGCAAGAACAGAAATATTGGATAATAAAGTGAACCAAGTCACCCCCTACCATTGACAAGAATGAGATTACTCTCCTTCGAATACCTGCAGTGACTGGGCTAGTCTGCTCACCACTGTGTCTGTGTCCTTATCATGACAGAACAAGGTCTCTTGTCCCTTTAAGGCACAAACAAATCTATTATAAAAGCGAACGTCCCACCCCCCGTCACTGATTGGTCAGCTTTCCAGGTTTGTGGAGAATACCGAGAAACTAAACCTTGCACAAAAAAAAAAAAAAAAAATGAGCTGCTTCATCTATGTCTACATTAGCACAGCTGTGGTCTATTGGATCTTATTTCATTTACACCACTGGAAAAAAGTTAGGATTAGGGTAAACAGGCTGGTGTCAGATGCATTCATCCACTGACTTGTAAGACATTCGTCAAAGCAGAGTAATATTATTTTTTGGTAATTCACATTAAACCCATTTAATTATTTAAACCTAATTACTTAGATGAGCAAAATTAGTCTTAGCCTTCAGCAAACCCCAATCTGTGTAAAAGAAGGGTTAGAGAGAATTTGTGTTTTCCAGTTTGCTCGGCAAACTTAAATCTGGATGTGACAATTGTGTTTCTATTTGGAGTTTTTATATTACATACAGGAATTAATAAACCTCTATGGGCCAAAATAAACACATGCAGGAAAAAATGAACAGTTCGGCATAGAGCTGATTTTGAAACTCTCAAAGCTAAAAGCAGCAGTGGATGGACAGATGCGGAATCGGAGCCGGTGAATGAGCGTAGGTGCTGATGGTGGGGGTAGCTGTGCCAATAGCACGTTTCGGTAAAATGCTTTATGATGTCAGGCCCTGCTGCGCAAGCTGAAAAACCTTGAGTGACCCGAGGCCTAAGGCCTGCCTGCTTGACACCTGGCCCTCCCGCACCCAAGGCTGCGTCATGCTGACAGCTAAACCCTTAGAGTGAAACCTGGTGTGCATTCCTTACTCACGCACCCTCCCTGCCCGACCTGCTTCCGGCCTCCCCCGCCAACAATGTCCCCCCCCCACCCCCCGTCGCTCACCTGGGATCCTTCTGGATGCTGTCGATGGAGGGCGACCTGGCCAATGTGGCCTCCGGGGGCAGCGTGGGGCCCGACTTGCTGTACGGAGAGTCCGCGGACGGGCAGAACTGCAGCGTGCGATACGGGTCGACGAAGGCGGCGGTGGCAGGTCCGCCGGCATAGCTGCCCCGCTGGTAGGCCCCGGCGGCGTTCTGGCTGCCCGTGCGCTGCAGGGGGACGGGGTCGACACCAGGGGAGGACGGGGCTATGGCAGGAAGGTGGGGACAGAGCAAAAAGGTCAGGACCTGCCCACAGAACTGGTTCACAGGGTCTACATAAGGGGGGTGGGAGGCTGGGGGACAAGAGGTAAAGGTGACATGCATCAACATGGAAAAGGTGGTGATAAAGAAGAGGGGAATAAGGAGGCAGGGGGTAAGAAAAGAGTCAGATGTGTGGTACACGTGGATTAGCACCATTAGCATTTTACTCTAAAAAGCCTTCAGCAGCCTGAGCTCGGATACCGTGGGCCACGCCGCAGTGCGAGGAATGGGGTGCAGTTTACGTTCTCCTTTATTTTCACCATGTGATATCTGTCAGCTGTCCAATCAGGATCTGACTTTCACTTCCCCATTCCCGCTTTGAATTCACCTGATATGCTGTGAAGATCGCCGTTTCCCAATGAGACCAGAATCCAGATTCCGAGAACAAAATTGAAATGAAAATAAAATATGCAGCTGCAGGCTAATTAGTCCTTGGCTTCATGCTCCATCTCCCATAAAACATAGTAATTGCCTGTTGACTTGAGGTGACAGGGGCTTCAAGAGGAGCACTTTACATCTGAAGAGAATGTTCTAGAAGACAAAACCCTAAACGTAACATGCATTTCTTGTGTACAATTATCCCTAGCCTCTGGATGGTTCACATCACATATTTAAGCATGCCAATCCCAACATCTCGATGCTATCTGTGCTCCGGTCCTGCAGCTATCGAGACTAACAACTGACACTTGTTTTCGGTAGACCTACGTTGCGTGACGCAGTGATCTCCTAAATCAGATCAGAGTTGAAAAGGTTAACTGAAACGTGTCTATCCAGGGAAATACTTGGATTGGATGCTTCTTTTTACCATAAAAGATTATGATTAATTCAGAATCGGCCAATGGTAATTAGGCCAGAAATGAAGAAGGGTGGAAACGACGTCACAGGACAGGCTCCGGATGGTGTGATGAATTCAACGGTGAGAGAGAGAGAGGTGCGGTAAGAGAAGGTGTGTGCTTGATGGCCTGTCAAGCTGACTAACTAGCACCAGACACATTAGTTATCCTCAAAATGGGAAACGCACACATGCCACTTAACCTGCTTGAGTTCGGCAAGGTCCAGCGAGAAGCACGCCTGAATTTGACCATGTTATCACTAAAATCAGCATGCCCTGTCAAACACGCCAGGGCCCATTTTCCAAGTATATACTTAGCTACAGCTTTCATGAAGAGTGATTTTACTTAAGCTAACCAGATTGTGTGATGAGGGTTTTCAACTTACATGAGAATTGTGTTCAGGAAATGTGCGTGCATTTTAAACAATGGTATAACAATGTGATTTGTCTCATTTTGACTCCAGCTATAATTTGAAGAGGAATATACTTCAGGATATACACTATGGATGGTCCCATGGACAAGTGGGCTCATCCACAACTGTAGTTATTTTTCAGATTCCATGTCATCTCTATATGTAAACAGGTACATACAAACATGCTGAGCGTGCATTCAGACCTGAAGTTAGCTCATGTGTCTCTAATGCCATCCACATATAGCACAGTTGTAAAAGCTGCGTATTTTAGACTCGCATGAAATGCAACTACCTACAGTGGGGTCCTTCCTGGGACTGGAAGGCCATAAGAAAAACAACTAATGCAGAGTCAGGTCAGCTTCAGTTTGTAGGAAGTCCTTAGGAGAGTTGGGGAAGGGTGACACTGTCACTTTAAGAGAGGGCAGAGTGGGCAGGCAACTCAATGGCATCTCAGCTCAGCTCGCATCTTCATACCCGCTGAGGTCAGAACAACTCGACCTCCCATGGCAGGGGATTACTCAATACAAGAAAAAGCACACAACATTACTTAGACTCCATGCCTCATTTCTAGGTGAACTCATCTGAAACCGCTGAATAGCTGACATTCTCCTTCCCTCAGAGCCCCCAGCATATCCTTCTTTTCCCATTTTTGGCCTCGCTAAGAGCTAGCCAGCAGCTCCTCGCAAGACCTGCAGTGGCACTCCTCAGAACGAAAAGTCGTGTTAAAAGGCCAGCATCTGTCACTCGAGGTTTGTCTCCTTGACACCTCAGTTTTGCTACTCTCAAAACCGTAACTGCATAAAGAAAAAAAGCAAACAATCCATATAATAAAAAGGGACACTATATGGTTTTATGGAACAAAAAATACATAGGAATTAAGTATTATTAACTGGTGTTTAAAGTCACCCTCCACTTGTCGAGTTAAAGTGACAGAACATCTGACAGCTTAGCTAAGGAGAACACCTACGGCACGCTTCTCTTTAAGCACACCAAAGACCTTTTATTTATAGGTCGGTTTGCTTGAGAGCACATTTGTATCGATGTGCCATCTGACTCACCATCAGGTCCGTTCCAGCCTGATCTCACAGTTTTCCGGCACACGGAGTAAGCGGTTCCGACAGACCTGACTTTGTCCAAATGCACTGGGCAACTCCCGTTTGTCCCAATGAAGGAGAATATTGAGTAACGCCCACATGTAATCACATTAGGGCCCGATAAAACCTAATCTTGATTTCCACTAGATCTTCTTCATGTTTCTCTGGCTATACCCCTTTATCTAACACCTCAGCCTCAATCAAGTCCACTCCCTCCCCCGACTTAAAAATGTCACTCTAGACCACAGCAGAAGATATAACATTTTAACAGAACTTGATAATAATAATGATGGAAAACATCTCACAGATCATATAGGGTGACATGCAGGGGTGCAGATGGCATGGGGGATGGGGGGATATGTCCCCCCCCCAATCCACCCCCCCCCAACGTTTGTATAAGCTTAAATATTGAGAGCTTTTGCTCACAGTTTGGCTCCCCCCCCCCCACTTCAAAAATCTCTCTTGCACCCCCAGTAACATGTATATTACGTACTTCCACTTGTGTTATACATCATCATTCGCCGAACTGCACATCGAAGACATAACAGTCACATCCAGGCCGTGGCTGCCGGCTTTGCCATTTCATTCTCCGTTCCGATTCCACTGCCGAGTAGTCAGGAGATGAACAATCTTGCTGAACCTGCCTCTGACGTAGATCTCCAGGCCAACTAGAGGAATGAGCCTGTGATGTGCATTTTTTCCATCACCTGACATAAGTTTTATGCCACGCAACACAACACATCCCTACCCTAACTGTAAATCTACTCCCAAGAACATGTGAACATCACCTCCTTGGTCCTCACCATATTAAATATGTAGTACGACACACGTTGGTTTTGTGCATAATACTCCCAAGCCTCTCCCAGTCCACGCTTGATTACGTCGAATTCGTATGAGACTGAATGTTATTATATGGTCTCTGAAGCTGCAGGACTCAGTAGGAAGATAGATGAATGAGAAATGTAGTTCTCTCTTTCAGATGAAAAATTAATCGTATCTGAAGTGAGCACCCCGATGGAAGTATGAGCCCATCTGCAGGGCCTTGCACACAAGCCCAACCTGCTGGCCAGTACAGCAGACATTAGATAAATCGAAACACCGGCAATGGTGTTGACATGACTCGCTTTACAGCATGTCCAGAGAGCGCTGCAAAATATGATAAATGTTAGAACAACTGCTGCTGACATGTCAATACGTAACTCATAAAAGTTTTCGGAAAACTTCTCTTAAAATCGTACAGCTCAGCGACCGGACTACGGCGGCCAGTGAGTTCATCAGTCAGACATCTCTCTTAGATTACATGCCCACTGGATGCAAGTAAGTTTTCACCGGAGGGAGTTGTCTCCTCACAGCCTACTTTCTAAACAAAAGAAAGCCGAATTTGCCAGATGAAACACAGCCTGAAAGTAGCAGAATGATAAAATGTTTACTTTTGATTCACTGTTGATTTCTTTTGTGGGAATTTCTGCAGTTCACACAATTTTTGCAGTGCTCACTTTGCTGTCCAGCAAGAAAGTGATGATGTACAGCTCTTAAAACAATCCTGTTTCCTTGCTCGTTCTCAGACCACTCTCTCAGTCTAAATATGACAAATGGTCCAGTGTGAAAGTGATTATTAATGGAGTTGTTTTTATAGTTACTTCAGCGTACACTCCAGGATCTCCACTTAACACCAAAACGCTTTCAAATGCTTCAAGTAAAACATATATCCGGCTGGCTGCATGATACCTTCGCTACGCTGGATCCAGCCACACATTTCTATGTGTTATTACAAAGAAATGCTATTTTGACTGACTTCTCTAGTCATTAGATGGACCTCATTCACTAGAGATGTTTCAAGCCAAAAGGCTGAAAGCTACAATTTTTGTAGAAAAAACAAGCTGAGAAGACTAGAACATTGGAACATCAAGTCTGTGGATCATTGGGAGATGCTACTGGCAGACACGGACCTTTCATCAGCAGGCTGGTGATTATGGGAAGGCATGCAGTTAACACAGCCACCTCAAAGTCAGGGCAAACCATCGCTAAGAGACCCAGACGTCTACACTGTGCAGCGCACGTATGGTGGGTGCATTTGGGTACATTTTCTATATACAATGTTCCTGTGTATTACGCTAGGCCTACTTACAGTAAAATGAGCTTAAACATTTCTTCATGTCACACAGAATGAGCACGCAGACAGGTGTAATACATGTACGTTTAATTCAGTTTTTTTTTTTTCCTTAAGGGAATGAATCAAAGAAAATTCTCTGAAATGCTACTTTATCATAGATATGATAATGAAGCAATGAAAACTGCACTACCACTAATAACAACAACAACAACAACAACAACAACAACAATGATGATAAATGTAATGCCAGCCCCTCTTTCATGGTTAAATCTCTGTATGAATGTGATGCACTGGATCATGATCCATTGGACAGTATCAATGGGACCTCATTTCCTCTCCTTGGATAACTAGAGCCAGCATTAAAAAAAAAAAAAAAGTTTGCTACATTTATTCTAAAATCATTCCTCTGAATGCGGCTTCTTTCATCTGTACCACCTTTGAAGGAACTGTTTGACAAAACCACCAGAAGAGGTTAACCTGGCGCTCGCCAATTTGAGAGCGGGAGCCACACCCAGTGACAGGCGTTCCTCGATGCCCAGGTTAATCTGTTTTTTCCAGCACGTGCCATGTCACGTTACAGCCTGACGGACTCGGCCGAGCAGGGCTTCCTGCGACACATGCCCACAGAGGAGCAGCGACACTACATGCAAATGAGAAAAGATGGTCAACAAGAACTGAACTTTTATTAGACAGACAACCAATGGAAAAGAGCCCAGTGTAATGTCTAACTGTGCATCCTGAACGGTTTATCCGATTTACAGCAAAGTTGCAAAAGTGACTATTTAAATTATTAGTGATTATTTAAATTTCTTTTTTTTTTCCCCCTTTTTCCTCTTTATACAGCAGGATATTTTAGCAGATCAGTCCTGTGGAAATCCAATCAACAGCAACACTGGGGTACTCTTCCTTCTGGGGCTTCAGACGACTGCCTTCAAGAGACTGTGGTGTTCTTAACCACTGCGCCACTGCTGCCGACTCATCAGAAGACCTGCAGGAAAGGCGGTGTGAGCCGATAAGCTTTTCTTTCTCCTCACGGAGCAAATGGAAGGCAGACAAGCCACCGCCACCGCCACCATGACCCCTGGCCTATTGGACTTATCCACACCTCTGCCATTCCTGCACCTTTACCCAGAAGCGGTAGCAGCTACTGCTGGAGGGGAGCAGGTCAGACATCGAAATGCTCTTTAAAGTCTCCTACAGTTCCTATAAGCTTCTCTGTAGGAGCTCATGCTTCACCACACCTACTGCACATCCGATGCTAACCTGATTTAGGAGAGATGAATCGCACCCTTGTTTGGCAACTCCCCACTAGGGACCAGCATATCCCCCTTATGCTCAGGTGTGGATTCTGGGGTTCGCTAATTAGACGGAAATCATTGCATGTGTCTACAGTATGAGCAAAGCCTGCTAAAACACATCACTGCCCTATGAAATCCCAAACGGGCAGTCGTTTACAAATCCATGTGATAAATGACCCGCTTCCCTGCCTTTTTTGGGAAAGAAAAATTGTCCCATTATGACAACGGATTTTCCCAGTCATATGATCAACAAGGCAGAGTGGACAGAATAATATGAAAATTAAAACACGCATGCGTGTCTAAGGGACAGCAGGCGAAGTCTGTCATTATGTCCTTGTCATCAGAGACACTCATTTTAAGCATGAAGAGTACAGACTCACAGCCCATAAACGGAGATCCACACGCATCTGCACAAGGCTGCAGGGTGCCGGCCTCACCTTATTTAAAAAGGCTCCACCCTTACTCTCTCCATGCAATACCATCATGTGCCTTCCTGCATTCACTGCAGATGGACCCGTGTTCCATCAGTCACCAGTTAAATCACAAGTAAAGGAAACAACCTAAGATATGCCCAGCATTTACAGAAATACATTTGACATCACTGAGGTGAAAAACGGATGGGTAGCTATTTAAGATATGAAGATGGATTATTATTGTTAGTTTTTCCTCGCTCTTATTATGGCTGCTATTATTGTGAAGAATGTATTTATACGGCACTTAATGCATTCGGATTAGAAATGTTAACCAGATAGACAGAGTACCCACCGCAAAAAAAGAAACAGGAGGTTGCTGAGACAATAAAGCTGATGGAAGCTGGAGAAAAACCCCCCACTGCAAGGTGTTCATCTTTCCACAGTCATCCTGACATCAGCAGAGCTGCTTCACAAAGACACTCCATCGAGAAGAAAATGGCTTCCCCACGGCTCGCCGTCACAGCCAACATTTCGGAGCGGACCGAGGGAAGACACGCGGTGAAAACGAAGGGAGCTAAAGTAGCCATTTAACGACCTCGTTTAAGACCCCCATTAAAGCCCTTAATGTGTTACTGTAGTGTTCGAAATTGGTGACAAAGAACGTTAAGTGCCATTTAAATTGACAGCCGTGAGAAAAAGCTGAGTCACCAGGCATAGGCGTCAAGGAACAAGAAGCCTGCTGCCAAAAAAACTGCGGTGAGCTTTGAACGCCTTAGACAAAATGCAGGACACACATGGACTGTCTGTGTTTGGGCACGGAGAACTGAGCCAAAACAAAACGAAGGGCAAAGACCAGAGCCTCACAGGAAAATACATGTTTGCAAGGGATTAAGACGGCACTCTGTGGCTGATACAGCTTAAAGGAAGCTTGATTGGATCAGATTCTTCAACGGCTTCTTTTTAACACACCACTGAGCGTAACGCACACTGATGAAGACATGTGACTGCGCTCACAAGTTTGGCCATAGTTGCAAGTAAAAATTAAACACAAAAGCCTGCAGAAAGGGATGTTTTTTGTATACAGTGTGCATTCATAATGGTAGCTGGCTTTGCTCAGCATTTATCCATTAGTCTGCCTTCCAAGAGCCGCTCTTCAGATTCAGAGTGAGCCTGGAGCCAATCCCAGGCAACTCGGGTCAGGCAGTAGGGTTCAGTCTGGACAGGATGCCAGTCCATCACAGGTTAACATTAATGTTTCTTAACAAATGGTGACAAATTCAATTATGGTGCATTTGGTGGCCATTCCAACGCTACAAATGATTTCCAGCAATTTCATCAAGTTATAAATAAATCAACTCATATACTGCCTGTGATTACAGCCTTTCAATGAGCAATTCCAGCTATTTACATCTAGCTAATACTTTAAACTGCGTACTATTGTTTTTCATGATTAAAAATTCATTCAATATTAATGGCATTTTTTTTTTCCACATTTCCCATTCCATAATGAGAGCTACGCTGAATTATTTTGATTATTCAGAAAAGATTTTAAAAATCACCTTTCAGGTCTGATTCATTCTGCTCTGACTTGCTATTTTTCTGCATTTTCAGAGGGTACAGACCAGGATTCCCAGACTGTCCCAAAGAGAGCGGGTTTTCTTGTAGTGGAAATGAGTCATGATGTATGATGTTTTGTATGAATCGATCTAAGCTCGGCAGACTTACAATTACTTGTAATTTTCAATTCCTGTAGGGGGTGGTGCAGAGCTCTGAGCAAAGAAATCAATCAACGGCCTCTTGAGTTCTTTGCATTCTTTCTTATGGTGGAGAACTATAAATTTTAATACGACAGCAAGGTAGTGCTAGTTCAACAGGACATTAAATGTGTGGCTCTGCGGGTTAGGTGTCTGTGCCCGTAATTGGGAGGTGAT
>JAACJT020000064.1:47818-70577 GCA_009936485.2 Gymnarchus niloticus | reverse complement strand
AGGTAGTGCTAGTTCAACAGGACATTAAATGTGTGGCTCTGCGGGTTAGGTGTCTGTGCCCGTAATTGGGAGGTGATTGGTTCAAATCCCACAGCTGAGAAAAGTGTCCATATCACCACTGAGTGGGCCCCTTAGTCCTGTGACTGCTCCAGGAGTGCCTGAAATGGCTGACCCCATGCTTGCTCTCACCTGTGTGTGTGTCCATCCTAGAGAGCAAGATGGGTTATGCAAAAAATACATTATAACATACCCTGACACAAATGGCAAACAAAGATTTCAAATAAATGTTTTGGAATTATGGTCTTTATGATGTCGTTTTTGCTAAATTAACATAGTAACAAATAATCATATTTATAATCTGCAATAAACAAAACACTCTACACGGTAATAAGCTAACATATTCTGAGGGATCGAGAGAAGCCAACTGACCGACGGATACTGCAAATGGTTGAATTGCCATTCGGCGCAGGTCCGTCTCCCGCGTGTGTCCAGACGCCTGGAACTAGGCCCCAACAATCCATCTAGGTGATGAAGGAGCTAGCTCGAAAATATTCCACGGGAAGATAATGAGACCCAGAGCCATCACTTTAATGACTATGGTTCTGACCCGGGAGATATTTGCCAGCATGTGAGGCGAAGAGACGAGCGGTGGTTAGGAACCATGATTTATAAGCAGTTTAAGATTCCATTCCCAGGAAGACTCAGCCCTCAACCTCAGCTGCTCCAGTAAACATACACGTACTAATTCAAGATGCACTAAACTATATAGAAATCACTCACCCTGGTTATCAGGCCACTTAACTGTATTGGTATCAAACCCAAAAGGGATAACCTACGTTAAGGCGACGACTTTTCTACATTCTGTACATGGGCTGACCTGTGCTAGTCAGGTAGCAGGTGCTCTACTAGCAATGATGTAGTAGGCATCAGGACATACCAGATTACCTGTGTTGGCATCATCTGAATTAGCGTGGCAGACGCCCAGAAACTCACCACTGTGGGTGCAGTAGGCAGACACTCTAACATCCATACCTGTTATAGTTAGCAGCTGAGAGCTCAACTTTGTTACAGTAGGTGATGGTAGATGACCTACACTGGAGTAACATGAGATGGAAATTGATCTGTGTTGTAGGTCAGGGATATTAACTTTACAGATGTATTAGGTGAGGGGGCTTACTGGTGTCGGTGTTGTATGTGTGGGAGGTTACCTTTATGGATGTAGTTGGTGTGATAGGTGTAGAAGATTAACTTTTCAGGAGTAGTAAGTGAGGGGACTTACTGGTGGTATTGTGATCGGAGCAAAAGGTTAACTTTACAGATGTACCAGGTGAGGGGGCTTACTGGCACCAGTGTGACAGGAGCAGAAGGTTAACTTTACAGGTATAGTAGGTGAGGGGGATTACTGATGCCAGTGCGGTAGGTTTGGCACTCACCTGTATTGGTGCGGTAGGTGCCTGGCTGCAGAGGGTCTCCCTGGCTCTGACTCAGGCTCCGCATCGGGGGCTTCTGATAGATTCTGTCTTCATAGATAGGATCAATGTGGTGCTCTGGAGATTGCAGGGGACGAACCTCTGATCCCAAATGGCTGTGCTGGCTACTGTAGGACCCCCTTGATCCTGCCGAGAAGAGAGAGATTCTCCATGCTCAACCACCTAGACGGTTCTCGATTTTGATTTAACTGCATCACACTGATGTACGATCGTACAGAAACTGGTGGACTTTTGGACTTAAATTAGAAGAAAACCATATAGGCACCACTTTCAATGAAAGTGCCAGGTATTCTCACTGGTACAACTACAATGTCTCCTGACATCAATTATGTTAAAGATCCAAGTTTTTGGACACCCAAAGCGGTTGCTCATCAAAATTCGCTAACATAAATCAATGAAAACGTCCACTCCATAAAGTGGACCCCAGCGATCGTCTTAGAAAAGACGTCTCTGCTGTTGGTTTGAATGAGAGTATTGAGAGGTGGCACCTCGCCGGACCATCCGGCCAGATAAGGTGAAGCCAACTTTGCCGAGTCCTGATGAGCAGATCGCAAGTCGCTCGGAATGTCTAATTATTCACAGGAACTACGGCCTGCACGTGCAGATGAGCACGAGATGAAGAGCTCGCAGCTTACGTCGAACTCAAAGTCTAAGAAGACCAGGCCCACATCTGAATGACAATGAGTCGATGTGTCTTCTCACTGCATGTGAACACATCAAAACCAGGTTAATTCTGTGGGAAGATCATCCTTTTCTTCTTCCTCCATTCATTTGCTCTCAGTCCAATCTAATTCTATAAGTATACAGACAATAAGATCCGGGAGTTTCAGCCCCTCCTCCCTTTAATCACCTTATCACTGGGAGCCAGATGAGTGCTGCTGCTCCCTAACCTAATTCTTTTGTCGTACAGGAGATCTTCAGGGATAAGAGAACTCCAAACCCAATAAACACCCCACTCCTTCTTGGATGGGTTAACCAAACTCCCTGTGGAGGCCTCAGGTGCAGGGCCCAAACCAGCAGAGCTGAGTAGGAACCCTTTTCACTCCATCCTCATTGGCAGATTACGCTGGGAGCACAAGGACATTTCACTTGTAGAGACGAAAAGCAAGTCAAACAGAATGTTCTCTCTGAAAAATGGCTGCTGTAACAGCATGGACATGAGTGTTTGAAAGTCTTGAATCCCAAGCAGCGAGTTAAAAGGCTTTCAAACTGGGTGCCAGGACTTCTGGGGTCTGGGCTTAACCTGTCCGCGGGACCTGAGGATTGGGCCGTAAACACTCATTTGTAGCGCAAGGTAAGCTGTACGTGTACCAGGGAATCCCCATGGAGGGATGGAAGCAGCAAAGCAAAAGTACTATTTGAAATTAAGCCATTTCACACAAGAAGCTCTGTGGACCAAAGATAAACGCACACATGGTCAAACACACTTGCATATAAATCTAAAATGGATTTATATTTTGGATTTATTTCTAGGCACGCTAACAATTTAATTCAGTTTAATTCATTTTTATAGTGCCTTTCACAACACAATTGCCCCAATGCACTTAACAGGATTGTATGGTAATTACAGTGTACTTGCAGTGAAATGGAACAAGGAAGAGTAACCACATACTTCTCAGCAAAGTGGGGAAAAACCTCTGGCTATCCAAGGTCACCTGGCTGCCCACTCCTTGGGCAGGCTACCAGTACACACACACACACACACACACACACACACACACACACACACACACAGGTTTAAAACTTTGTTAGGACAGAAAAAACTTGTTATAATGTCTATGATCAGATCTAGACTGGAAACACAATTTTTCAATTTCCATATATTTACTGTCAAATATAAACCTTTAGATTGATTCCATCCTAGAAAACCTTGTGAAACTGCTACTTCTAACTTTAAAGCGCCACAAGAACTTTGAAATGCGGATTCCTGTCTGGCTTTGCATGGCACCGTAGAGGAGACTGTCGTGTGGATGGCTTCCCTTCAATCACAGGCGGATTCACTACTCCACAAGACCGACTTCTGAACAGCTTCAGAGCTCCACAGCAGTCTGTATTGAGAAAGGAGGAGCTGTGAATGTGCTGCAGAGAGCATCAACTATGTGATAAGGAGGCTCCAACCATTACACTAAATGGCTCAGAGGCTGTTCGGCGAGCCAGAAAAACTTAACTAGTGTTTCTTTGTATGTTTGATGAGGTACACAGCTGCAGGTGTCCTTGGTCTGTATTGAATGCAGTGCAAACCCACCCGAGTTCTGCTGGGCTAGTTCTCCTGGAATCTCCAAGGATCACGGCATTCCAAGATAAAGACAATGGCGAGGGCCCTTCACTCTGGATCACAGCACTTCTGACTGAATGGGGCTTCGTTCTAGACAACCACTCTACACAGCAGATCCGCTGGAGAATATGCATGTTGCATACAAGGTTGATGTCCAGCAACCAATCAGACAGCGTATTTTCACACGGTACGGTCAGCGATTGGCTAAGACGGTCATCTGTAAACACGCGTCGATGCCCTCATGCTGGCTTTCCCGCCTCCATTATTTGGTCTCCTTTAAAAGCCCGGAGACAAGATGATGGGCGATAAAGTGGGAAAATCGATGTGATGGCGAGCATTCTTCAAATAGTCATTTCCTGGTTTTATCGGGAGATGGGAAAGTGAGAGGGAACACTCGGCCGTGTCGGAGGGAATCCCGCTTATCATCCCATGGCGGCCGCTATCCATTTCTGGCAAAGCTTAATGCCAGAAAAGTCTGATCCACAGTTTCCCTATCTTAGGCTCTGCTGCCAGTCCTCATTTTGCATATTGATGGCTTACATACTACAAAAATTGTTGGGAAGAGATTTTGTACCAGTTGAGACTCATTTTATAGAGTTACCACTACTTAAATTGCCATGGTTGAATCAGTTTCTGCCGTTCCACTGAATCTTTGATGTCTTCGCAAGAACTGACGAGACATCTCATTTCATATCAGAGCACTCCAGTTTTGTCCTGAAACTCAAAGTTGTAATAAAAAAAGTTATTCTCCTCTGATACTGTAATCGATAGAAAAAGTGCTCAAAAACATTTTCCCTGTTGTAGTGAGTCTCTTGATTATTTAAATAGAGAGCTGCTGCCATTAGAAATTAGAAATAACTTATAATAAGTTGAAAAATCCTCTGTGCAAAAATATAAAATAGACAAAGACGACGTATAATGAATGAAGGATCTCTGCCTTGCACTAGTATATTGGGATGAAAAATTCCTAATTCTCAGCACCCTAAAGAAACGGGACAGTGTGACGGACACAGCTGCTTAATGGCTTGATCTTGAACGCTGCTTAGTTCAGCCACTTGACCTCTTAGTACAATGAATGAATTAAAATGGTTGGCCTCAAACCTGGAGGATTCAACAACTTTGACTGGCCAACTCCTGGCACCTGAGAACAAAGTCACTGAAGGTCACATGAGTAGCGGAACCGCTCACCTGCGAGACTGCCGGGCCGCTGGAGGGTGGCATTGGCGTACAGGTCGTGGGAGATCTTGTATTGGTCCGAGGAGTGTACCAGACGCTTGGTAGGGGAGAGCGTGGCATAGCTGCCCACCACGGAGGAAAGCTGGTGCAGGGGTGAGGAGCTGGAGGCATGGGGGGGCGAGGCACCGGCATGCCCGGAGGAGGAGGAGGGCGCGCCAGCGTTCACCGGCGAGCTGGTGCTGTATGACTTGGCCAGCCGGCTGGGCGACGGCTTAGGGGAGGAGATGCGCTGCAGGGTGGCATAGCCCGGTGCATCTGAGGAGGAGGCCAGCCTCTGTAGCCGTGTGGGGGAGCCGGCGGCCTGCACCGACAGCGGCGAGCTCACGCGCTGTGCTGGCAGAGTGGCACACGAGTAGTAGACGGGTGCCGACGCTGTGGCCTGAACGTCCGGTAGGTGGAAGGCGCTACCATGGCTGGGTGCAAAGGAGTCACGCGACTGGGCCTGTGAAGCCTCCCCGGCTAGCTGGGCCGCACGGTTCGAGGTCACCTGGAGGGTGGAGAAGAAAGCCCTGTCTTCATGCCTAGCCCAAACCCACCGAGGGGGGATAACTGGTAGCAGATTCCAATCTCCAAGGCTAAGGTCAGTTTGGCTCTAACACATTCCTTAACGCTGAAGCTACGCCAGAAATCTCACGACCACTGTGCCCATGAAACAGTCACTCTGAAGCCAGCATGGCAAGGACACCATACCGCCACGCGGGCAGCTTTTGTGAGCCATCTGCCTTGCTCAGCTAAAGCCAGAGCCTAGGTCCCCATGGGGCCAATGGTGAACAGGCAGCTTTGTAGCAGTCTTCCAGTGACTCCACCCTGATGGGTAAGTGCTCCTTACTTTAAAGATACACCTAAGCCCATTTTTCATCACAATGGCCTTTAAAAAATGAGTTCACGGTACCTCCACGCTCCCACAACGGCATCCCACTGCGCTCTCTGGGAACACACTGCCTCTTCAGCGCCTTGTTACGTCCCTGTCCCGTCCATAGCACCCCCCAGCGTCCAACAGCCACCACAAGGTCTGGTTGCCTTGCTGGTGAAATTCACCTGGAAATCCTTTGCTTTCCTGGGCCAGACAGCTGGCATTTTTCACTATGCAATTAGGAGCTGCATTTACTACAAAGGCATGAATGCTGTCCCTTGCTTGCGAAGGGCCATCCCTGCTCTGATGCTTTCATTTCTATATGCACTCAATGAGAATGCTTCCCTCGGAGGTACTTAGCATGGCACAGTCAGTCTCACTCATACTTAGGTTTGCCAGCCTCTGGGGAGGGGGATGGGGGAGTGAGTGGGAGAAAAAGACAGGGCGAGGGACGGGAGAGAGAGCGAGAGAGAGCGACGGGAAGAGAGAAATTGGGAGAGGAATAAACAGGGAGGGGGGAGAGACAGAGAGAGGGGAGAGAGAATGGCGGAGGGGGGGAGAAATTGAAAAAGGGGGGGACAGATAGAAGAAGGAGAGGGAAAAGGACACAAAGGGAGGGAGGGAGAGAGTGAGTGAGGAGGGACAGGGAGGAAGAGGAAGACAGAGACCTACAAAATGCAGCAAAAAAGCAGCAGCCAGTTTAAATGGGATTCGTCCAAGAGAAGTGAAGGACAAAGATAGAAAGATTAGGCCGTGTCTGATAATCCTAAAGCAAGGAGAAGCATGCACAGCAGAAGGGACGAGAGTGCTGTGTATTTCAGCCTGGGACAGTAGGAGGAGGAGCTATTCTTGGTGTCCAATCACAAGTCAGATGGAAAAAAGATGGTTAAAGCTTTCCCAGTGCACCTTTCAGGAGTGGAGTAGCCAGGCAGAGGACCCATACCTACCTGGTTGTAGCTGTGAACGGCACCCCCAAGCTGACCACCCCGCGTGGGCAGCTGTGGGGTGGCCGTGTCGCTCAGAGCCAGCGTCTGGCTGCTGTGGTAGCCAGACGAGTAGGGAAAGGACCCCTCTGAGGTGGCGTTAAGCTGCAGTGAACTCTGGGACAGGAGGCTTGGCCCTGTAAGGGAGGGGCAGGGGCAAACAGACAGTTGTGAGGACCTGGTGGAGGCAATGTGGCCTCTGAGGAAGCATTCAGGAAGCTACTCTTGGAGAGAGCTCAGGTTCCATGGTCAGCCTGCACACCTCCTTCCCAGAGTGAGGCTTTAAGGCCACGTCGCTGTTAAGTCAAATCCAAAGCCCAGTCCACCTCACGTGTCCCATAGCATATTAAATTGTACAGGCGTTTAATGGACGCCTGCTATGCTAAACAGCAAGTAGAGCACTGGTCAGCCTAAAACCCTGTCCAGACAAAGTCCTAGGACCTGCTGTTGTACCACTAAATGATCTACTAAGCATTCATTATTTCAGCAAGGTCCATCTTTAACAAAAAATGTAACTGAAAGTTGTTACTGGCACAGGAACGTGCGTCACATTTTTGGACTACTTGTCTGAATAACAGCATTGCACAAGTGATGAAGGCATCACATGGAGCTCCCTGACAGCTGACATGGCAACCGCTGCTTTGGCACCTTCAGTGTGCAGTGCTTATTTACCACTCCGAGGGACTCCTGGAAACCGAGCGCTTATTCATGCTTTAAAGGGGAAACGTCGTCAAGACTGACTTCAACGACGGTCTTCGCTGCACGATGCATCAATTTGACCAGCAAATCACAAAGGCTGATTTAGAAAATTTCACTTCTGTTCACAAAATCTTTTATCTCACGTCATGGTGACACAGAAGTGCGTTTTTTTTTCCCCATTCGGCTAACAGTCTTGAATTCTCTGCTACAAAATCCCGTAGTCAAATTTCAGTCAAATTCCAGGTGCATTCTGGGTAATTAACAGGGAGTGCAACTGCTTGTTCCAGCCAAGTCCTTCAGGTGTAGTGCCTACTGCATTCAAACCCATGACCTCACAGGTATTAGCCACAGCCAATATGATGCACACACAGCCACTAACCCAGCCTGTATGAAGCTTTTAAACAGCTCCCCATGCACTTGGGACGTAAATGATGCAACACTAAAATGGAGTTCCTCTTAACACTCTGGACAAAAGCTGTTTTTAATTGAGCCATGACTCATTTATTCTGGCAACTTTGCCTGCAATGATGGGTTATTGAATATATATAATTTGTGCTTTGAAACATTATAGATAATAGTCTCATAATTAATAAGAAAAGGTACATCTGTCCAGTCCATGCCAGCCTCAACATGTATGATAAAACATTAGCACACAGAAAACACATAATCTAAGGGTGGCATGATGGTCCAGCACTACAGCCAGGCAGCTCCAGAGCATGTGGTTCAAATCCCCTCTGTAAAGTTAGCATGTTCTCCTGGTGTTGCATGGCTCTCCTCTCAGAGTCCGAAAGCATGCAGTTAGACAAACTGCTTTCTCAGAGTCACCCATATGGTACTGGGTCCCATCCTGGATGTCCCCTGCCTTTCTGCTCAATGGTGACCAGGATAGGCTCAAGGCCCACCTAGAATATTATGCTAATTATGATTGATCATGAAGAAATATTTATATAATAATCAACAAACCGTCGCACGTCCCAAACAGGATAACAGGTTATAAGATGGATAAATGGAAGGTATACTGTTGGAATATTTCATACATTGTTTTTGTTATACAACAGATTTGCTAAAACTTATCAGCCACTTCAAGGCTTTAAGAGGAGTTGGGAGACGTGACGACTGACCGACACAATAGTCAGCATTTACACTGGGCGGTTAGGCACCCAACATTTCTAAAGCGAGCCGCTTCTCGACGTGGCAGAACCCTCCGCCTCTTTTCTACCATTCCCGGGTGAATCAGGCGACCCTTTCAGCTGCCTGAATGCAATTTTGATTACTCTCTCGTAACCATTCTCGCGCTCCTTGCTCCCCAAACTGACGTGCCTCTGTGCTCTCGAGCGCTCTCCCGTGCAGCCACTGACGGCGTCTTTGCGAAGCGTCTTGACCGACGTGCCACTTTCACGGGGATAATTTCATCTACGCGGTAAAATGATCACTTTTCAGTCTGGCCTGAATAGAGAGGCACAGTGGGAAGCATAGCGCCCTGTGCTTCAATTACAACATTTTGGGAATGATTAGCATGAAAGGAGCATGCAAGCTTAACAAGTGAAAAACTATTCCTGTACTTCTTACACTTCACTGCAGTTTTCATCTTTAAAAATTTTTTATAATTTTAAAGCAGAATCTAAGATTTTACATCACTTCGATAAAAACAAAACTAGCATGCAAGTTGAAACTGCATGCAGGTTGTAACTGCAGTATTCTGCTCTGTGGCAGCTGGGAGAGGCTGAAGTTCCCACCTGCGACCCGTGATGCAATTCAATATTAAATAAGAACAGAATTTGGATTTTAAAGCCATTCTTCAATTTTTCATTGAAAACCTGTTTTATTAAGCAGGCAGTGCATTGGCAAAGAGGCTGATCAGGGGATGGTACTGAACTTGTACCTTTAAGCAAAGAAACAGACTGGAATGAACCCCAAGTTAAAATAACACAAAGCAACTTTCTGTAGGCACCTGCAAACCACTTCAGATAGCAGCGTCAGCTCAGTAAGAGTCCTCCTAGCTACAAGAACACAGGCTAAACATTAAACCTTATTTTGATGCTGTTCAATTACAAACAGACCTCGTAAATCATAGAAAACTGTCTCAGAATGAAATCCAGAAGATAAAAATGAAAACGCCATCTCGTGTAACACAGAACTACATATAAGGTTGCAGTCTTTGGTTGTGGATTCCATGCCACGCCGCAGAGCTGTACAAGTACTCACTGTCACCTCCTGAGTACTCTGGAGGGTCCAGAATCCCCGATTCCTGAAGAGAGCGAATGCAGGAGTCCACCAGTTCCAGGCCAGTGGTGAGTTCCTCTTCGATGTCCTTCTGTCTGTCTGTGAACGCAGTGCAGTATTACGGGCTGGACAGAGGTGGCCCTAATGCACGATCCACAATTCCACACCTGAGATGTGAGGACTGCTCTTCAGCTCTCCCTCTGACTCACACAAGGGGGTTCGGGTCAGAAAGTACTTCTCACAAGGCAACATGCGTGATTGCAGCAGCGCAATACAGACATGGCTGTGTTCATACGTTTCCATTTGGTTCTCCTGAGTCTCACGATACACACGTGTAACGAAATGTGAGCGTGTGCAACGCACTAATCCATGTGGACAGTAGTTTTGACCTGCATGCAGTCGTCCTGCATGCCTGCATTTGTCTGCATCCATCTACAATTATGTCAATATGACGTCATATTGTCCACGCAGCTGGTACTGCGTGTGCAAGCATGGGAAGTATGAGCTGGTCTTTAGAGCAAAGCAACAGAGCTACGGCAGGAGAGGCCACAGAGGAAGTCACATGGCAAACTGCTGTTGGACACTTTGGTTAAGAATTTTATCCAAGTTGTTCCAAAGCAAAAGTATAGATAAACAGTGGAGTCTGGTCCTAAGGAACACTGAGTTTGTGTTACATTAACAGCGGTCATAAACACCACTGCGAGTTTATGATGCATGCAGGGCCGTTCTAAATACCATTGCGAGTTTATGGTACGTCCACTGCAGCCCTAAACAGGACTGCGAGAGTGCAATACGTCCACATCGGTTCCAAATATTGCTGTCAGGGTAAGAGGAGCACCCACAGAATTTGCAGTATTAGGAGTCCACCTTTTTGGCTGCCCCCCTCCCCAAGCAAATTCAATCTTTGTTTTCCCAATTAAACATTACAGCATTTTGCATCAGCTGGTGCTTTATATAGAAGTTACTATTATGTAATTAATAATTATCATCACACAACCATGCTGTGGGATGTCTACACAGAACAGGACAAGGGAGGACTGCCTATTGCATAGAAGAGGATATAATGGATCAATGAACTGGCAGAGAAGCGAAATATAACCCAGAGTTCCAGTTTAAATATTCTCGTAGACTGGATAGATGACCAGTGTGTGTCAGTACAGTATTAATCCTCTTGGGGACTGTATGGGTGCAGATTTGCATCTTTTCTCTATATTCCAGCTCTCTTTACTATTTCCTTTTTCATCTGTTCTACTGTGTTTCACAGGCAGTTTGGACGACCGATGCTCGGCAAGCAGCCAAAATACGTTCACACCAAAAGCAATAATCTCAGGGGGAGGCAGGCGAAGTGAGAACGGAAATCACGAAGCCCGCGGCACGGCAGCCAGACACGGCGTGACGACCCGCCACAGGACCAAAACTCAGGCTACTCCCGATAGGCGCAACAAGCCATGTTGGCTGTTAAAGCCGTGCACACCTTGTTTTCTTTTCGTGGTATTGGACAATGTCACATCCAATGAGGACATGTTTCTTTCATTCCCAAAATCCCATACAAACCATGCCCTTTATGAGAGGCTCCATCTGAGCTAGAGTACAGCCATGGAGCACGCTGCACATTATCTACAGCATGCCTTATGATCAATTTATTTAGAAAGACAAGGAGAGAGAGACCAGCTGAAGAGAAAGGGATGAAGAGGAATAGTCATACCTGGGTTATTCCAACGAAACTGGTCATCAGCTGAACTGTAAGAGACAAACCAAAAAAGCTGTTTAGCACTGGCAGCAACTCGCTTACATTAGACAGATTTGTTGATTTACTTTGCTTGTTTAGTTTCTCTTGACTTGGTTGTTGATCTAGTACCTGATTGGTAACTGGTGAGAGAGTCTCTGTGACAGAATACTAACTAGTCTGGTCAGCTTGACCAAAGTAAACCATGAGTTAGCCTTCCTATAGCACCCATTATATCTACTCTATAACCATTGGCATAGGCACACATCACTTTTCTTCTGAAGATAAATATGAATTAATCAAATGTGAAAATGGGGAAAAAAAGCTAACATGCTTACGTGTACAAAAAAAAAATCTTTCAGCCCATAAACAACGTCACAGAAAAAAAAAAAATAAAATAAGATTAATTTCAATGCTGAAAAACTATAACAGCCTGACGACACTGTATGACATGTCTGGATATTCTGGTAAAGTAATTAAGTCCCAAATACCACCGAGGGTCAAGGGAAAATAGATGTTGGTTTATTTACTAAAGGAAAAGTAGTAGTTATAGAAAACCTGTAAAGAGCTGTCGAATTTTGAATTTTAAATCCCATTAAAGCAAAGAACACCACAGATCATCCCGTGCCAAAAACTCCACAGTCCATCCCATGCCACAAATGTCTACGTGTTTTACCAAGACCAGATGGTTATCCGCCAGTGTGCCGTACCCCCCCACCCCCAATTCCCCATCCGTCCCTCTCCATTTACACAGGGGCGACACACTACAGGGAAAGCCATCAGGACATACCAATGACTGTTCGTGACGCCTTCTATTCACACCAACAACGCAGTCACAGTTCTTCAAAATGCAGGGAGTGGGACAGAGGAGCTCCCACACACACAGGGATCCCTTCAGCCAAACTGACCCCTGGCCGCAGCCACTAGATGACAACTAATAATTAACCCCCAGTCAAGACAGCGTTAAAGAAGTATTGACACAGAAATGAGCTGACAAGGATGTCAGATCCACATGTCATCGTCCTGGCTGCCCCAATGGAGAACAGTAAGAAACCTGCCTCTGGGTTAGACGGCAGCAAGCTGAACATATCGCTCAACGATGATCTAGACAGCTCCGTCTCTGCTATGAAGAAAAGATGGCACAAACGGCCAGACACACGAACATAAAGGGGTATTCATGGCATTTAACCACGTCCAGCTGTCTGACTTTGGATGAACAAGTACAGGGACTTGAAATTACAGAGCGTACACAAACATATCATGTGGCTGGGTGGGTGCAGGACCCCCCCCCCCATTTCTTTTAAATGAGCTGCATTATGTTGGCTGGAGAAAGACAGCATCTCTTGTTGACATGCGAATTATCCCTTGTTTGCCAACAATGGAGAGCAGAGTTGACTGCGTGCAAGTTCAGCGGCGGTGCAGAGCGCAGTGGGCATGCAGCCGAGATCGAACACCGTGGTGAGGGGGCTTACGTTGAAATGGGAAACATAGAGGGATCAAAGATACTAGGACTGCGGGTATAAACAGGGAGATTCCTTGACTTAACAGTGATCCTCTGCAAAACATCCCAGAGAGGTTAAAAACAGCACATACACAAACAAACATTCTGAGCTCACCTCATATGGTCCAACAGCTCACCTCCCTACAGTTCAACTTGTATGGTTCTACAGCTCACCTCCCTACAGCTCACCTCACAATAGTTCAACTTGTATGGTTCTACAGCTCACCTTGTATGGTTCTACAGCTCACCTCCCTACAGTTCAAATTGTATGGTTCTACAGCTCACCTCGAATGTTTCTACAGCTCACCTCATATGGTCCAACAGCTCACCTCCCTACAGCTCACCTCACTATAGTTCAACTTGTATGGTTCTACAGCTCACCTCGTATGTTTATACAGCTCACCTCCTATGTTTCTACAGCTCACCTCATATGATCCAACAGCTCACCTCCTATGGTTCTATAGCTTAGCACATACTGTAGGCTTCAACAGCTTACATTGTAAAGTTCTATAGATATCTTTCCAATGCCATGTTGAAGCAGGGCCTCCACTAACATTTCAATGACCTTCAGGTTGCATATTCATGTCCTTCATCACTGCATGACCTCCTGCTCACATATCAACAAACAGCTCTAGAGACTGTAACCTACTAGTGCGTATTTACAAGATCAGAGGATTCATATTTAATTCAGTGTTCTGAGGTACACGTTATAATTTGCTACTCAATCTAATTGAAATACCATTCCCAGTTCACATATTAAGAGGTTTTTTTTTTCCTTTTTCCCTGGAGACTTGCCATGTTTAATATTGTTATGATACCAATATCCAGTGGGGTCCTGCCAATTATTCAGTGTCCTTTAGAACGTAGATCTGACCCAGTCTCTTCTCTTCGTTAAAATGTTTACGGCATGTTTCTATTGTGATGTGTTTGAGATTTGTGATCTTAGGGCAAGAAGTATACATACAAACTGGGGAAGAGAGAACACACTCACTTCAATATGCATTCTAAAGATGAAAGGATGAATGAAAATCTCAGTGTTACACTGGTATGCAAACAGCTTTCTCCGTTCGCAAACAAAATGTGTAAGTTACTTAAGTATAAAGCAGAAAACCTATGGATTGAACTCCATAGATTCAAGAAACTAGTGGTATCTACCCAAAAAGGGCTTGCATGAAAGTGTTCACTGAAGTTCATAGAATCTTTAGTCACTACACATCAAACATCCAGAGAAGCTTCTGGAAAAGGAAATAAAAATGAGAAATCTTTCTGTAACTGCAGGAGATTTCTCATTAATGTCAGAACCTGGAGCTGGGTGCCAGTACAAAGACAGCTTTTCCTCTGAGTAACTAGCAACAAAATTAAACCATGAGGAAAACTACAAAGGTACTTACAGTTCCTACTTTACTTAACACAGCCTATAAATATAACACACGCAGCAGGCAGAGGAACACGCTGCATAATTAAGATTTATAGCGACCTGCACCAACTGCCGACTCGCACTCTACTGAGAAGTTTGTGCGTGCCGGGAGGATGGCGAGGGACCTGCTGAGCGCCCCAGGGCGTCGCTGGGAGCGTTTAGCCGACGCCATGGCAACCGCCTCTTCCAAACCTTCCCTTCCATAGCATCCTCCGCCGTGCGGTACAATGTGCCCTTTGTGCTCTGCCTTCCTACTTCTTCCGGCTTTTTGGAAAGCGAGCGAGGAGAAGCAAGGTGGCTATTTTCCCGGAGGACGGCTAAGCATTACCTCATCTGCTCCTGGCCTATCGGGTGGCTGGTTTATGCCTTCGCCGTCCTTCAAGACGAAGCGTGTACTAAAAAAAAACCTCGTGTGACAGCGCCGAGGGATCCAGTTTAGGGAGACCACAGTGCTCATGCACAGTTCTGTCAGTAGCTGGTCATGTGACAGACATGGGAGCCCATGTCATTGGCTCTGTTCCACATGCGATGATGTCATTGGGGTGTGGCTCCATATTCCCCCAACGCAGACAGCTTCTGTAGCCTCCTTTTCCCTGAACCTGCTACGCATTCTTCAAACCGTTCTCTGCTCCTCCGCACAGCAGCTGGCAGCGGCCGCTAGGCACAAAGCCGCCCGGCGTCCGTGCTACTCAGGAGGCGTCGCCAGCAAAACGGGCGTGGCACACGCGGCGATAAGCTAGAGGCTGACAGGGACATGGTGAGAAGGATGCAACGGTCACCAAGTGCGGCCTCCATAAGCCCCTCCCCCAAAGACATTTTCCAAGAATCTGAATCTTGCCAGCAGAACCCATTCTTAAAACGAAGGTCATTAATGTGCAACGCCCTCTTTCTCACTACGCACACAGAGCTTGGAATGAGCTGCGGTTTACTTCATACCCCTGGGCACAGAGAAATAAACTCTGACACCACCTTAAGGTCAGAGTGCTGAAAAAACAGGTAGACAACCCGCGTGTGAGCCGAAAAATCTTTACACGGATTTAAAGGGCATCCGTACAAGAGCAAAACCATAAAATCTTAACTGCTTCCTTCCAGGCAATAAAATGTGATCCAGTCTGTGCCTGCATTTCAGAAAATCAGCCTTGCATACTGCATAAATTATATATTTTTTAAAAAGAAACAAGCAAGCATAAAATAATGATGCTCACCAGATGGTCCCGTTTCTCTTCAGGATGGAAGGGCTCAGATGGAGCGAATGGCACTTCTGATGATGTATCAGTGCCAAGGGCTTCAGAGTGACACAATTCCTCCACGGCAGAATATCGCGTGACTGTTTTACGCTGCCAGATGAGGAATGCGAATGCCTGCAATGCTTATGAGCTGCCCATTGAAATAATAATCATAAAAAGCACTTTAATCCCACCCCACTCTGCAGTGGGACCACCTGACACCATTCCAGTCATATCCCCCCTGGATTCATGAAGTCACTTAGCCGGTAAAATGGGTTTACACAAACAAAACCGGCCAGTCACAAAAGGCAGCTCGGCACTTAAAAGGCTGTTCTGTTCAGTTGAAATCATTTAGAATTAATTAAAGGACCACAGTAAACGGACAGCCCTCTGACGGAGTTCCCTGCTGTACAGGTTAGGGTTACCCACACTGGCTCCAGATAACCAAAGCCTTACTGGACAAGTCAAGGGTTCACCAACTTTTCCTGTCAGGCCCCCCATTTGGAGACAAGAAGTGTTCCTGTCCCCCTACACCACTGCCCAGCATAAGTGCACATTAGACTAACGCACACGCACACATGTACACAAACACACAGCACCATTAAAACACCCCACCCACCAGTTTCAGAACCACAGGGAAATGCAGCGACCAGCTGAAAGAAGTGAGAGCGAAAACACACCCTGACTTTGCTCTTCCTCTTTAGAGAAGGCCTGGTAACAACTGACTGGATCGATCCATCCATCCATCCATCCATCCATCCATCCATCCATCCATCCATCACCACTTATCCAGCTCAGAGTGGCATTGAGCCTGGACCCCTATGACAGGAAGCACTGGACACAGGACAAGGGGTACCCTGAATGAGATAAGATACATTATACGTTTTGCTACTAATTTGATTTTTAAAAAATAATGAAAAGAAACCTTCATGCTGCCCAGGGCTTTAACGTTAGTAATGCTGATACGCAAGTTAGGCTAAGTGTTTTTCAACCCAACGCCTCCTGCCTCAGGTTAGGCCATGTCCTATTTGTTACGCAATGTTGATTAATTGCATTGTAATGAAAACCACTGCATTGAAATTTGAATGTTCTTCCTCTGCACAAAAACATTCCCTTTCAAATCAAAGTTGCCACTGAGATTAAATAAGATGACACAGTGCTGTTCGGCCCCTTTGCAGAGACTTGTGGGTAATGTGGAGGAACTTCAAGGCTAGGCGGCTGTAGTCTGCTGCTTCAACACTGCCAGGAGCCCAACCTCTCCAGAGTCTGTTGTCACACAGGTCTGCCATTGGTGAAACCACAATGGCTTAGACATTGAGATGCAATCCAATGTGCGTCGCTGCTGGTTAACCTGCCAGCCCGCAGTGTAAATCATACACGCCAGAACTTTTACCAAATATGACATCACCCAAAGTGACCCAGTAATGCTACATGGTCACCAGAGTGAATCGCATTCTTCCTTCTAGTGTGAAGGCTGTTTCACGGAACACTGTGTCAGCGAGCAACTCAAGGTCATCCTTACACCACAATGGGTCTCCATCTTATGCATGACGTCACCCTAAAAGTCATTCCTAACTGTGGTTCTTCCATCACTTTAGTGTGAGGATGTAAATTCATTACTGAGGCAGGAAGCTGAATGCCAGCCTGGGAAGGCATACCATGGCACTTTTAACAATATGCATTCCACTCAGGCTCTGTAAGACTATAGCTACACATGGGGCTGGTCTTCTGAAAGGACCACGCAACCCGATGTGTCTGGGTTGGCCTTCTAATTTTAACACCCCTCCAGCTGCCCTGACGACCGGGAGTGTCAACAGCAAGCACCCAACAATAACATGGTAAAAATCAAGAAAGGGAAGGTCTGAGGTCAGCTGTCCATCCAAGTCAAGGACTATTTGTAAAGAGTCAGATGTCAGAACAGAAGCTGAAATATCAAGGCTATGGACTTCAAAGAACCAAAAACAGGGATGGTTCAAATCTCAGGAGCACATCTGCTGAACTAAATCAAAAAAATAAAAAATAAAAAAACAAAAAAAAAAACCAAACAGGTGGAACTGTAAACCCAATATGACTTATGTAACATGGTGTCACCTAGTGAATAAAGCCTTGTTTTGGTGAAACACTGCCCTCTCCAATTTGACAAAGCAGACAAGGCCAGTGAGAGAGGACCCCCTCTGAGGAGAGGAACCTGAGGTGGCCAACACAATAGCAGAGAAGCACAAAGGAGAGGAGAGCCCTTTATTCTCCATGAATGTCTCTTCAATAAAAGATCTCCATCCTTTTTTCACTCTGAATTTTCCCCCAATGGAAGGATAGCACCACCTTCATTTTCAGCATGACTGCAAGGCGGAAAACCTGCCAGGGATCTTAGCAGTGCAGAACAAAGGTGATATTGACCAAAATGGAGGACCTGTCACTCACCGAGATGGCAATAATGACAGAATGCCTTCGCCAATATGGTGGAACTAACAAAAAGATGTTTGTTTGACAATTTAGACACTGGATGAGGCATGAGGGAACATGACAGGGGGAAAACAAGTACTGTATGGACACAGGTCATCTGGTAATGGTATAGAATCTGTGTTTTCTTCTGAAAGTGCCATTACTCATTATTTTGACTATTAATAATTTTGACCTGTTCTACTTTAGAGAACTGGCTGGCAGTAGTGTCCATCTGTCCAAGACAGGGTTGATAGTAATATTGTTCCTGTAGCCTAGTTGAAATGTATAAAAATCCAGTCAAAGGAAATACAATTAAATCAACAGTAAGAGCCCCAGTTTGATTTTTGTATTGCATTGACAACACTCTGGTGTATTGAATCTGGTTAATGATTTAAAAAGTAACCAGCAGCATATTCTGAAAAGCCAGTTTTCAACATTGATTACAAAATGACACAGAAAACCCATAAAACAAAGAATGAACACGCAAAGTGTATCCATGTGGAGCATGGGCCAATGCAAACCTTGAAAGTCTGAGAGGACCACAGTGTTCTGAAAACCTGACAAATTTTTTAAGAGTTTTTACAGTGCCAGCACGGTGCCCAAGAGAGACTGGGACTTGAAGCTGCATCCAGCTCTGTGTGTGTGGCAGTTGCATGTTTTCCTTGTGTTTGGGTGAATTTCCTCTGAAAGTTCAAAAATGTGATGTGAATTGTTGACACTAAATCACTTGTCACGTGAGAGCTTATGCCCTGTGATGGACTGGGACCCCATCCATGGTGTACCCCAGCCTTGTGTCCTGTGCTTCCTGGCATAGGCACCAAATGCTGCAACCCTGCACTGGGGCTTGTATAAAGTGACCTCCAAGAACATACTAATCAAAGTACAAACGTCTTCATTATTCCAGAGCACCGCCTGTTTGCCATTATGTCTAATAAGAAGCTCAGACCCTCACTGTGAACAAATAGCATGAGTGAGTATTTATCACAGGCATCAAACAACTGTAGTGCAGGATTACCGTTTACTGAGCTGAGGTCCAAGAATTTACCAGAAAGCTGAATCAGAATCAACTATTTTTGCCATGTACAGTCCTAGTACAGGGAATTTGTTTTGGTGCATTTGGTTATAGTAGAAAATGTACAATAACATAAGTGGTAAAAAAAAAAAAAAAAAACACATTATGGTAAGGTGCAGTGGGGCAACCCCCTGTACTTTAGATAGAACCCGGTGTTTAGGAAAGTCCACATTGACAGAACATCACTTAGTGTCTGAGCCGTGAAACTGTGCCATGGCACTGCAGCTGGGCTGATGACCAAAGTGTAACTGTAAGTAGCCAGCGTGCCTGGACAGCTCCAAGTGTGCCTTACCGAACCGTCACGTTACCTGGGCCCGCTATGGAGTGCCTGAGCGGGCTAAGGCTGCGTTTCCAATTTTAGTCTGAGGGCCTCGTGGGCAGATACTGTAAAGAACTCTGAATACATGCCATGCGCCTTCTGAACAAACCAAAAGGTCTTCAATGGGCCACAAGTCAAATGTTTAAAAAAAGGAACGCAGTGAACTTAACGTCATACAAAGCCAATAAGCACAGCTGAAACAGGCTGACCACAACAGGAATGACTCCCTACATATCGCACTTTAACCAAAAGCTCCCAGGCCCCCAAAAATGGTAAGAAAGAGTTAAATAAGGCAGGTGTGCAGGTAATGATATGCAAACACCAGAGAAGCAGCACTTACTACAGCAAAGACTTTTCACACAAGCAGAAATGATCCCTACTGTGTAAGAAACACGGTGGGAGGCTAACGGTATCTTCAAGGCTACGGCATCATACGAACGTGACAGAGTATTACCAGACATCATCAACAATGTCAAAACTGTCCAAAAACAATACGTTTCACTTAAAATTCTGACAAACAAGACTGAAGACATCCTACGTTTTCGCTATTTTAAAAAAAAGATCACATCAAAAGCAGGCCAAGTTATACGCTCGACACTGAGCGCACTTCATCAAAAGATAAGCAAATAACCCCAAGCTTTTCAACAACATGCCCTAAAGATTAATAAAATAATAGGATGGTATTAAAATATGACTTATTGTGAAATGAAACATTTTAAAAACGCCAGTCAGATTAGTTTTATAATTTACCAGACGAAGTCTGCAGGTCAAAAGCATTGTGACATAATCCATCCATTCTACAGTACAGCACTGCAGAGACGTAGAGCGAATTTAACGTTTCCAACTAGGCACTTTTGGACAGCAAAGGGACCAGAGTAACAAGAACATACAACCTCCATTCACAGAGAGCAGAGGCAGAATACAAACCTTTAACCCTGGAGGTGTGAGGCACAAGTGCTACCCACTGAGGCACCGTGCCACCGTTCAACAGATGTGAGATATTACAGTGATGAGGGAGAAGCAGCTGAAGATGTCACTGACATCAAGCTGTTTTGGTGGTAATAGAGTCACCTGTAGACGGAGAAGGCACACCACCTCACACTGTCTCACACAGCAACAAGCCGCACAGCATACTGTGAACACGGCATGTTGCTAGGATACACAGTGACAGGAGGGAGAGAAGAAAAAAGCCTGCATCCGAGCACCTTGAGATGAGATGTTAAAATAATAAAATGAACCGGCAAAACAAACCTTATTCTAGGGCAAAAGCAGGACACCCCACAAAGTAAGCAGGGGCCAAAGAAACAGACCAGATCTCTCAAACCAATATTTACATATTGGATGTGTTACACACTATTGCATTAGGAGACTGTATTGAGTGCAGTTAGGAGAGTTTGCAGTCTCCTTAATCATGTCATATGGGTGTTTCTCTATGAATCAATGCTCTAGCAGACAGAGCCCCCTGCAACATTTTCAGACATCATCTCACATTAGAAATAACAGGCTGACAATCACTCTTCAGTGTAAATGCTTCTGCCAAAAAAACCCCATTATGACAGATATTTTGGAACACACTACCACCATACTTTGAAATATCCTCAGAGGCAGCACCCCAGTAATTGGCAGCCATTGATGTGAAGAGCAAAATCATGCATTATGCTGAGAGTAACAGTTAACCATTAACACTGGGCAACAAAGGTCCCCCAGTATAGACCTCTCTTGCAAAAATTCTTTTTTACCCCATCTGTTCATGTCCCTATAGTACATGTACAAATGAGTGCTAAGTAAAACAGGTGAGATTGTTAAGACTAATTGGTTACCATTGATAGAACTCTTACAGCTATGAGCTCTGTATTGCAAATCCTAATTTGCAGTCAAAAACAGAAGTCATAGAAGCGAGGTTCCCATCAGTCTTCATCAGTAAATAACAAAGCACAATGACCAAAATAAGACAAGACTACATACTTTTTGTATTTGCATGGGGAAACCAGCAACTTTTAAAAATAGCCAAAAGACGGTCCACCTGAAGAACTGTATCCAGATCAAAACCAGGATTTATTTTTTGCTTGGTTTGTTTCTAGCACACATGGTCCAGCCTTCTACCAGCAAGAGATAAACTGTCAGTTTTTATGTAATTGGCATCATTAAAATGTTAAGAATAACCCCAAGTTGAAAAAGTGCAATACAAAATGATTTTAATGAGTTGACATGTCAGAGATAAGCATGGCGCATGACCTCCCACACCTCGTGCTCCTCTTAAACCGGATCAACGGCACGAGCGAGCAACAGGTCCGAAACATTCCAAGGATTCGAATCAAGACGGAATCATTCGCTCATAATTAGTTACGTAAAAGAAAACCTGGCTTTTCTAAGCTCGTATTAGGAGGCAAGGTAAAATTATTTCTAGAACACAATTCGTACAAAGTTGCAATTCAAAGCGCTTTGCAATTAAGAAACAATTAAACCGATAGAATTCGTTTTAATGTTTAACAAGCAAATTAAATACGAAGACGGTATAATTATCTGTAGGAGGACATATTTTGGTAGCTAGCTTTTCTGAGCTATAAGCGAAGCACAATGCGCCGCTAAATACAGTACGGTTACTACAGGAGCTATCCGGTGTCAGCCGGCGGTTCCCCACCACACCCGCTTGTCAAGCCACGGTTTATTAAATTGTTCGCACTTGAGGGATTCGCGCACAAACAACAGGTGACTGATGGCGAGGTTTCGCTTTTGAACACCGGCTCCAGATACACAAGTTTACACAACGCGAGTCCGAGCGACGTGACAATTCCCCGTTTCTCGACGCCTGGGTTGGGAAAATGTGTATTCGATATCGTTCAATGAAAAATGTTCGGAAAATAGAACGAATGCGGCTTAATCCCTAAAGGGAATGGATACTGTTATTAGGCAGGGATCGTTGCGGAGGAGAGCGGGTCGATATGGAAATCCAAACTGACGATGATGGCTCCTCGGTGTGATCATTTATTTCAATGTCATACTCATTCCAGCCGCCCTGAGAAAGCACGTCATCATTCATTAGGGTTTAATAGCTGGCTGGAGCTATTCAGAAGCTACCCTGAGGCAGCACGACTGGGGAGGCATGCGTCCCGCTGTGCGCTTTTCAAAATGCCTTGTACGATTCGGGGGGTGGGCGTCAAGTGAGGAGTTAGGCGTACGGTCATCGGCTCTGCCTTTAGCTGACCGGGCTTCTCTCGGAGTACGGTCATCGGCTCTGCCTTTAGCTGACCGGGCTTCTCTCGGAGTACGGTCATCGGCTCTACCGTTAGCTGACCG
>JAACJT020000064.1:21476-38358 GCA_009936485.2 Gymnarchus niloticus | reverse complement strand
GCCTGGGGCCTCTTAATAACCTAATAATTTCTGACTGTTAATTACTGGTAATTAGGCGACGTAATGAATTTCCAATTTCCTGGCCCGTTTACGTTTCAGTTTTGATCAGGGTGGCAGTAAATCTAAACACGGCAGAGCATGACGCGAGGTGGCCACCGCCGGACATGTGGCGAGGCTGTGGTGGATCTGTGATGTCATACTTTTTCTATGCTGTCAAGGCTTCATGTCAGAGATCCAGTGGAGAGATGCAAAGTGAAACGTTATCAAAACGTTATCGAGTCGCCCCTTTGCAGACCCATATGCTGGTGCAGCAGAGGCCTCAGGTACCCTCACTGAGCCATATCCCCCTGAGGGAGAATGCAGGTGCAATTCATCCAGTCACCGAATTCCCACCCGATCCCCCCACTAAGGACACCTCACAACCTGCTCTTTACATCTGGAAAGCCACCCTGGGTCACTCCAGTTCCCCCAAGTGTCTTCCTCCCCATACGTGTGCTGCCAAGCAACAGCCACACACCGACACCCCCTCCATCCGTGCCCAGGCACCCCAAGCCCCACCCCAACGCATTGTCAGTCGTCACCCCGACCTCCTGACCGAGAAAGTCTAGCCATCACCTGCGTGTGAGTGCAGTGTGATGACGGCGATTACCAAATGCTACAAAACAAATGGTGTGGGTGAGATTAAGTGTGCCACAGATGTCAACGGGCACACACACAAGCAGTCACGTGCACTGGTAAGGCCGTACTCACCTAATGCTGCTCATGCTGCCCGTCTCAGATCCCAGCTTGCATCGCTCCAGCTGGCTGGCCACGATCTGCCTCTCTGCCTCCAGTTCCCGCGTCAGCCGCTCAAACTGCAGCTCCTGAAAGCAAAGTGTAGCAGCAACGATGGGTCAGGCCGTACGTCTACTCAGAGCCGGGTTAGCCATAGTTAGCAGTCTGTGGGAAACTTCCAGAAGCACAGGAATGCAGATGCTGTCACCTTACCCCTCCACACACACACACACACACACACACACACACACACACACACACTCTCCATTCTTCCTCGGGTTTCAGCGTTTCTGTAAACTAAATCTTAAAACTTCACAAAAAGACGAGTTCATAACGTTACCTTGAATGAGACAAAAAATCAAAAAACCATGTAGGCATATTTTGAATGGTTTCACATGATTGTCCCAAGACAATCGTTAAAACTTTGCGATTGAAATTAATTTAAATTTTTTTGCATGTTCCTTGTTTTTTTTTTTAACTCTTTTTAGTACTCACTTGTGTTTGGGTTTGGCATTGCATGGTTAATTTTTATGCTCCTAAGCAAGTTTCCAGACATAGTGAGGACATTTATATATAAGGTATTTACTTATTTATGAAAGTTTCGTTTGATTATCTTCAGGATGACCTGACTCTGTCCGACGTCTCGTAAAGAGCGCCGAAAGAGCCCCATGGTGCCTCTCGTGGCACTTGGAGGTGATAATCGCCGCTAACACGCGGAATAATTCATGACTGAGGGTCAAGTTTCCACCGAACATGTTTGCAGAGACAAATATAACCCACACAGGCGGGAACGAAAAATCCAGTCAGGTTCTCACTGGGTTCCATTTCACACAGTGGTCTGTTCTATGACAACAAGCACATGGAAGAACGCTAGGAGGTACCTTTCTGGCTGTATTATGGATCGCGGAGAGCGTCGATCCTGCACACAGGTCCCTCAGCAAGGGAAACACTAGCCTCAACATCGCCATAGAGTTTGTCATTCCTGCCAGCAGAGCCCAAAGTGCCTGGTCTTGAGACAAAACCGAAAGAGCATCACAAAGAGAGCCTGAAATGCCAGCAACCCGATGGGTTTAGTTTATTCACACTGCCCCTGCACACACGATGGAGACTCCTCGTCAGACAGGGCATAGCTATAAAGAGGAAAGAGGTCCGCATCACATAACCGATTCATAATGGGCGTCCCTCCAAGGCCCCCAGAATTTCTTGGCAAACCTGACAAAGATGTAAAGTTCTAGCTGAGCTAAAAAGTCCGGAGCTGCTCCCACCTTCCAGAGTCCAGCAAGCGACCAGCTCGGAGCCGTGGAAACCAAAGAAGACCCCTCAACCCGGTCGCCTTTCGTCGCTTCACGAGACACTGCCCCGCAGCAAAACACCTGCCCCCCACCGCCCCCCTCCCCTCGTGGAGCGGTTACCTGCACACGGACGCTGCCTTCTGGAGCTTCACCATGTTTCCATCCAGCGCCCCTTAGTACAATAAGCCTCGGAGTGAGTAGAGGCACTGAGAGCCCGCGACTGCCTGCCTTCAAGCAGTGAAGAACAGGAGTTCAGCCAGGCACAAAGGTCTCCATGGCAACGGAGAATTCAACCCCCCCCCACCATTATTTATGCAACATTTCATCACAAAAGGACCCTCCCACTGCCGCTCCCCAATCACCCCTCTGTCTGCCCCTCTTTTCTGCCCTCCTATTCCCAAAGCCATCTGCGCTTCCCACAGAAAAGCGGCGGCCGGGGGGGGGCATCTTTTGAAAAGCTGCAACAGTGCCCAAGAATGGCAAGTGTTGCAAGGCCAGAGCACTAAGTATGTCTGCTTCCTCTGGCAGCCCCCCTCACCCCACCACCACCACGTGGCACAAAGAAGCCCAGTGACTAGTAAAGGGGCCACATCGGGTCCACTTTCTCCTCTGGCTCACAGCTATCTATGTGACACAAAACTCACAGGCGCACACAAGCGCGCGCGCGCGCACACACACACACACACACACACACACACACACACTCAAGTGCAGGCAAAAGCCAGCATCTACACGCAGCCTGAGCCAGAATACAGGTCCTTGCCACCAGTGGCTAAGCCTAAGTATTCAAAACAGGATACATTAGCTTCCAAATACAAGGCTGGCCCCTTCCAGATAATACTCTCCTAATAACCCCATCCTGCCCAGTTTCCGCCCGCAATTGCACCCTATGATTCCTGGGATAGGCACCAGGCCCCCTCACCCCTGGCTAAAGATGACTGATTATTAACTCTGAATTCACATGTTATTTAAGATTATTTTCTACTATAAGCATGCAGTGCCCCTAAACACAATTTTCAATGAATATTTTCTAATCAGCGTTAAGTGTAAACTTCTGCAGAAAGGTAAGCTTATAAGGCTTAGAGAATGGATTCCTCAGTTCACGAGCAGAGAAGCACACTGACATTCTCTTAGGTGCTACATTCATAACCTTCTCGATGCACCCATGACCGTCACCATCAAGGTTCAATCGGTAAACCGAATGTAGAAACCAAAGGAAAACAGTGGAATGTTCTACATGGCAGTCCAATGCACACTCCTGCACTGTCCTTCAAACTATAATGTGTACTTGTTATATATCAAATCCAACCATTCTCCATAATCACTCATCATAATCAGACACTAGGCAGGGGGTACACCGGATGGGATACCCATCCACTGCTGGGCATGGACTCAATCACTATGTGCAATTTAGGGATGCCAACTTAAAGAAAACACAAACTTTGAGAACAGGCAAACTCCACGTCTCTGAGCTGGAGGCAGGAAATAAACCTCTGAGGCTACTCTGCTAACCCCCCCTAATATCACATCCATCTTCAAACTGCTTATCTCGGTCAGGGTCGTGGGGGAGCCTGGAGCTTAATCTACATTAAAACAACAGATATACAACCAACCCTTGAGAAAACCCATACAGTATATTCAGAGAAAGATGCACTGTATATCACTTTGGGTAAAGGTAAACACGAAAGATAATGAGTCAGAATAATGGGATATCTTGTGTGTGGCAATGCTAAGCTATTTCAGGCACCTCCAATGCCGTCCAAATCATGCATGCGCATCGACCACAGGGAGGGACGCTCCTCTAAATGGAAGGAGAGGGCCACCTGCCCAGAAGAGCAGCGGGATGGCTGCTTCGAGCCGCATTTCGTCTGTTGGCATGAATGACTCTGTGCACTGGCAGCCATATTAAAGTCCTGGTGAATAAAGGGGCCAATCTGAGGAATGGGAGAAAGCAAACAAATCGATTCGGCAGATGTTAATGGCGGGAAAATGGGGGGCTAAAAATATGTGCTGCTAAATACTTCAGAAAGATGTGTTCCATATTATTTACTGTTTATATCTTACGAAATTAAGCTGCAGCTGGCCCTCAGCCGCACGCCTGAAATGAATGGCAGGTTAGCCTGTAGCTGCATGCCGAACTTGAGATCTGGAAGTGCACTAATGCTTTTGCCGCAGGACGCTAAACAGCTCAGCCGTTCGAGGGCACAGTGGCTCGGTCTGTCCCCAACCTCAAAGATACACAGCTGAACCTATGATGGTGAGCTGACCCGTGCTTGCGTACCTGTCCCGTGATGGGCATCCCATGCAGCAGGCACGGCCCAGGGTCACGCTGGGGCATGGATCCTATCGCGTGCAGCACCGAGTAGGGGAACTTTAGATGAGACTCTAGTCCATCACAGAGAGGTGAAGTGAGGTATACCACTGGGAAACAGTTCTGCCCACTGAGCCACTGTGCCACCTTTCATAAATAATAAATAATAAACAAGATGCAGACATTACACATTCAGGCCCTGCGGGCTTCTTCCTGCTGAAATGATACAGGAGCTATTAAAGACTGTCACTGTCAATGCTCCGGCTGAACTATGGACCTCACGTGGAGTGACACCTTCCTTATTTGGCCGAAACGGAGCCCTTGTCTCGGTACCTGCAGTGCATCCTCTTGTACGTTCACGGCCGTACTGTTTTCTCAGAAATACGAAGTGAAAAAGACGGCGGCAGCAACGGCGGCTGTGAACGCGGAAGGAGGCCCCGGTCACCCTGCAAGCCCAGACTGAAGACAATCTTCCACCTGTAACCTAACAGCAAATGACTTCCGGGTAGACCACCAAACCCACATCTATTTCCCTAGACGAAACTATATTATCCACTACATATAACTCAGCAGGGTGAGCTGGTTCCTCTAAGAGTACAGGGTGCTCCCTTTCATAAAAAAGACATATTACATTAAACAATTAATGCACTGTGTCTAAGAATCGCTCTCCTTATTCTCCCGAGCTGTGGAAATGCTATAGAAATCCAATATGGCTGAAGAGCGATTGCTTTATCTCCACTCTATGATGAATGGCTTAATTAGGCGCCTTTGAGGGGAGGCCTCTTTCTCTGCGGCTCAGTACCGCTTCCTGCGGGGAGGACGGTGGTCGGCTGGCACGTAGGCTGAGGTGCCTGCGCTTACCGCCAAGGAAAGGCTCAAGCGGAGGAAGTTCTCATCTTGAAGAGCGACTAAATCCAAAGGCACAAACCATTCAAGGCATCGCCAAGGATTAGAGCTCTTCACTAGCGCTGGTTTTGCCCATTTCCCTCCTGCTCTTATCGTCAATTATGTCCGTGGGGGAAAAAATAAACCCTTTAGCGAGGGAAGAAAAGGCACTCTGCATGGTGCATAGTTATACCCACCATCTGAAAATACCTGGAATTCTGCACGTGGACTTTAAGGTGGTGTCTGGTCTTAAGGCAGCAGATAACGCACACCGTAGCACAAGACAAGAAGACAACAGGAAGCCCGCTAAGGACAGAGTCTACTCAAAATGTCATATTAAATCGGCGCTTGCTAATATGGGGGGGAGACAAGCCCATTCCCTTCCACCATAAATACAGTGACATTCAGAAGATTAGTGGCCACCGACACTCTGAAGGCAAGTGCAGGCAAGAGCAGTCGGAAGATGGGATCGTTGGGTGACGTCACAAACATGCATGCCAGCTAGTCCTGTTGTACTACCAGCCATTTTTCATCGAATGTCATTAAGCTTTAAAGAACCAGCGGGGGTGTCTTTAAGCTCCTCCGTGAACAGTGAACCAAAACTGGCAACGCCAGTTTAATCCGAAAGGTATGAAAAGAGCCATGGACCTCAGATGTTCATCACAGCTGTCTACTGCACCAACTCTATCTTCATTAGCAGCTGAGAATACCCTCATTTGGGTGGTTACCCATTTCAGGCAAACAGGCAGGTGCAACCCCTCCAAGGCATCCAAACCAAATACTTCACATCGAGCAACCCCCCCATGAGAAAAACTCACATTGTATTGCGTATCATGTCTCCTAAGCCAAAGCGAATAGCTTCCTTGAATTGGAATCAGAAACTGCATTTATCTGAGTATATGATCACAACATCACACAGCATATACTGGTCAAATCCACAAGCACTTTCACCAGCCATGCCAATGAAAATGGGAGCGAACCGCAACGGATTTCAGGAACTCGTGGGTGCAGAGACGGCCAAATGTTTTTAAATTCGCCACAGGTTTCTCAAAATGATTTTGTCTAAAAGGAAATAACAGGCAGACTTAATTAGTTAATCCCATGAGTAACATTAGTATAATGCAAGCAGCAGAAAAGCAGGGTTTGCATCATGAATACAAACCGCCCTTTAGAATTACAGCTCATGAGTACGACATGAAATGTATCATAATCCACTGTATATAATGTCATCAAGTTGTATGCCTTGCAAGGCACTCTACATAATGTACATCAGCACATAAATAAACCGGTCTGGGAGACTTTCAGAATTTTTTCATGAATGAAAGCGCCTATACAGATGTGCACCAGACAAAGCAACATCTGTACACAACAGATCCACCCATCTAACACTTACATTACAAACACCCGGGCGCCTGCTTGCTCATGCAAATTTCTAATTGGCCAATCATGTGGTTGCAACTCAACGCATAACATCATGCAGACACGAGTCAAAAGTTTCAGTTAATGGTCAGATAAAACATCAAGGTGGGGAAGAAGGTTATACATGACTTAGACCTGGGCAAGGTTGTTGATAACAAATGGGGAGCTTTGAGGATTTGAAAAACTGATAACCTCCTGGCTTTTTACTTACAGCAGACTCTAGAATCTACTCAGAATGGTGAGGAAAAACAGAGAACATCCAATGAGCTGCAGTTCTGTTTGTAGAGACACTTTGCTGATGAGAGACCAGAGCAGAACGGCCAGACTGGCTCGAGCTGACAGGGAGACTACAGTAAATCAAATAGTCAGTCTCTACTACAGTGGTGAGCAGAAAAGCATGTGTGAATGCTCAACACCTTGAACCTTGAGGTGGATGGGCTGCAACAGCAGAAGATCACATTTGGCTGCTCCTCAGTCAGCTAAGAACAGAAAACTGAAGCTGCAGTGAAACTGGCTCAAAGAAACTGGACAGGTGAAGACTGGAACCATGTCACCTGGTCTGATGCATCTTGATTTCTGCTGCAACACACAGAGGGTAGGTCAGAATTTGGCATAAACAGCATGAACCCACAGACCCAACCTGTATAACGTCAGCAGTTCAGGCTGTTGATGGTGTAATGATACAAGGAATGTTTTCTCGACATACATTGGGCCCCCAATACCGTAGCCTGAATATTGCTGCCGACCAGATGCATGCCTTCACGGTCACAATTTACCCACCCTGAGATGTGCTTTGTGACATGGTGTTCTGTCTTCTTAGAAGAAGCCATTCTTCATCTCAAACTGGTTCCGTGAACATGACATTGAGTCCAGTACAATTCATTGACCATCCTACTCTCCACATCTGTGAATCCAACAGAGCACCGTTGGGATGTGGTGGAACTGGAGATTTGCAACCTGAATGTGCAGCTGCCGTAATAATGTGATGCAATCTTACCAGCATGCACCACAATCTCTAAGGAACATTTCCAGCACTTTGTTGAGTCCGTATCATTAAGAATTCAGGCTGTTCTGAGAGCAAAGGTGGGCTCTACCAGTATTAGAATGGTGTTCTTAATAAATTAGCCAGTACTTCAGGTGTGTACCATCCTTCTAAGGTTCCTATAAGCAAGATGGAGTGCAACGCATTTATAGTTTTCATGGTTAAATTTTCTCTGCATTAAGGTCCCCATATACTTGTTCTCTTGCCACCCCCCTTTGGTTAAGCCTATGTTTCCACCAATAACAGGGCAAGTTTTCTGGAGCATTTTCTTAGTAAGGCATGTTGCTTTAGATACCAAGGTTATACAAAGACATTTAAAACGGATTAAAAAAAACAAACAATCTGAGCAGTTAAAGGAAAGCTACGACAGAAAAATTCATGGCTAAACTGACATTGCTGGTCTTTAGAAAAGATCAATCTTAAATGCGTCTTTTAAGGTTCAACTGCTTTGGAAAAGAGCCCTCAAAGTGAATTTTTTATCCCGGACCCAAAAATGGATTTCTAGCATAATTAAACACTGTTTCACTGCAGACACCTCACGAGAAGAAACATGTACTTAGATCAAAAATGATACATTGCTTATAAAAAAGCACTGCTTGTAAAAAAGCTATCTGTACAACAAATTTGTCGGCTGACACAACGAGGACAATCAACGGATTCTGGGTGACCCAGAAGTGGCAGGGCAATCCCAGGAAATGAGTAGGTTGACTGTGGGAATTCACAATCGTTTCTCAGAGCCAATGACGTGGAGAGACGATTGAAGATTGTATTCATATTTGTATTTATGTAAATATTGGCAGCAACATAGTGCAGTAGTCAATGACATTTATAACGACCTTGAGTGCAATAGAATAGACAAGGATAAAAATCACAAGTCGCTCTGGAGAAATGCATACGCATTAAAGTAGCAATCGGATAGGGCCTCTCCCAATCCATATCAGTCTCAATCAGCTTAAGCCAAACAGGCCCTGTCTGCTGTTCCCATGTCGCAGAGCGAGAAAGGACATGAAATAGTCAGGAAGACGCAGCAGATTCCATCTGAAGCGGGGGCTGAGAATGAGGGGAGGGGTTCATTGATAGAAGCACTCAGTTTTTTCTCCACGTCAAGACGTCACCCACAGAATATCCACAGAGTTGAGCGTCTCGGCCTCACCTCAGGCATCCTAAACTCATTCTATTCAGTTTTACCTGCCTTGCTCATTCTAATGTAACAAAAGAGTGCCTAAAAGATTGATTTTGTCGATAGTATGAATGAATAATGTATGCATCACGGGAAGCTTGATGCTTAAATATTTCATCCATTTTTTCTGTTGAGGTTTTATACTGTGAAAAACACCTGGAAGAAATTGGTCCTTATGTAAGAAACTTGTATGTGACACTAAAAATCATACCTTCAGGTAAGCATCCACGGTTTTCAGGATGAATGCTCGACTTGCCACACTGCCAGGGAAGCCTCTGGATTCAGACCTGAAGCACTGTGGTTTAATATTCACGAGGACATCATAATACTTATTGATAATAAAGAACTGACTGGAAGTTCTGAGCTGAGGTATCCATCAGACAATGCAGGGCATCTTTAGCCAGAAGGTGGTTTAGCTGATAAAAACACTCGTGAACGTCAGGCTGCAGGTTTGAAACCCGTAAGAGGCACCTTCTGCTTGCTGCAGTGAATAAAACGCTTCAAAAACCAATCATTAAAAATATCTCTGCATTTATGGGTGTACATGGTACAACTTTGCTAAATCAATACCAGTTGTGACAGGTCTCAAATGGTTTGTCTACTTCAGTGCCAAAAGTCTTCTTTGGCTTTCTCCTATGAGTAAAGATCACAAAAAGAAGGTGTATTATACAATAACACATTTTATATAATTGCTCAAGTCATTTACTCATCTTCATTTTTAAGATGTCCCAATACATCCAGCAGCCTCTGTCCACTGAGAGAGTAAGTGTAGGGATGTCGTTTTACGTGTCATGCAGGAATAAATAACCACGGCAAGTCAAGAAGAAGAGAGAAATTATATTTGCATTGACTTCAGCTGCATGCACTGCATGCTAAAATCTGCAGGGAATTTTCCTCCGTCATGTTGGAGACCATCCTGAGATAGCAGCCCACCTGCCACTACTGACGAGTCACAGACCAAAGCAGTATAATTTACCTCACTTATTCATTTACACATGCAAATAATCCCAAGCTTTGCAAAAAGAAATTGCTGCACGATACAACTGTGAAGAAACCTAGAGTTTAAGACCCCGCATGTGTGATGAGAAGGTTGCTGGTCTAATTCCCATCTGGACTTCGCTGTTGTACCCTCATGTGAAAACAGCCACTTTGTATACTTGAGCATGAGCTGGTGTTCCAGGGACAGGCGTCAGGCTCACCACAACCCCAAACTGGATGGATGGATGGATGAATCCACAACCCCATACTGGATGGATGGATGGATGGATGGATGGATGGATGGATGGATCCACAACCCCATACTGGGTGGGTGGATGGATGGATGGCTGGATGGATGGATGGATGGATGGATCCAACAACCCCATATTGGATGGATGGATGGATGGATGGATGGATGGACAGATGGATCCACAACCCCATACTGGATGGATGGATGGATGGATGGACAGATGGATGGATGGATGGACAGATGGATGGATGGACAGATGGATGGATGGATGGATCCACAACCCCATACTGGATGGATGGATGGATGGATGGACAGATGGATGGATGGATGGATCCACAACCCCATACTGGATGGATGGATGTATAGACAAATACAGGTGCAGCAGAACACCAACCTCAATGACATGCTTTGACAGCCTCATTCTTCCTCTCTTTAGCTTAACTTTCCCTGTCTTTTGTATTCCATTAGTCTGCAGAGCAAAAGTATTTTTTCCCAGGGAAAAGAAATCCACCACCACCAGCCTGTAATAAGGTTTTAATGGCTTCCATCATTCAGTTTGCCCTATAACATTCCATAACAGTCAATGAAACTAAATGAATGGACAGCATACTTTTTTACCACTATAAGACACTACAAGTAAATCTCTTTTGCAAACCCAAATGATTCTTGTATTTATACTGAAGTTCTGCCAAAGAACAGAATTCAGTGAGGAAAAAAAACAAGCAGAAGTACGAGTACCAAAATTAATAAGTGTTTTTCATTTAACTTCCATGCTTGACATGAATGACTTAAATTACCATTGAATGTATTCATAAACACCCCTTAGCCTATCCTCAGCATTAACATCGCCTTACCGTATGCTTCAGAGAAATGCAAAGCATCATGGGATGACAGAAATGTGCAGAAAAAAAAGCAAAACTCCACCTCAGACACTGGAAAGTATCTGACAATACAAGTAATAACCACAAGTCACGATGACGAGTCTTCTGGTACTGATGGAACTCCGAGAAACCAGAGTGTGACGGAACGTGTCGTGTCGTGAATCGTTTCCTGTGGAAGCTGAACACTTGAAAAGAGTCAGTGAAACAAACACCACATCCTCTTGTCTAGTAGGCAGGGTCTTCGTTCTTGAACTGTTCCGAGGCACCTAAAGTTCGAACGAGTCAGGTCCCTCTGGTGAATGCATACACCCACAGTGAGACCTTCTTTTTACCTGGCAAGCCGACGCTACCCAAACTTTAATTTTGCAGTGACCTTTTTCAGCACAGTTGTTCTGATTGTTATACACATGCAGTAATACTTTCTGCAAGGCATTCAGAATATGTCATTCACACAGCTTGTGTATCAAAACAAAAAGAAGATGAATACTTTGACATGGTCGGCCATGACTTGGAGCTATACATTGTTATCTTGAGACATCCCATAATACTCCGCTCTTCTACCCTTTTTCTTGGAGGCACTTGCTGTAAGAGCCGTTTTCTTCTTCGTGCCATAGTAGACGATACCCAAGACTTGCAGCAAAGAGGGCTACACCCACAGGCAACCAGGGTCAGTTGACCGCGTTCATACTAAAACAATGGAAGAGACTCCCTGAAACTTTCTTTCAAACAGCCTTCAGTCTCACTCACCTTAAAGTTAGAGTAATTACTTCAGTAACCCCACCCATTGACTCAGGTGGTAATGAGAAAAACAAAAATATTTAGGCCTGAGAGAGTAGAGCTGGAATCCTCAATGCTGTTTGACTCTGTATGAACAATATGACTGAAATTGACTTGTATCACATACGTCTCCTCAAGGAAGACCACTATTCACGCCAAATTCACATACAGTCTCATTCACATACATGTCTTATCGATGAGTTACGATTCAGTTCGATCAAGACCCTATGTCTGTAATCGATAATACGTTCACAAAATAAAGCTACAATTGTATAGCCCACCCCCTTCATTTTTTACATAAATCATGTCTCTCCTCTCAGGTGAGGAAACAACACCATATTAGTCACCTTCTTCTGGTAACTGATCATGGCCACAACGCGTATGTACCCCCAACTTAGATTTATAATGGGTTATAACGACTCACCCACCACTGCCCTTTATAACAATTTGATGGGTCATTTTCTACTGCAAACAGGCTTGGCTGCCAGTTCACTTTTCAACTCTGAAGGGCTACATTTATTTGCTGAGCCAAGCTTCCTTACCCAACAGGCCCTAATTATTTCACATCTCTATCATTACTATTCCTACAGGATTTAAATCTACAATACAAATTATGCTTAAGAAATATAAACATATTTACCACGTTTAATTGCATATACTCATAACTGATAAATTATATACTGCCTCTCATGGTTAAGTAATAATTAAAGCATTTTGTAATAGATGTCTTTATGCTTCACATTCCAGATAAATGTAGCTGCCTTGCCATTTAACTTAACTGTACATAACGTAGACCTCTCACAAAAAAGTTTCAAGTGAAAAAGACAACTCTAATCTGATTAGAAAACGTGAAAAATAAACAGAAAATGTGTACAACAAACCTGGACTCGTGGCTTGACTTGGATGCCCAGCATGCGCTTGCGTGTTATAAAACCACCGTGTTCATAACAGCAAACACGATGGTGGGTCTGAATCAGCACAGTCATCCTGTTGTAATTTAAAGACCACCCCAGAAACCAGCTACAAGCCTGGGTCCAGACTGACCGGCTGAGGGGCACGCAGACAGACTCCCAGAATGCCATCCTGCATTCACAAAATGCCGCCATGCTTTTCGTGATCCGTAGACCAACTTAACAAAGGAGGTTCCGAGAACACAATGTTGTAATTCTTACACCACTTCCAGAATGTTCTGGTCTCCCCAGGCTCATGGATGATTGGAGAATGTTTCTTTTTTTGTCTGGCCTGTTATGGAAAGTTCCCTACGCATAAGGGTTTTAAGCCCAGGGGATGCTGTTGTAGCAAACCCAACTTTGATCTCATGACAAATGCTTCAGTCATCCGTCCTTCCTTATTTCCTCAGCTCTGCTCTGTGCAGAGCTGTTTTCTTTCTCTGTTAGCTTAGATCACTGCCAAAGCGAAGTTTTGCGTCTCGCTAAAATGACATGAGTGGATGGAGATGGTGGCCTCATGCTGTGACACTAAACATTACCTGACACACAATCTGGAATGTGCCAGGGGTAAATATATTTTTGTGACAACATTCCATGTGCAAGAGGTCCCATGTGCAGAAGGTTCCTGTTATGTGCCTTGGGGCAACTGTGTTGTGAAAGGCGCTATATAAAAATAAAATTGAACTGAACTAGATTCTGGGCCATCGTATTAAATCGCAAATGGAATGGCAAGCTGTGATTCTGAAACTTTTCGCTTTTCAGTAACATCAAACTCACGAGTGCCTGGAATACCAAGGTGTCACTTGACAAATACAGCAGCGTTCATACGAGCCCATGTCGACAAAGCAACTATCTAAAAAAGCATATTTGTGTGGAAACAACCGATTTCAAATAAACCAACTAACCATCACCGAGTGTCCAAGCTTGAGGACAACCTATTTGAATATCTATTCCTACATTCTGATGTCTATTTTCCAAACAATAGTGTTCCTTCATTCAAGCTGTACTGTAGAGAATGACTTTCGCACTGTCAGCTTAACTTTTCAGGACAGTAATCAGGTTTTTAGATAAAAAGAGAGGTCAAGATTATCGAGATAATCCATCAAATCAAGTAAGAGTAAATCATCAACAAAGCATGATAACGACCAACACCAGATTCGGTATGAAAGGCAAAGCGTTGAAGGAGTATAGTACGAGGTTGCCAGCAGGGGGAGCTCCGCTTCGTTTTCTGACCTTTACATTTTTGACTTTCGTCATTGCTGAGACGAAGCAGCATTCATTTGAATCTTCCTGACTGGCCCTAGCTTTATGTTTATTTTATTGTTATTGTATCATATGTGTTGTTATACTGTATGTTCAGTGTTTTCTGCCAATAGTATAACATATATAAATTATATGACCCTAGCTGAATGTACTGTATATTCACCCGTCCATCTTCGAAATGCTTCTCCTGGTTGGGGGTGGGGGGTGTACATCTATATCATTTATACAAGTAATTATATAACAGAAGGGGATTTTACAATAATTCAGAATCATTTTGTCATGTTTGGTGAATCTCCGTCAAATTGCCTATTTCGGTTGTTATGATCATAAGCAATAACCAGAATGGGGCCGTGTGAATATCATTAAATGTCATTAAGATAAAACCATACCAACAAATTTCAGCACAAACTATCTCCATGTAACAAGATAGGCTTAAGTGCTTCAGGAAGTTTACATCGCACACGAAACTACTTTCGATACGCTTGGCATCAGATGGGGATCCATAAAATACGAAATCCTGACAAGCAACTCTGTCTAACCTCCAAATCTGGACAACTCTTTGTCAACTGCAGAAGGTCTCCGAGGCGGTAAAAATCACATTAACTGTGATAATGCTAAGGGTGACTTCTGGACAAAGCAGTTGATTCCCTTCTAATGAGCAGAACCTCCTAAAGAAAAACAATTAGTGTGGAGATACACAAGCACAGAGGATTGACACATGGGCTAACAGCAGTCTGAAGCTTTTACAGGATAAGAAATGTTCATCTGAAGGCAGTAGAGAATATCTGTTACTTTAACACATGCTAAAATAGATTAAGCAGAGAGGGACAATACACTGGCATGTATATTATCCATAAAGAGACGTAAAAATATTTGAGGAGTTCTTCATGAAGATCTGGGCGATACCTTACCCTCATAATTCAAAGATTATATAAAGGATATTAACAAAACCAATCACAATTATGCGTGAGGCGGGGTTTTCAAACACAGATATTCCCGTGACCCAATGTCAACAAACAATACATCTCCTACATTCGTGTTTCCTACTTTCCATACCACGATCTTTATTCCTTCAAAAATTCCTCAAATATTGACATGTTCCCTCTTCAGTCATCCCACAGACTCCAAAGGCAAAGGTTCCAAATACCTATGAAATAAAAATATTTGAGCCACCACGAAACTCACTGCAACCTTTATCAACCTGTATGTACTAGGGATGACTCTGTACCGCTTTTCCCATACCAATAAAGTGACCTTAAAAACATCAGCAGACACCTGTGCCCATCTGATAGCCATTTGGTTTCTGCTTAAACAACTTTTAAGCCATTTGTGTGCCATATGTGATATACTGTAGTTATCGAACCCCCTAAAGAAATAATCATGAAATGAAATGAAATGAAATGGCGGTTTGGCAACACAAAGTGAGGCTTGTCTGTGTATCATGCTGGTTTATAACTTATTTTATCTGATACCCAAACGAGTGATTTGGTCAGTATCATCAGACCAATACTGAACATGAACCAGCTAAATAGTGAGCAGGGCAGGGCAGGGCAGGGCAGGGCAGGATGCAGTCAATCTCCCTGTCGTGAGTCCCAGTGTTAGAGAACAGGCATCTTTCCCCAGGTTCGAAGGAGAAAGAACTGTGGTTTGTTCTTCCCAGAAAGCCCAAAGGAGACACTGATAAATACACCCAGGTTGGGGGCACCTCCCTCTGACTGAACCAGCTGCTTAGCCTCACCTGTTAACAAAACGCTGTAATTGACACATCCAATTAATTAGTGCTCCTAGCTGTTTCCATGTGCTGCATATCAATTTCCTAGGGGTTCCACGTGTTCCCACAGTATTGCTGTCGGTATTACAGCGGTTTCGTGCTGCAAAGCTGCTGAACCTCCCTTTGTTAATACTTATTATCTGTAGGTTCATTTCCTCCCCATCCTATAATGGCTGTCTGCTCTCAGCTGCAAATGATGATTACACTTCATAGTTTAATTCCGGCAATAATTAGGTATTAGCCTTATTGTTTAACCTCCAACTGTTTCCAAATAACAGCACATCCACACAGTCCCATGGCTACAAGCACCTTCTCTTGGAGAGCGGAATGTGCAGGTTTATGTTACAGGGGACATTAAGCTGATAAAACCATACACTAGACAGGTATCCAGAGCAGGGAGTTCAAAAACGCACAATCGCACACACACACACACACTGAACACCCCATTCAATCACACAGTCAGCAGAAAACTCCATGGATAGCAGGAAAAATCTTAAATATCACAGCAAAAAGGTAAGAAATGCAAAGTTCAACCAGAACATTAAAAAGAAGAACTGATGTTAAATAAGAAAATGTGAAAAAAAATATCATCTTTGTGCCTTTCAATAGACAATTACTCACTAGAATGTCCACATCGCCAGCAATGAATTAGAATTTTTTTAATGACTTTAAATCATTTTGACACTTAGGGTTATGTCTAGTTAGCAAGGCAAGAAACATTTCTGTAAATTTAAGCAGATACTACCTTAGCCAGTTCCAGTTTCAATGTTCTTTTAAAAATCCCCACTCTCGCAAAAAGAATAACAAACCTATTATTCAACAAAATTCACCCACAGAAGCCACATTTCTGACAGAACTTGATTCACAAAGGAGAGTTAAATTATACCCGTCAGTGTTCCTCTAATCTCAAAGCTAACATATGTGTTAAAAAGCCATATTAAATTTATAAATACAATGATAAATATAGCTTCACAGTACTGCCACCAGCTGTACCAGAGACAAAGCTTCAGAATGCGCTGCAAACATCTGGTAATGAAGCAGTGCACAGACCCTGGGAGCCTTACTAACTGGCTTTTGACAATAAAAAGGGGTTTTTTTGGCTAAATGCT
>JAACJT020000064.1:0-21376 GCA_009936485.2 Gymnarchus niloticus | reverse complement strand
AAACGTTTGTCTCAATGTGAGTACGACCCTCGAACCCCGAAAGGTTTGTCTCAATGCGAGTATGACCCTCGAACCATAAAATACAGGTTTAGATGCGAGCGCTGCTCTCAAGCCCCAGTATCTGTATGACCGTAAACATGATGGACCCTTTACAAGCTCACCGTGCGTCGTCTGTTCACTGGATCCAAGCCTTTACAGGCCCACTGTACCACATTCACTACACTGGCCTATTTAACAAGAGAGGGTCTGTGCAGAATGTGGTGCCAACTGGCTCTTTATATTCACGAGCCAAGTGTGGAGGCTTAGTGAGAGACAAGCAATAATTTCATTTTTTAGAAAGTCACACGAAGTCATCTCACATTCCCTTTGCCTGCCTCAAAGGTGTGTGTGTTAGATGGCTGGTTACACTCCAAGCCAAACAGGAGAATTTCAGCCTGGGGGGAGGGGGGCTTGTCACAGAAGCCTTGTTTACAGTGCAAGCAGGTGGACCGACAAGCCACCCCCCTCAGGGTGGCGGAGAAGGGGGACTGGGAAATCTGAAAGTCTCCCCGCTGCTACTGTTTCCTGTCACTTCCACAAAGGTTTTTCTGCCCCACAGGACGGCAGATGTGCCCGCGAGCTGCCAAGCACCACGTCGCGCTTTGGTGGCACAGACAAAACGGCACACAGAGAGCCGAAGTCTCCTGTGGATGAGACTTCCAAGTTTCCCGTAAAGACTTCCCACTCCCCGACTCTCCCGTGGGGCCCCCAGAATGCCGATTCACACAAGTCTTTTCTTCCTCCGTCCCCTAGATGACAGAATAGGGTACCCTGTGCATGGGTGACAGCAGGAACATCGCAGGGATGACCCCGGATTACCGATTCATGGGGTCAATACCACGCTCTGCATTTGGCTAATTCTTTTAGCCGAGACTGCCGCTTCTGCCAGCATGCCTTCCTGCCAGCGTTGGTGACCCCCCCCGTCTAATTAAAAAGATCTTTTTGAAAGCCATAATAGCAGGGATGCAGCTCCATGTACAGCGGAGACGTCTGCAGAAGGTGATTCAAAAAGCAAGCCTATAACATATCGAGCGCGGCCACAGTGGCTAATCGGGAATACTTAGACAGGACACACTTGCAGCCTGAGGACAGCTCGGCGTCCATGGATATGACCAGGGGACAGCGTTCCCAACTTTGTGTTAAGCACCTGGTTCCTGTTTTCCCACAGAGACAATTACAGTTTATCATCTTTGCAAACAACAAGGTGTTTCGATTGGCTTATAATAACGTCAGTTGAATAGAAATTGATACACGCAGTTTTAATTGATGAAAACCGCTATGGTTTTATTTGACTGTGAATCACATTGTCTGTCTTTCACTTAAGCCTTGCACTAAAAGATTCTGAACATACGGTTAATGGAGTAGAAAAAATCAGATTGCGTGACAGCCATCCAAACAGAGACTTCCTGTAATAAGCCTAGAGGCAGACAGTGACATTGTTTTCAAACGAGGGATTCAACATTAACTCGAGAAGCCAGCATTTAAACTGCAGGCTCAACTGCGTCTCACAGCAAATAGTGTTAACGCAATAGTTAACTGTCGATCGACTGTTTTACCATGAATATGAGAGAGGATGTCTTCTAACATCATCTACACCAGATGCTAAGTTGGTTTCTCCTACTGGATATAAGACCAACTACAAGAAGACAAGTCACTTCAGCAGAGAAAGAATGACATTAAAAGACAGTGAAAAAATGCCAAGATATCGAGCTAAGCCTCACAACTTGCACTTCAATGGGCTCATCAATGATCTGTATTAGGAACTCATTTTTTTGCTAGAGGATACCTGGAAAATCAATGGCTGCCTGATAGAGAATTGAACCATTTCAATAATGCAAGCCATGGTCTTCAGAAACAGTGTTTACCCACAGCCTTCCCACAGAAATCCCAGCTAACACACACGCTCTCGTAATTTCTCCGCAAATAGCTGGGTAATTTTAAATACTGGCCAGAGAAAACTGGAGCAAACTGCTTTCAGAGCCAGCGAGGAGGGTGCAGATGGGGTGGTGTGCATTATGCAAATGCAGCAAGTCACGAAGGCTAGACTGAGGTATTATCACATACCAGAACCACAGCTGACTTGCCGATACAAACAAATTGAGTTCTGACTTCACGGGTAGGAAACAGGTTTCACCTGGGGCAGAGGATCTCTTCCTTGATCAGTCAATGTAGCCGTTTTTATTCCATGGAACTCCTCCACAAAGCGAACAATACCAAACATGATATTGTTGGATATGTGCTCAAAACCAGACAAACTGGCGTACGAACTTGCCAGCCTCCATCACCCTGTGCACACACACCGGTCTGATAACAGCTAGTAATTAAACATACTTGTTTAGCATTTTTCTAATAATGAAGATTAGCATCACCTTGTTTACTATTATGGAACAAACACAAAACCCGCAATGACGTGCAAATCGAACAGCTATTCCAAAAGCTGGCACCAAGGATTCCACTATTATATAACCTCTAGAACACGCCAAACGACAGCATAACGACAAACTGTCCCTCATCATACGCCATGGCACAGCGCTGAACAATAATACAATCCCTTTAAGAGAATATTTCTCCCCTTCAGAATCAACGAGTTTTCTCCACTTGACGTATGCCTAAATGAGCAAATGCAAACAGGCTGAGGCTCTTCTGTAGCAGGAAGCTTGGTAGCTGACTGGAAATCAGTGAGCGAAACCTCAGATTTCGCCATTTTCAGACCCCCTTAATTACTACTGTATGATAACATGACAGATTTACGGTCAAACCGCCTTTGGCTAAGGCTATGCACCGGGCAGCCACTGGCTCACAGGGCCAGTCCCTTGCATTGTATGAATTTCATACTCCCTGAAATAAAATACTGACTGTTTACCGTTTATTTTAGTTTAATGGAACCTTTAAAAATCTGCAACAGGCTGGCATCCCATGCAGAGTGTCCCCTACCTGGTTTCCAATTTGTTTCATATTTGTATTAATGAGCCTGTCCTCCCGGTGCTGGCCAGAGGACGATGGGCTTCCCCTTGAGTCTGGTTCCTCCCAAGGTTCCTTCCTTCTGAGGGAGTTTTTCCTTTGGCTTACTCTCTAGGGACCCTGGGCCTGGGACTGTGTAAAGCACTTTGAGACAGTGTTCCTTGTTAAAGGTGCTATATAAATAAAGTTGAATTGAATTGAATTTTGAATGCTGCCAAGGGTAGGCTCCCACACAGCCCTGAACTGGATAAGCTATCGGAAGAAAGAAGGATGGATGGATGGATGATTCAAAAACAAACCAAAATGACATTACAGATTTCATGTTATTTTCATGCCTAGATATGCAAAAATGTATTCAATTTGTATGCAAACTAAAGGACTTTTATACTATACTACTGCAAAATCAAACATTAAATTATGAGTGACACACCTCACCATATAGGACTGTAGTGTAGGAACAGTACAAGTACTGATTTAATACTTATAGATTGACATTCATCTTGATGATAAACCGGCAAAGTGAGACCAGCCTAAGAAAGCCGTTGGGGTTTACCATATTTCCCCTTTCCCCTGTGGGGTTTACTTTAATCTCCCATTTCCTCCATGGAGTTTACCATTATTTCCCCTTTTCTCTTTCTATCTGCCTTCAGCTGCTATCACCAGCATCCAGCACTTTACCAGTGCTCATCACTGAGCTCATCACTGAAACAGCCCTGCCATCTCAGGAATGTGAAGAGACGTTTCTGATCTGAGCTCTTTGTTTATCAAAAAACTGAGTCAGGTCCATATTTAACGTGCCGTCTATAGAGCACAATAGACATGTCAACTGCTGTCTTGGTGTTAAACTGCAACGGCAAACAATAAAAGCTGTCAAATAAGTGAAGTCAGAAAAAAAGCAGAATGTTAAATGGCACAGCGGTCATGGACTGTATCCCTAGAGAAAAAGGAATCATGTAACCATTATTCATTTCTAGGCTGTCGCCTGATTTTACTTCACTCGACTCTGAAACTGTAAGAAATTCCTACAGTCAGGAATTAGCCCTCTTTTTCTGGGTAAAACCCAGCAGCGACTGACAGCCCATGGGTGACCCAGGTAAAGCGACCTACGGTGGTTTTCAAGCTACGTTTCTCCCACTGGCACTGACAACTATAAAACAAGGCAAATTCAAAATAGCAATTAAACTATCTATGCCTGTACTAGTCAATGTCATGACCTTCATGAGATACTCTTGTCTGTTAATTCACACAGACCGAACTGAAATGGACAGTCATCTGAATGTGCTTTTTTTTTTTTTTTTTTTACAAAAATGAAGTGTGGATTTTGGTGAAGATCTGGAAATTCATCATTCACTGAACCACTTAGGTGTGGTTTTAGAGAAATCATGAAGGCATTCATGCTAGGTATGACTTTCTAATCTATTAATTAAATTTTAAGAGTTAATTCTTTTTCTTACTTTGAGGACAGACATTTTGAGACATATTGAAATATTTCACTGATGGTACCAAATACTTTGACTACTTGCCAGCTACATTATATTAAACAACTTTTTACCTCACAGCGGCCAAGTTTTCCAAACCTTTAACAGACTTTAGGCATTTTTATGATTCTCCATTAAACAAAATTATCTCACAGGTGAAGTGGCATTTTGGTGAATCATCCTGACCCTTTAAAGGATCGACACGTCTGTCTCTGAACACCCCGTCCTTACGGAATGTGACATGTGCCACCTTTCAGAAAACTTCTCCCAAAACTCATCCTTGAGACAAACCTGCTTCCACCATTCTGGGAGCCTTCTTTAGCCATATTATGAACCCCAAAAAGCAGCTCAACTTGGATGGTTCACCAGTGGTTAAACCCTAAATAGTCCACCGAAACAGGAGAGAAACATAAATCTACACCAGCGAGTAAACAGTCATGGCAGATTATCACTTATCACCTAGAATACTGTATTCTGTTACATAGTCTGTTTTATTCAGCCGTGTGCAGACAAATCAATGCACAGAGTGACAGACATCAACCCCGGACACTCAAACAATCCCGCAAAGTATCCAGAGTGAGTTATGTCTTTGTTATTGTGTTTACCTTTCTGAAGCAACAATTTCAAAGGCCCACTGTAGTATTTATAAACTCCGATACCTTCATCCACTACAAACCTGTGGAAAATGTACAGAACTTAGATGAGAGTCTTTGTCTGGTCAGAAAAACCATACCATACCAACCATACTTAACATTAACTGAAAGGCGATGACCTAATGGACAGAAATAACCTCAGTCATATGACCTCCTGGGTGTGCTTGAGCCCACAACCACCTGACAATGGACTACTGTATATAGTTACTGCTACATTTGCCGTTTTCCTGCTCTCGTTTTTTAAATGCTGTGAATCTTATGTATTTTTAATGATTTAATGAAATTGAATTTATACATGTCATTTTAATGACTATAAACAGCAAAATATTTTATTGTAATATGGCTATTATCATGATAAACAGTGATGTTAATAAAACATTAAGCAAAGAGTTACTGTATATGCCATTAGGCCTAATAAAGGAGGACAGCTACGATAGTCTCTGATGGGATGGAGAAGCTGAATAGTTAGAGCCTGAGCTCATTCACATACCAGTACCAGACACACAAATGCTATTCTACCATGCTGGGCAGGAGCAGCCTTTAAAGCATGCTGTCCTGTCATTTACAGGGAGGCTGAGGGAACTTGGTGGGATGCCATCTTTGATTTGTGTAACGGACACTGGAATACACGTCAGGGTCGTGAAGACCGGACGAGGCGCATGAATCATTATAGGAGACCACCTGCCCTCGAACTGAACTCTTTTCCCAACCCAATAGCTATGCATGCACTCAGGAAAACACACACACACACAGATTTATGAACAACCTGCCAATTTATTTTCCAGACACTACAGTCAACTGGGAGGAAGACAGACAGACAGTGGGAGTGAGAGACAGAAAAATCAGCAGAGGAGGTTAAGGGACTCCCATCATCCCATGGGCACAAATGACAAGTCAGATGTCATTAGACGTGTCTGACACTGGGGACAAGCAGCTGCTCCAGTCCACTCAGGACAAAGGGCAGGAGGGAAAGACGGGGAACACCCACCAGAGCCGCCCCAGAAGGAACAACACCAATGATGTCATCCATCATCCTCATCAGCACAGCCCAATGCATGCACTAAGGTAACATACGGTGTCTTACGAGTACACCGACCGTTACAACTGCAACACACATGCGAGTCCTGCAGCTGTTAAAGTCAACTCCCAACCTGCAAAGAACTGCGACACACGCCCATACCCCATTCCCCACCCCACCCCCACCTCCACCCCTGGAGACAGCAATTCTGCAATTGCCGAGGGATGTCGTGTCGAACGCCAATACCGTTCTGCCGTTTCCACGGTGACGAGAGAAAGCCATGGGTCTAGCCTTGCTAGGGTTCCTTTTTGCACCTGTGAGGAATGCAGCCAATAACAATCTCCATACCAGGGGACGCGTTGCTCATCAGGGAGACTTACAGACATGGAACACGTGCATTCTGTGTGTGCAAGACAAGCAGACAGGCTGTGCTCAAATAAACATAGCCTCATTTGACTTGGGTCGGGGGGCCGGGGGGGAATAAAACTAAGCTAAATCTCTTCCTATGAATAATTTCACCAATATCTTCATCTTGGTATTTTTACATTAGGATTTATCTTTATGGTTCTGGAAAGCTGCGAATTTCCAGCTGTCAGCTGAGCTGTAAGTCAGCCATGCGTAAAGCACGGCTTTTGTTATAATGGAGATCTTCCCCTAATGTGGGAATAGTATAACAGGCCAAGTGATTTTGCAGATCAATCTCTGGTGAGATGCAGCTTTAAAATCACATTGTTCTCCAGCACAAAGACTGTCAGGGCAACAGAATTCCATTGTGGGCCTTTGAATGGCCGCTTGACGCTATCAGCTAATTTCACAGCTCCAGCTTGACAAATACTTGTTAAAACTTGCTCATGCGCTCTAAACGAAAAGATTAGCTTTAATGAAAAGAATAACGAAAAGTTAAGTTGCACTCTATCAATTATGCCAAGGCACATACAAATATATTCTTCGTGAATCAACTTTTTTCTAGACATGCAAAGAATTGAGGCTTATTAGCATTCTGTTTGTGACGAGGTAACGCATTATCTACTTTCCGCATTAATATTTCATTCTGATACATTAAATTAATTACACGCCATTCGAGGAGGGTTCAGAGTAACACATCGTAAATAAAAATCAGATCCATTTTTACCACAAACTTGAAGAAAGCAAATTGTATGTTTACTGTATTCTTTTTATAAAACATCACGATAGTTAATTACTATATTGACAAGTTATCAAAGAATCCGTGAAAACGAAAGTCTACCTTTGCTCAATAAATGAGAGTAGAAGCAGACGTTGCAAGGTATTGAGCCTTCTGTATTAAGAAAATGGACTTTCCTTCACAAACTTTCTTATTATACACTGATCCTGTACTATGCTCTACTGAACTACATTTTATTGTGCTATACTAAGCTCACTCATTCACTCTCAAACTCAGTTCAATTCAATTTTATTTACATAGCACTTCTAACAAGGAGCATCGTCACCTAACGCTTTACATCGTCCAGGGCCCAAGGTCCCCAAAGAGTAAGCCAAGGGCAAGAGCGGTAAGGAAAATTTCCCCACAGTGGGAAGAAACTCTGAGAGAAACCAGACTTAAGGGGGAGGCTCGTCCTCCTCTGGCTGGCACCGGGTTGGACAGGTTCATTAATACAATACTGTGAACAACAGTGAGGGACTGAAACAATAGCTGGACAACAGCATATTGGAGGAGGCAGTCAGGTGATCGAGTTGAAGTGCATGGAGATTAATAGTTAGGCAATACAATGTTTTCTTGGCTGCCTCCGTTATACTATGTTGCATAATTTATCTGGGGTTCACCCAGATTCGCTTCTTCAGATTTGGCATGCGCCAGTCAGATTTGAATAAGTGGCAACTATGAATTTATGGCATGCTCAAAGCACCCATTCCCAAACCGCGGGTTTCCCTTACCGTTAAGAGCAAATTATGTCGGCTCACACTCATTTTATACTCACACAGAGATTTATAACGACCGCAGGAGCACCGTTAATGACTTATAAACCAGAATGTACGACCTCAATGTGTCATAATAATGCAGCGTATTATCCAACTTCGTCTTGAGGCATCAGATTCACAGGGAATCACGGACGGGAGATTTGTGTCACGCCACAACAGGACGGCGCCCTTCAGCTTCCGTGTTACCGCCACATTACGGCCACAGGGTGTAACAGAACCGCTGGCAGCCAAGATACTCTTTTCCTGTTTACACGTGCTGATTCAGAAGGGAGCGAGTCGCCAGTGTCGTACGCTAATTTTAATCAAGCCACTTTCAATGAGGGACAGATCCTCTTGTGCTTTTAATTAAATAAAAACCTTGTACTACTTAGCAGCCAATAATACAAGGCTACAGTGTTCTTCAGCAAGTCGCCGGAAGGCAGATAGTCATTTACAATGAGTGCCTTTGAACCTGAGGCAAATTACGAAAAAGAAAAAGAAAAAAAAAACAATATGAATAACCAAGGTTAATCAAAAAGCAAAAGAACTGGAACAGGCTTGAGGTCGAACCCTGGCCCTTGGATGATGTAGCTGTCGTACAGGAAGTAGTGTTGTCTTACACCTCTGGGAGGCCGTGTGGGGCAATTTCTAGTGCAGTTCAGTAAAATGCTCGTTAGGGGATTTAGGGACACAAAACCCCCCATAGACTGTATCTACTGCTTAAAAGCTCTGTGTATGTAGGTGTCTCCATCTGACAAACTGCTTCAACGGACCTCTGCTTTTCATACACCTAAAGCACCTGATAAATAAACACAAGGAACGACAATTCAAGTCCAAGATGTGCTGCAGTTTTAGCAGCATGATTTAGGTTAAGCACCCATCAGGGACTGGAACCTGCCGACGACTGGCGCCGGAGGGGTGTTTACAGGGTATCCCGGGGCTATCTGGGGGCGCTTGCAGGGCGTAACGCTGGGGTCAGGTGATCAAGACAGGAAAACCCTTTGAAAAGCATAAAGATAGCCCTAAAGCAGGTGAGACACAGACAAGGCAGAAGTGCCTTCTAGAGTAGCCTCCCAATTTTCATGGACGATAGCTTTGGAAAGACATTTGCACAGAGCACTCCTTATGTGACAACGTCAGGCAGGGGGATTCGCTAGAGGCTCCTTTAAATTGCAGAGGCTGGCAAACAATGAGCAAGAAATACGTGGATCCTGACTGAACTTTCCACCAGCCCATCCTTTTCGGATGTAGTGATGGAAACGTGAGCGGACGCCCTGTCGCACCGCCATCCCACATTTCCGCTTTCTGGTTCCAGGCCATCGGGACTGACAGCTTGTCACGATTCCCTTCGATCTACATCGGGCCCCGGGGTTGACTCTGAACGGCACGCTGGCACTTCAAGTGAGCAGGCCATGCCAGCTAACAGGCTGCAAAGCACCTTCCCGTGCAGATGTGGCACTGCGGGCACAGAAAAAAAACAACAAAACAATAGCGGCGTGGCGCATTTCTTTGCTAAAACGGGCGCTGCGTTGCGCGGTTTCCAACCTCAAGTCCCCGCTAGGATTTGAGTGAATAACGTGGCTGTGACAGCAGCTGGCTGCATGCAGCGCCTGGCTAACATTAGCGTTACCGCAGGGCTGCAGTTGCTGCGCAGTGAGCACACGTGGAGGTCCCCCATCTCCCAGCGTCGTCATGGCACCCATGCCAGCCGTCTCCTTCACAGTGTTCTCCGTAATTTAATGTTTCTTCCCATAACTCATGGGCACTCATTCGTCTTCGCGGCCTACAGTCCATTCTGTATAAAAAATATTAAGTGATTATAACCGCTCAGCCCATATTTTTCTATATTACAAGCAGGTCGCAGTGCAAAATGGGGTAGCTTTAGGGTTTGCTCCTGGGGGGTGCTCGAGGGCCAACAGATGTGAGGGTGAAGCTCCCAATACCCAATGCTTCATCAGTGCATTCGAGAGCAAAGTAACTCTGCCTATTAGCAAACGGTTCAGGGCTGAGAAGCTTTCCTCACAACGTCAAATACAGTTTGCCACAAATCAGAAGTTCATTTTTATTCCGCATCACGAATCAAAGGTGATTTTATGGCAGTGCCATTAGAATTTCAAAAAGGATATAAAAAGTGACACAAGAAATATCTTGCGAGGAAGCCCTGAAGATGCTGGTGAGGGTGTCCTTACAGACACTTTACTAGAAAGCCTTGGGCAGCCTTGACTGATTTCAGATGCTCTGTGGCCACTTTACTACACATTTCTGCGTAATACCAGACAGGAGCCCTCTTTGTTTCCAGAACCGCATTAAGAGTCGTGTGTTGATGCCTTTCTTCACACTGTAGTTCTACTGAGCGATTTCAACAAATCTGGCCATTCCCTCTTAATTGCTCTCATTAAAATGTTTGTGGCAAATGAACTCCAGCTCGCTGGATGTTTTTGTTTACTGCATTGATGTCGGAAAATCTAAAACCTGTAGTCCATGAAATTCCCAGGAGGAATCTGTCCTCAGTCTGTTTCTGAGATACTGGAACCACCACATCTCGCACCATCATGCCACGGTTAAATTCATTTATATCTGGCATCTTGGTCATTCTTATGCCTAGCGGCTCACTGAACCTCCTGACCCAGTTGCAGCTACGTGATTGGCTGTATCCATTAACAAGCAGGTGTACCTAATGAAGCGGCGACGGACTGTATAAATGCTTGGCAGAGAAAAAGGCATTCATATTCAAAGTTAACGTTCAAAATTGTTGACACAAATGGACAGTAAGTAAGTAAAGCAGGTAATAAATGTTGAGGAATCAGTTTTTTCACAGAGCAACAACTACGCCATATTTCTGAAACGTACATTATTACAGAGGCATTAGATTAAGATGAGGCAATAAATATTAGTGCCATGTTTTAAATCAGAATTCATAAAAAGAAAATTAAATAATAATAATACATAACTGTCAGCAGAATGGAAAACGAGATGATGTCATCAAACACTTCATGCCTAAACTCAATACTACCTTTTGGTGCCAGTCTGCTTGTTTATACATCTTTATAGAAATGAGGCAGCATGTAAATTAAGATCATGCCATCCTGTACTTCATTTACAAAAGGAACGAACAAAAATGCTCATCTGTCAGTCATCCAGTGCTTGAGTATCGCTATTCTCAAGTGTACCCTTAAACTCCAGAGTCGAGATAATGACTTTGCCTTTAATTATTGTCAGAGGTAGTCGTATGATGGAATGGAAATTAATTTATTTTAACGGCAAGTGCCAGGAAGCTGAACAGTTCTATAGCATTACAAGGATTAGCGACTGGGTTCTGCTGCTAAAATGCTCAGCACAGCTAATGAAGGCAAAGTGAAACATGTGTGACCCTGTCCACAGGCCTACCATAAATGTAGAATAACGGCTTTGATACGAGAACAGAGCTTAAACGGTAAATGGCCTAGCGGCAAGAAACGGTACACCTTATAAGGCAACCGCCCTTATATCATTCTGTGAAGTCAAGTCTGATTCAGTAATTACCAGGTATCTGTATGCAAACTGAACTATGAAAATTGCTTCGGATTCACTTTAGAGACAGGCTAATAAAGCTAAATAATGTAAATAACAGTTTGCATACTCTTGCCTTATCAATTCAGCTCGTCACACAACTTAAAACGTTATAGCAGTTTGCCATTATCTAAATTCCAAAGGCTCCAGTTAACACATTACTATAATTGCAAATGAAAAATTTGAAAACAAAATAAGCATGGGAATTAATAAAAATTCAGAATTCAGGGCAAGGTTTAGAACCGTTCTAAAAAAAAAAAAAGGTAACAAGAGACTCACTAAAAAACGAAGTAGTGGGTGGTGACGATTCCATCCAATTCCATTCGATCTGAATGCTTTTCATCAGTAATGGGAAAACAAGGCTTTAAAACACATGGTGGATGGGAGTATCCCGAGCTAATTCAAGACACTCCCACCCACCACGAGTTTCAAAGGCTCATTTAACTCTAGCATTGATTGTTAGTTCAGGATACTCCTACCCACGAGTTTTGAAGCCTCATTTAGCTCCAGCATTGACTGGTTAGTTCAGGATACTCCCACCCACCACGAATTTTGAGGCCTCATTTGTCCCATCACTACTTTTCATACACCATGTTGAGAACATGGGTCCACTTTTGTGGGCGGAGAATTTCCCGCCATGGCGATCCCTCCAGCTCAGCTGACAGACAGAGGATGACATCCAAGCTGGAAGCCTTTGATGGCACCTTTCATCAGTGCCAGACTGCGCTCCAGCAACACCTCAGCAAAGTAACACTGATCGCCCGTGAGATTCTGGTCTTATCGGGGTCTTGCAGACCCTGGCACACAAGTGGTGGGCGGAGCAGAAGGAGAAGCAGGGTGATCTTTGGAGCAGATACGCAAGCAGAAAGCATGACACTCCACCGTCCGTCGTGTGTCTCGAGAGATGAAAACGCACTAGTGCAGGCTCGACACGTCTGAATATAGATGCGTTAAAATGTCGCAGGCTTTATTCTGCATTCTCAGCATTTAGCGGTTTAGCATGTGCTTCAAACAAGTTATATGTGAATATGTCATAGAAAAAAAATCAGTTATTCAATCAAGATTTTCATTTAAAAAGTTACAAAAGAGAGAAAGATAACGTACAGAAATGTAAAAAGAAATTAAAAGATATATTTTAACATGATGTAGCCCCTGATCCAGTATAAGACAAACTCACAAGGCAATCTCATGGTAAGTACATGACATCACATAGCTATTGATCGAACACCTGAGCTGGAGGACTGGGCCTCTTCAAGTGTTTCTATCACATCTGATTGGCTTTGAATGTGATGGCAGGGTTTTATGACAGAAGTGAAATAGGCTGAAACACCAGGACTGCAGAGGGAGCACTGAGAGACTCACAGATCTTCTTCAAGCTTTTTGTAAACAACCCTTCCCCCGTGACCACTGAGCAACCTCCAGCTGATATTCTTTGGATACAAACCCCCCCCCTTCCCCAGGGCGTAGCCTACCTGCTCCTTGACGGAGGCGAGGATGGCCGAGGTCGTCTCGGTCTCGGACCCATCGCCGTTGGCGGCATTCAGCACCGGGCTCAGCATGGCAGTCTTCTCCAAGTCAGAGGCCTGGTCTGGAACTGGCATAGCTCCTGCAAGAAGCACAAAGCGTCATCTGTCAAAACAAGACACAAAGCCAGCAACTCCACGACAACAAGGCACACTGAGATGTAGACTTTCAGGAAACGCAGCACTTTTCAAAGGAAAACCTCGAGCAACTTCGATAGATTTCATACACTCAGTGGCCAGTTTATTAGGTATCCCCGCATAGGATCAGATCGGACTTACTTTCGTCCTTAGAATCCCTTCGAGGGTTAACAAGCTGTGCTTTCAGAGGTTCTTTCCTGGCGTAATGTTTTTAGGTCATCACACCATTCTCTCTGAAACTGTACTCACTGGGAGCTGGGCTGCTTCGGCGATGCTGGAGCTGCCACAGTTGGCACCAGCAATCACATGGCATTTAAATTCACCAGCATTTCCCAGCCCACTGGCCTCGACACACAATTGATCCATGAAGACCCTACAGGGGCCCACAGATGTGTATATACTACCCGTATTGTAATGGTAAATACATGAGTCTTGGCATTGAAAAGGTTTCAAACGCCTTAGATGACGCGTCCAAAGCCATTCCAATGCTTAGCTGCACATTAACTAAACCTTCATTTTCACGCCAAACATACGTCCAGTTGTAGCCACGTGATTGGCTGTTAGAGGAGCAGGCTGTTTGTGCTAATTAGCAGCTCTATCTAATAAAGTGTATGCCCACAAAAGCAAACACGAAATAAGGTGATAATTTATACAATACTATGAAAGATAACTCCCTGTCAAGAGTTTCGATAACTTACGGAAGACATCATCTTTGACATTCACGATATTGATCTCAGAGACGGCACAACGTAATCATTGGAAACCAAAACTGGGCATCTCAGTTTTTATATGCAACCTAGAAAGTTTATATCCAAGCCAAGTTTATAAGACAAGTAGTTTTAGCAGCAAACAGCAGGGAGAATTTCCCAAAGCTTGGAGCTGATTCAGACAAGCTGCCTGAAGTGTCTCGTTGAGAAAGTTTTCATGTTTTAGTTTCCAGGATTATACGCCATTGACCCTGATCCAGATTTCCCAGAATATCTTAAACACGGTCGCGATACATGCAGTGACAAGAGCATTAGGTGAAGGGCTGGCACAGAACCAGAGTGGAATTTAAAAACAAGCTGAAGTCAGTGAGTGTACAGCTGAAACCTTCGCTGAGTATATCCCTGGATAAGCTCACACATGGCGTCTAGTGTAGTAACACTTCTCAAAGCAGCAAGCCTCCCTGCATGATATTACTAGGTGGTGCACAACCTTGAGCATCAGGACAGGATGGTGAGGCGCATTGATTACATTTTTGAACGACCAGGGGAAAGTCCTTCAGCGCTTGTCACAGGAAAGTAAATCACAATATTCCCCCTGAGAAGGCTGATATGCATACACAGCCGTGTCAGCCCCCTGAGCAGCTGGTGACATGGCTACTCTGTCTGGGGGTGGGGAGGCCTGTAGCAAGAAGGGCGATGGAGCAACTCCATCTTCCCACTGTCACAACTGCAACAGGGAAGGGCAGACCTCCTCCCAATCACCTGTCTGACCGCCCTGGGGTACAGCGCCACCCAGACGTGGCTCAGCGCTAAAACTACGGTCCCTGACACAAAATCGAAAATGCGGCCAGTTGTCAAAATGCTGTGTTCTGGGTCCACAGAACAGGACACATAATTTGCTAATTCCGTGCATCTCCATGTCAGGTCCAGTCTGCGGTCCTCACCGACCGTGCCTACCACAGCCGGCGGTCCTCACCGCACATGCCTACCACAGCCGGCGGTCCTCACCGACCGTGCCTACCACAGCCGGCGGTCCTCACCGCACATGCCTACCACAGCCGGCGGTCCTCACCGACCGTGCCTACCACAGCCGAACGTGCCTACCACAGCCAGCAGTCCTCACTGACCGTGCCTACCACAGCCGGCGGTCCTCGCCAGAGCTCCACAGATTAGTGGCATGCAAGGGCTCTATTGGCCTATTCGCATGTGTGTTCCGGATCATCTGATATCGTCACAGAAATAAGTAAATGACATGGCTTAAATCGTAAAAGAAACAAATCGATCTACTGACAGTTATCAATTAACATGATCACAGCTTATTTCCATTTATTTAAAGAAATGGTACTTTGGTGTAGACCAGCCACCTACAACAAAAACACCAATACACAGACCAATCTGTCACTTCCAACCAACCAACCAACCAACCATCCATCCATCCATCCATCCATCTTCCAAACCCCTTAATCCTATTCAGGGTCGCTGGGGGGCCTGAAGCCTATCCCAGGCAGACACCCTGGATGGGGTGCCAACCCATCACAGAATCTGTCACTTACACACGATAAATACACTCAGTTATTGCATGTTATAGAATGTTGGAGAAGCCATGTTTCATTTAAACTACACTTTCACTACTTACTTAAAAGTCATGCCTCATGAACTGCAATTTACACTCCGGTAATTTCCTTAAATATTGTGCACAGTTCAACAGCAGATGGACAGTTCCCTCAGCTTCACTGGTACGCTATCGTGCCAAAGGCGTGGCCGCGTAAAACGTTACACATCCGGTGATTAAACACCTGGACTCCACCTTAGCACTGAAGGCCCGCTGAATGTTTTGGCCCTGGAAAATCTCAGGTGATAACATGCCAGACGCCAGGCAGCTTTGCAAAAGAAATTGTAAGACAATGACCAAAACTGTAACAAACTGTCCCTGCTAATGGATATCGTGAGCTCCTCTCATTTCGTGACAGCAGACGAGATCCACCTCCTCACTGAATGATTTATAATATCTTTAAGACAACAGAGGAAAATAATATTCTCTGCCATACAACTGATCAAAAAATGATTTTTTTTCCACTCTGTAATTGCCTTGCACGTATGCTGTAAAACTGGTCCCACCTGAGGCAGGGACGGCATGTTTAATTTATGAAAACAACCCAAGGCAACAGAGGACAAAGGCCTTGTGTTTGTAAACACCGTCGTTCCTTACCCTGAGGAAGCAAGCTTTTCAGTCCAAGTAATAAACACATAAAACACATGACGTCAGAAGCCTGCAGCAGAGCATGAAAGTCCACCACAGTGGATCTTCTTATCCATGCCATGGGACCTCCTGAACCAAAACATTGTCAGACGGCACAATCCTGCAGGCTGCGAATTAGCCCCTTTTGGTGGTCAGTTATGGAGAAAGACAGGTTTTATCTGAGGCCAGGCCTGATTTGGAATCAGTCATCGAAGCCCTCATACCTTGGAGAGGCAATTAAGTCTGCAGATGGAGGGGAAAGGGAAAAAAGACAGCGATGAATGAGTGATACCTACACATGGACTTTATGACAAGTCAACGCCTACGTTGTCTAGAACAGCCCCGGCTAACTGGGCAAAATGCTTGTAATGGTGACATTACAGAGAAGCAGCACACAGCAGTCTTTTCCTGTGTAGATTCTCAAACTTAATATATTTTTGGAAGCTAAGGCTATACGTTAGGTAGCCCGATGGCTCATGATAAGCACAATTACTCATACTTCCATGGGCTGTGAGTGTGAATCTGTTTGTATGTATTTACCATGCTTATAGTATGTTGTGGGGACAAAATGTCCCCAGGATATAACAAAAACCTGACATTTTTATCTTTTGGTGACATTTGTCGGGTCCCCACAAGGCAAAACTCAATTTTATAATCTGTGAATGCAATCAAAAAACCAAAAGAACCTAAAGTCTTGTATTTTTGTTCAGTTAAGGTTGTCATAGTTAGCTTTAGGCCCATAGAAATGAATGGAAGGTCCCCACAAGGTTAGAAGTACAAACATGTATCTGTGTGTATCTATGTATGTGTGTGATTTGCATGTCTTCCATGTGTTGCATGGGTTTCCTTTGGCTGCCCAAAGACACACAGAATAGATGGAGATTCTAAATTTCCCATAATACACGACAATGACCGTGCGTGTGCCCCGTGATGGACCGGACTCCCCTCCATGCTGTACCCCAGTTTGTGCCCCGTGATGGACCGGACTCCCCTCCATGCTGTACCCCAGCCTTGTGCCCCGTGACGGACCGGACTCCCCTCCATGCTGTACCCCAGCTTTGTGTCCCATGATGGACCAGACTCCCCTCCATGCTGTACCCCAGCCTTGTGCCCCGTGATGGACCGGACTCCCCTCCATGCTGTACCCCAGCCTTGCGCCCCGTGATGGACCGGACTCCCCTCCATGCTGTACCCCAGCTTTGTGCCCCGTGATGGACCGGACTCCCCTCCATGCTGTACCCCAACCTGGTGCCCAGTGGGACCCAGATATGCTCCAGACCCCCTCATAAATCTGACCAGCAAAAGCAGTTATAAGTCGGATGGATCGAAGGGAAAAGATATTTGTCTAGAGTCTAATAAGTGTATACCGTATGTATGGCATGATATCCTCCCACAGCCAGAGGCTACAGAGCCCCCCTCCCCCATTTCGGAATCCGCAGATCTCCGTATTCAGGTGTCATCACCTTGCTGAAAACTCACCTGCCCCTTACACCTGCTCTACAGCTTGAGTTCGCTCAATGTGGGTTGAAAGACATTCATTAAAGTCTAAACTGCTGAGCACAGCTCTGAAAGCTCCATAATCGCCAGGCTCCCCTTAATTAAACTACAATTACTATAGCAGGGTAATGTGCTTTTAAACTGTTTCTCCCCCTGCAGTACCTACATTTACATATTTGTCCTGATTACTTCTAATTTACAGATTTAATAATCAAATAATCCAAAAAGCTGATGACTAGTGAATCATGACTGAGATACGATATTCAAATGAAGAACATATGGATTTTGCTTTTAAACACCAATTTCGTTTGAATTAAAATAGACCAGGGAGTGTTTTGCTCACAGAACCAGAACACACTCGAAAGGATTATGACAGAAACCGATCAGGAATGGCGACACTATGATAAACTGAGTCAATATTGGCAACCAACATACATCTTTTATCGATGTAAAACAGGTGTGTTAGCCCACTGTCGCCTCACACCTCCAAGGTGTGTGAATCCTGCTGGTTCTCTTCTCCCCAAGTCACATGGGTTTCCTCTGAGTCCAAAGACACGCAGTTAGGCTAACTGGCATCTCTAAATTGTCCCCAGTGTATAAATGTGTGTGTCCTGTGATGGACTGGCATCCCATCCATAAAAATTTGCTCCAGGGATTTGAACCCAATATATTCCGACCACCCGTGTGGCATTTTCTTCACAGCCTGGTCACTACAATAAATGTGTTTTATTGAGATCAGTCAGCCTCTAATTTAGCCTTCATCCATTAATTCAGCCCAAAGCCAAACTAACATTTCTCTTAATTTGCCGTATCATCTACAAAAACAGTTTTTGTCCGTCTGTAAAATACGCCTAAAGCGTCAAAATCGATCATCGACTCATATAAACGGCTTCTACGCTCCTGCTGATGCTAACCAATCACACAGAGCAAACACGACATGGGTGCATCGCCCAGGAAACGGGAGGTAGTCGCCATCCCTTCATCCTCTGGGATCCCGATCCGGCACCTCAGGCTGACACTGGCATGACCAGGCTGTCAACAAACAAACACTGGGGAAAAAAACGAGGAGGACAGCTGATGGAGCAAGTAAGGCCAGCAGGTAAGGCAGAGGGGAAAGGGAAGGAACAGCTGTAAGCAATACAGACCCTCACAAGTTTAAAAAAATAAATGATCAGCAGGGAGCATCTGATGGCAAACGGCTTTATTAACCCAAGCGAATGCAAAGCTGACATGGGTGCTCAGTATGGGGTGACTACCTGGAAACACCCTTAACGGTCTTATTAACCCAAGCGGCCTTACATTTCATTGCTTTGGCGTTGACACCACACGGAGCCTTCAAAGACATTCCCCTCAGTGGTCGCTTGTGTGCCTCGCCCAAGCCCGGTCTTCCCTCTCATTCCGCGCAGGTCCACAGACGTTAACGCTACGAGCTGGGCGAGCCGAAGAGCGGCTCAGTGCACATGTGGGCCGTCTGTTCGTTGGGCAGTGCGTGCCCTTGCCCATCTGAGAACGGGCAGCTTGCCTCACGCAGACAGGAGCCCCCATCAGCAGTGCTGCCAGCGACCATATTTAACCCTCCCCAACACATGCACAAGCCAAGCGGGAATCGGCTTGGTAGAGCAGTTTGTTGCTCTCTCATCCGTACCAGAGCCCAATTCCTACCCCATCCCGAAGTGCTTCATCACCAGGTACCCTGACAGTCTTATCTTCAGAACCAGCAGCCATCCAAAACTCTGAATGCCTAAGAAAGCCACATTCAGTCATCGATGTTGATGATGATCCTGTTTAAGCAACTGGAATGTTACCCATGCTTTTTGAAAAGTTGGCAGTTACCTGCATACATGCATTTGCACAGCAGCGAAACTCGCACAGCAGAACGAGTCATTTAGCTACGATGTACAATAAATATTTAGAATGATTTGACACAACACACTGTCCAAGTTCAAAAGACACAGGACAAAAGGAAATTACATTACCACATCCCTCATAATACATTAAGACTGTCAAACATATCTTTTTCCATCAATAGATCAAAATTGAAAACTTTAATTGAAGTCTACGAGAGAGTAGAAAATGAATCTGTCGTCTGATCTTCATCAGGAAGTGAAGGAGAGTAGCCGCCTGAACCCCAGGTCAGGGTCTTTACCGGGGCCTCGGTAGTCTGGCCAAAGTCCCTCCAGCCTAATGAGTCATGAATAAACCCCATTTAATTTGTGCCACACTGCCCGCGTCTTCGCGCACCACGAGCCCGGAGTCGTGTCAACCTTCTTCATTGGTGGCCTATCAGGGCCATCTGTCACCAGCTAACATTATCATTCTAGAGGCCTGCCATATGTGTGCCGGAGACGGCACAGCACGTCCCGCGGAGATGTGGGAATACAGAATCGTCAGCCTCGGCTTCACAACGGCATCTCGACAGAACGGCACGTGACCCACGGAGGACCAAAAAGGTGTACTTCCACAGGCATTGTTAGCTAAATCCAGATACATTCTCTAAAACACAGCAAGAAAACACATAATTTAATTGCAGAAGCATTCAAAAGGATACGTAGGTGTTTCAGTTTTGCATTTATTTTGTTCTTATCACGAGTCTTTTCTCCCGAAACCTCTAAACGAGTAACATCTTTCGACACGAGACTTTCACATTAGCATTAATATAATGCAGCTACTCCCAACCACGCTATATGAAAATTTCAACATTAAACTGTGATTTTATCGCACTCACGAACGCTGCTTATTTTTTAAAAACAGAAAATATCTCGCCAATACTCAGAAGGGGAATAATGATAAACAATTAAATTGCACATTAAAATCCGAATCCACCCAATCAATTGGTGTTTACAAGGATAATTTTTAAATTATTTATCTACAAAGGACAGCTGTGCCTCCCGCTGCTTACAAAGAAGTTTCCAACATGCTTTCTTCAGTGACCACTGATTGATGCTCCCAACAGAAAGACGCTGTGTTAATGAGCACATCATTCAAGTCATGTTTATCGGCTCTTCCAGAGCTGAGGAACCTTCTAGCACCATGATGTCAGTTCATATAAGTAGACAGGACCACAGTGACCAGATGCAGTCTCATACAACTCAGATGAAATAGAAACAGGGAGGTTCATCATCCACCTGCTTCTATTTCATCTCGAACAGGGCTGAGCCTCATGCCTTGGCTGCAATGATTCAGGTCACCTGAGGTGGCGCTGTGCCATCACGCTCTCCTCAGGTGCTGTACCAACACATGTTCAGAAGGGCGCCGTATAAGTCTCCTCTCCCTGATGATGATTGTTTTTTTTTTTTTCCCCTTTTTCCTTTCATTGGACCGTGGTGGCTCCAGACTGCCCACCATGCTACTGCAGCCCACTCAATAATTAGCCGTAATCTGCTTTCGCAGCCCAACCTGGTGAAGGATTTTCGACACCAAGTTCAGGGTTCACATAGGAAGAAAAGAAATATTAAAAAAATCAAATAAATCGACAGACAGCCATAATAGTGGAGCAAAATCAGACAAATTTTTTATTATTATTTTCTTATGCAGCCAGACTAACATGCATATGGTGTTGTTGTTGTTTGTTGTTGTTTAGTCACGCAGTCGTGTCCGACTCTTCGCGACTCCATGGACCACAGCACGCCAGGCCGC
>JAACJT020000063.1:144375-163187 GCA_009936485.2 Gymnarchus niloticus | reverse complement strand
GGTCGGGCGCGTCGTGTGGCTCCGGGTGGGGCGCTCGGCGCCCCCCCCCCCCCCCCCCCCCCCCCCCACAGTTTCCATGGTGATGGGGATCCCCACAGTACGGCGGAAGGTGAAGTCTTACCTGGCGGAGACACTGCACTCGCTGGTGGACAAGCTGTCGGCCGAAGAGCGACAGGACTGCGTGCTCGTTGTCTTCGTTGGGGAGGTGAGGTTATAACTTGACTCGGCGGATTCAGACATAGTCAACGTAGGACCTATGGGATGCCAGATTATCACACTTGCCTTCTTCCTCTGTCGGTCTTTCTTCACGTCTCACAGGTCTAAAGTCAGGAGGAAACCCTTTTCTGATGTAGAAAAATCATGCAAGCCTTTGGTGCGTTAATTAATCATTGACTCACTTGACAAATTTACTAACGCAGTAGAACATGTGAAAAGTGACTGATTCACCCTTAAAAGACTCATGCAGGATATCCATACATTACATTTGGTCTATAAAATGTGTGCTAATTGCACATTTTCCTTGTTGACAGCTCAACTGCCTAATTTTAGCTCTGTAATCTTGCCTTGGTGATTCTTCCATTGTCTCTCTTCCTAATTGGCCTGCCTTTCGGCATTCCATTGTCTCCAGAATCGCTGATCAGTTGTTGTTGTTGCTGCTCAGTGTTTTTTTTTTTTTTTTTTTTTTTTTTTCCCCCCTAATTAGCCATTCACAGCACAGAGGATGATCAATCAGTGGTGTGGCTGCTTGAGGTCTGGCAGACCTGCGGTCCATGCAGTGGAGTCTTTTATTCTGCCACACCCCTTACAGAGCAACTGTGGCATTTCAACATTATTGTCCTTCAGAAGGCCAAAAAAGAACAATGACGACATTGAACTGGAATGAGTTTCCTTCATTTGAGCCTCGACACTCCTGACTGCTAGTTCTAATCTCAGCCGTCTGTTTAGTTTTTTCCATGTTCACATGCATGTTTTCTAAACGTATAAATGATACCGCAGGCTTATGTGAGCTCGGTAGGGTTATGGTGCTCATTGCACACAAACACAACCGTGAGGCGTTGCTGTCTGACGAAACTGTCGTTTTTTGTGTCTCCTTCCACAGACGGACACGGACTACGTCCACGGCGTCGTTGCCGATCTGGAGAAGGAGTTGAGTGTTCTTTGACTTCTCTTTAGACCTCATTGATCTGCTCCTGTGTTTTGTGCCTCTCCAAAGTTAATGCATAGATGAGTGTATGTAAAAATGGGCTGACAGAGACTTTCAGTAAGGTGCTTCCTAACAGTTTGAGCTCAGGTCCGTTGCTTCCAAGGTCCTCAGAGCCACGTTATTTACGGAGCCAGCCTCCGATTAAACGGTCATTCCAGAAACTGTTTGCATAGCTTCTGTTTGTACTTGAGGTGTGTATGGTCCTTCCAGATTAAACTATATTCAGTATTCCCCAGCTGGTGTGGTGGGCTCAACGTAGCCCTGGATGCCAACACCGTGGTGCTCCTGCTGAGGTGGGTTTCATATCTTCTCCTGTGTAGGTTTGCAGCAGAGTTCAGCTCTGGTCTACTGGAGGTCATTTCCCCGCCGGCCAGCTATTACCCAGACCTCAACAACCTGAAAGAGACCTTTGGCGACTCCAAGGAACGAGTTCGGTGAGGCCCGGTGCTCCGAGGCCAGCGCTGTTGACCTTTTGAGCGGCAGGTGGCCGCCTGTGACGTCTCGAGGACGAGACTGTGTGACGGCTGCGGGGGGGAACGTCACAATGCTGGCCTTTTAGAGGACCTTTGCGTTAGTAACGATCCACTCGCCAGTGTGATTTAATGTTCTCGGTGTGCTCTTTTGAATTACTCGACCTGTATGGCATCGGAGTGGTGAGTCGTATAAAATATTTGTAGCAGCTGTTGAAGTTAACAGGCAGAAAGAAGGATTTGACAGTTTCTCTCACTCTATACACAATATTTAAATGCATGTATATAAACTTTGCTGTTACTCACTTTCAAACGCCCCCCCCTCCCCCCGTTCAGTTTCACCGCCCCCAGTCTTTCTGAAAGTGCTTTTTATTTTACAATCATGCAGCCTGCCCCTGTTGACTCAGCTTCCACTCGTGGGTGTACATATCTCTGCTTGTGTGCGGTGGATTTTCCCTTTTGTGTGCGTTTTTAAAAATTCCCATTGCACCCTGTATCAGCATTCATATTAGTTGTACTTGTCTATCATTCTGATCGGCAGGGGAGGGGTGGCGTGCGATCTGTGGGTCCAGTGCCCTCTGAAAAGACCCCTTCTCAGGGCAGGCACTGCGTTGTCGTGCTAATCTTTTGGTCTCGAAGTGCATCGGTTTGCCTGCTGTTCCCAGTCTGATGGAGGCTTCTGGAAGCCATTTTGGAACAGGCACCTATGTGATCAGCCGTCCCCGGCTTTTTAGTGAATATTGTCGATCCAAACAGGTGGCGGACAAAGCAGAACCTGGACTACTCCTTCTTGATGATGTACGCCGTGAGCAAAGGCGTTTACTACGTCCAGGTGTGTGTCGGTGTGTCATTCTGGACTTACATTTCCCTAGGGGTGCTGATTCTGGTTCAAGGCATTGGGGGTTTTTTTTTTTTTTTTTTTTGGTCTTTATTCGCTTGCTTCCAAAGACAGCTGCAATGCTGTCTGAGCTTTCATCAGCTAAAAACCAGAAGGAGACAAGCTAGGCACAGACAGCAAATGCTGTCAGGGGTTACCTTGGCAACGAAATCCCCCTCATACTGAAGTGTGTGTGTGTGTGTGTGTGTGTTAGTATATGAAGTTCCCTTGATTTCTGCTTGGACATAAAGATCTTCAGACTAATAAATGTTGCCATGGAAATACAAGTGGTTACTGGTTTGTGAATTTTTAACTCTTCTTGTGCTGTAAGGAGAATAGAAAGCGTGGAATTTTTTGTCGTGTGATGAAGTAATGATTGACAGCTTGTGTGTGTCCTGCCCTCTCTCTTCAGTTGGAAGACGACATTGTCGCTAAGCCAAACTACTTCGCTACCATGAAGAACTTTGCTGTTCAGCTGGCCACCGAGGACTGGATGATCCTGGAGTTTTCTCAGCTCGGGTTCATTGGTAAGGAAGCCCCCACCCCTGTTAAGGCGCTTGGCTAATTAGCAGGTGCTGAATTATTCACATGGCAGACTTCTCATATCCCCCTCAGGGGGCCACTTCTGGGAGCAGCTCCGATGCTGCAGACTCACAGCTCTGTGCCAGCGGGAAGGTGCTTTTCATCTCCACATGGATGGATGGATGGATGGATGGGGGGGGTCTGTCAGCCTATACTGCTGTCGTGACGACTGATATTTTCTTAGAAAGGATGATTGCCAGGTGAAAAGTTGAAACTCTGTAATGAAACGAGATGTCAGATGTCTTCCCAAGTTAGTCTGTAGAACTCAGGCAAAGTCTTGGTCTTATCTTGAGTCACACGATGGCTGGAGAAACATGGACCCTTGCTGAGACGGATAGAATTAACTCTGTTTTCCTCCCCAGGGAAGATGTTCCAGGCTCCAGACCTCAACTTGATAGTGGAGTTCATCTTCATGTTCTACAAGGAGAAGCCCATCGATTGGCTACTGGACCACATCCTTTGGGTCAAAGTCTGCAATCCTGAAAAAGACATGGTATGCATTTATACTGAGGGGGGTGACCTTGGGAGTCAGTCATTGTGACTCATCCCTTTAATGCTTTGCTCTAAGGCCAACTTGATTTCTGTCCACTGCACTTGAGAAGCTTGCAGGTCCAGCGCATTGTCTTCTGTCTTTATAGAAACACTGTGAGAGGCAGAAATCCAGTCTGCGTATTCGGTTCCGGCCCTCCCTGTTCCAGCATGTAGGGCTGCACTCTTCTCTGGCAGGAAAGATCCAGAAGCTCACGGTAATGACACCACATGGGGTTTCTGACTTCTCTCTCAGCCTCCTCCCTCTCTGTCTCTCGGCTTCACAATCAGGCACCCTTGTACTCATATCTGTTATGGTATTTCCAAGTCATTTCACCAAATCTTTTTTTTTTTTTTTTCCCCACATGCAGCATCTGTACTTGTGTTCTTCTGGTTCTTTGGTTTCTCTATGGTCATTGGCTGGTTTTCGGAGTGGCTGGTGAAGTACCCATTCCCATTAGTTGACAGCCTTGGCTATCTTCTTACCACCCCTCCCAGGACAAGGACTTCCTGAAGCCACTGCTCCACAAGATCCATGTGAACCCACCTGCAGAGGTGTCCACCACCTTGAAAGTGTACCAGGGCCACACGCTGGAGAAGACCTACACGGGGGAGGACTTCTTCTGGGCTATCACACCCACCACTGGTGACTACATCCTCTTCAAGTTTGACCGGCCTGTCAGCATTGAGCGGTGAGGCCTGCAGCATTTCCCCTACCAGTTCTGTTAGATGCCCGTTTAAATGAGGTGTCCCCTATATGGGGGTCAGGGTTGAGTTTCTCCTGCCTAATAGGCAAGTCGCTGTGAAGACATGACTCCCCATAAGCTGATCTTTGCTAGAGGCATGAACTGCCCTCTGGCCATTTCGATGGGTCCACTAAGCTAGCAATATGACCCGCTGCTAGCTTACAGGCGAATTTTGCTCCTGGCAGTGTTCTTAATGGGTCAACAGCAGTGGGGAACCTCACTAGGAGTGTGTGGATGGCCTCATACTTGCATTCAGACTGGATTAGTTTATAATCACACAAACAAATGCAAGCATGTAATCACTAACATCACTATGGATGCAAATCCCTCCACATTCTTGGTGGAACTGGGATCCTTGGGCTGCAGAACCCCTGACATCCTTGGGGGGTGGGAGAGAGTACTGAGGGCTGATGGGAGAGTGGTTCCAGCACTGTAGTGAGTATGACGACGGAGTTAATTGGGAGCTGCAGAACTCCCCCCCCCCAATTATTGCTTCTCCTCTAATTACTCTGATACCTGGCTCATGCTCAACATTACCTGGGTTCCACACTATGCTGAAAGCCAACGAAGAATGGTTGGCTCCCACCTGGTCCAATCTGGGAGAGGACTCCACCTGGAAAAAAGGCTAGTGTTGGAAGGTGCCCTCGGGAGACTGCCTGTAACTTGTGTGTTCTTTATCATCAGGTACCTTTTTCGTAGTGGAAACCAGGAGCACCCCGGGGACAAGATTGAGAACACCACTGTAGAGGTCCTGCCATTCTCGGTCAGCAAATCCGCCTTGTTTGTTTGTTGCTCTGTCCTGTCTGGAAGGTTCTGTCATTGTGAGCAGTCTGTATAAAGATTCTGTAAACTGTACACATGCTAACCTGCATTGCAGCTGGTGTTTCTGGACTAAGGCAGAGCAGTTTGAGACTATTTTCTACTGTATTCAAATTTTATTTAACCAAGTTATAGCATTGGCTATGCATGTCTACAGTACTGTCAATGACCTGCTGAGAGATTGTGTGTGGGTGGTAAAGTGTGATCTTCTGTGAATGGGTGGTTTATGTTTCAGGACCCTGGACTGCAGACCAAATACAAACTGATGGAGGACCGTTTCTACAGAATCGGTGAGTGAGCTGGGTATCACACCTTGACCAGAGTAATTAACCACACAGTGCTGCCTGGTCCAGTTAAAACCATTGGCTCAGGCTCCTTGCCATACAGTAGCTATCCGTGATCGTGTTCAGGCGTGCTACTGGAGATGAGGCGCAGGTCACATGGCACATTCCTCTCCCACCGTAGCAGCAGGCCAGGGTCAAATTCACAGCACAAAACGGCTTCAGTACTTCATTGGCTCCACCCACAGATATGCAGATGAGGAGTTATCCCACACCGATTGGCTTATCCAGCCTGTTCAATCTGTGGTGTTAAAACAAGTGACTCAGTCTGGGGAATTTAGTGCCACAGTAACTGTGCGTGTGCATGCAGGCCAGTTTGAGAAGGGTGTCGCAGAAGCAGCTGTGGATCCCATCTTCAACCCTGTGGTGGCGCTGCGCCTCACCGTGCTTCAGGACTCTGCTGTGTGGGCCATCTTGAGCGAGGTCAGCCATCTTGGTCCGCCCATGCTTTACATTGTGGAGGAAGTGGTTGCCCCATCTGCATTTACAGACATACAGTATCTCCCCGGCCTGGCCATCTGCATGCATTCCCAGATTCTGCTGAGTGTGTTGTGGCCTAAGCTTCATTTGTGGGGGCAGCAGACCGTGGTCTGTGTAGCTTGTGCGGGATGGGCAACTGACCATCTGAAGTTTTTGTGTTTCTCTGCTTTTTCCAGATCCACATCAAGAGAGTGACTAGTTAGCCATTCTTCCACCAGAAGGTGCCGCTGGTGAGGCCTCTCTCAGGCAAGGAGACATTGATGGAAGCCATGCAGCGGTGTTTCCTGCCAAACGCTGGTTGTCGCTCTCTTGTTCTACCTCGAGCGGATGTGAACACTACTGTTGGAACGGAACAAAAATGGAAAAATTTGAGGGGGAAAATTCAAAAGATGTGACTTGTGGATGTGTGAAGGTCACTTTTCACTGAATGTGGGTGGCGTTTGTGTGGCATTGCACTAAAACGGGAGCAATAGTGGGAATAGACTGCCTGTCAACCAAGTTATGGTGATGGAGAAACAGGGCCATTGTATTGGGGCAGGTGCCTCCCTATTAGCCATGATTTGGGTGACAGCTAACCTAGTACATGTAATATGATGCATATATAATAGACATGCATCATATAACGTCTGTTTGCCAAAGTGTTGCTTCAAGTGGAAAGTCTGAGGCCTGAATAATTAGTCCAATCACTCTGACTCTGCTGTGTAAATATAAAACCACGGTCTTAAATTCAACTGTGTGTCCCCAGACATTTTATTACTTGATCAGGCCTTATTTACTTAGAAGGATTTCAGCTCTGGGGATAACTGAAAGGATGAGCTATGATTTAATTTATTGACTTGTATTTATACAAGTAGTTTTTACTTTTTGTGAAGAAATGTACAGATCTTGCATATTTAACTTTTTTTGTCTTGAAAGAATGAGAAGTTGAGGCTTGTATTACATTGGCGGCTCAGCATGGTACTAAAGTTGGCAGATCCCAGCACCTGTGCCTTACCTGCAGCACCTCTCAGCGTGGGCTATGCACTGTGGCACACAGCCTGGCAGCCCTGGTTATTTCTGAGTGCTGAGGGCTGGAAGGAAAGGGGGCATTTGAAAAAGCTGGGTTTAGTGAGCTGAACTTTGATGTTTTGGGCACTTTTTTTTTTTTTTTTTTTTGGGTCCTGCTTCCACCCCTTCTGTAAATAGAGAAAAGCCTGCCCTTTTCCCAGAATTCCTTGCTCCACTGCAGTTACATAATTATGAGGTCACTAATGCATCTTCTCCCTCTGGGCTACTGCAGGCTTTCTCTTTTGTGCAAAGCTACCTGTCTTGCTGATGACCGTCCATCTGTGCAGAGTTGTAGACCAGAAGGGCAACTTAATCATCTGTGTAATCAGTAGGCTAATCAGATGCTGTTGTGCAGAAGGCTAGGCTCTGACAGGGATGGGCAGATAATTTTAAGTTATTCCTTCAGCCATCCTCAACTCCAGCCCACTGCCAGGCACAGCCTCTCTCCCAGCTTGAACCCTGGCATGTCCTCTATCAGTTACATGACTTTGGGCTTCAGCAAGGCAGGTAAAGGCCAGTGGGGTTCACATGCCACCCTCAGTCCTCCCAACAATCCTGAGCTGGTTATGTGCCTTCATCTGTATATCAGTATATGGCAGATATTCCATGGATATCGCATAAATAAAGTAAATGTTCAGATCACTCTGTCTCCACTCTAATTATCCACATGCAGTACTCCTGCCTCTAATGCAAAGTCCAATTCAGGTTTCTACACATTCATTGAAAGGTTTTTATTCAGCAGTGTAAAATGCATCAAGGGATGGGTTTCCTGCTTTCATGTAATTTTTTTTTTTAGCTTTTAAACTGGTTTATTAAGCTTACTAATGCAATGATATCAGGATACTAAACTCTTGAGCTTCAGTGACCCCTAGAGGTTAAAACTATACAGTACAAGTACTAGCCACAGTATTGGGTAATGAAATCTTCTAAAGGTTGTTCATCTGTGTGATTTTGCAGAATGTAGAATTTATTTTACTTGTCAAAGTCCTTTTCCTGGACAAAACATTCATGTATAAACTGCCAAAACCATCAGAAACACAGGCCAATCAGAAGGTCATACAGTGGTGAAAAGTATCAAACCAAACATAAAAGGCTGTTTTATTTAAGGTGCTCTGGAAATGGAATCGGGAATGTAGTTACAGATCACTGGCTTGAAACACACACATTCACTCACACCCTTCAATAAACTTAAGCACTGAGAATTTTTTTTACAAACAAAGGAACTATCTACAGTGAACATTTACAAGCTTTACAAAAAAAAAACCCTTCAATTCTCCAAGAAGGAAAGGCAAAAAAAAAAATCAGTAGAACAGAGTCCATCACAGTCCCAGGAACCATACGAATAAAAGTCCAACAGTTACTGGACCCGGTACTTATAGAACCAGCAGAGGCCTCTGGTGAAGTTCCAGCCCAGGCAGAGGGAGAGGATGTACAGTAGGCCCAGCAAGGCAAAGGGGTACAGCAAGACCACAGTGTTCTTTAGGAAAGGCAATGCTGTGGACAACCAAGGAACCATAGTCAGGTGCAACCTGGGGTCCTACACACTGAAAAGACTGCACAGTTTTCAATAAGGGCTTAAAGATTCTATCACATTTCATAGGCAACATCACCGGTAGATTCAAAAGAGCTGAAGAACACTTCTGTAGGCTTGTAACAAACCTCAGCAAGCCTTCTACAGCAGGCTCAGTTAATGTCAAACTGAGAACATAAAACTGCTGAAGGCCAACATATAAAACACTGAGCCGTTGGCTAGGCTAATGATCCAGATGCCGTGGCCACTTGCCCCGAACTCACCGCTGTAGCCCAGAAATGTAATGTAAAGGTAGTAGCTGACTGCCACCAGCCACAGCGTGTTCCCTACAAAGTAGCCCAGGAACCAGTCGGCGTTTATCACCACAATGTCTGTGACACAGAGGGAAGATAAGTCAGCCAAGGCTTAGCCGAAGATCATCCCACTTGCGGGCTGAAGCATGGCACACATTTTCACAAGTGAAAAGGAACTCAATTAGCACACAGGCCAGAAGTATCTTAAGAGGTTCAGCTGGTTCAGATTGCTAGTGAACTATTCAATCCAAACAGACAAAGAATGCTAGGATATGAACACCAGTGCACTTAGCTGCCCACTACCTGTTAGGCATCGTTCAATGAGCTAGAAGGTGTCATCTGGGGGGTAAACTCACGGTTGATGAAAAACAGCTGCAGGAAGTGCAGAATGACCAGCAGGGGGTAAAAGGCATTGAGGTGCACATCGAAAGCATAGCCCCACTCCACATCGTAGTCTCTGATTGGCTGCTTCATCAGGTATTTATTTGTGATGACCCTGCAGAAAGTGAGAGGAGAGTCCACCACACTCAGTACAGGTGCCGAAACACTTCAGGAGGTCCAGTCTGAAGAACAGCCCAGGAAACATGTCAACCACAAGCTCTCAGTGACAGGTTTCACAGAAAGTGTTTAAACCGATCAGAGAAGAGCCATCTAGCGCAAAGGTCTTGGAAAAAGCACATTCATTTTTATCCTTACTGGTGTAAATCAGAGCTTATAGTTTTGACCACAAATACAAATCAGTTTTCACTAAAGGAATCACAGCAAGGCTTGGGCACGTCACCAGACCCAATGACTTCAGCTCCTTGACATCCAACAGCGTGACAGCTCACCACATGAGGGTGGAGATGAACAGACCCACCCCGATGCAGTCCACGAACACCACCCACAGCAGCAATTTCAGCATCTCCAGCAGGCCCATGTCCAGCACCACCCCAAAGCCCACCGTGGAGACTGTTGATAAATGGCAGTATGGTTACATTCACACCAAGGGCACGAGCTGAACGAGTAAACATACACCATAAAAAACCCAAACCATATTGGTTAAGCCAGATGGAGTAAATATAGCAATCACTTCTACTACAAAACCTGACATCCCATGCAATCTGTACCCCAGTACTACGCCATATGCTGCCTGGGATAGGTTCTCGACCCCCCTGCGGCCCTCACCGGGATAAGAAGTGAAGAAGATGGACAGATGGAATTCTACTATAAAAATTAAAATGATAAATGACATCAAAATAGCTATTTGTGCACATATGAGTGAAATGTATATATAAACAGGTCACATGTTCCTGGCCTAAACCACACCCTCAGAGGGTGGAGGCCAGGGTGGGATCATGCCTCACCACACAGCCAGATGCTGAGCAGAACCAGGAATGCCGGGTCATCCCGAGCCCACTGGTCCTTAGTCTGCTTCCTGTAGTGGAAGTTGCGGTAGACCCTCTGTGGAGACGTGAACAGGTAGAGCATCTGCCAGGCAGCAAAGTCAAAGTCCATCTGTCGCACATGCAGGAGCCGCCGCAGGTACTTGTAGCGCTTGGCACCCGCGGTGTGCCGTGCTGCGTCCCGTGAACTCAGACTGCCATTACCGGTGCTCAGCGGGGAGTAGCTGGTGGTTGGCAACATGTCGCTGGGAAACGGGAGGCTGAAGAGGAAGACAGAAACCAAACAGTCAGCACAGAGGGCCACTTTACCACATGCTAGACCATCTATACATACTACTGCATCTCTGTACACATGTAGGTATGCCTGCTGTCTCGTTTTGTTTCCTTCCTGAGTGCTACCTGCTAAGCCACACCACAGCTCGGTACACCAAATGAACAGAGAATCATGCCTAACAGGCAAACATCACCATCTCACTCGTGTGTTAATACAACACATATGCTCCTCGTTGCTGTAATGTTCGTACATGGCTGGGCAGCCTGGTGTCCCTTCAGCCACAGATCATATGCTGTTATGGGAGTGTTTATTTCTTGTCCTACTGGTTTCCACACATTGCAGCAGCTGCCCCGTGTTTATGGGGGGTTGGTGATATGCACTGCTGTATAATTCTCGCAGCTCAATTACTTTTCAAAATATAAAATATCGTTTTTAAAAACGATCTGCTTGTTAGTTTTAATTGCTCTTAACTAATTCTGGCATTTCAGTCAAGCAGTCTCCCCGGATATAGGCAACTCCTTGATATACTACAGCACATTTAAAAAGCAACCCTGGAAATGACGTTAATGTGTATTGATTATCTTGACATTACAAGAAGCAGCTTTGCGACAGTAAGGTCAGAGGATCCTGAATTTCCCCACATTTCATGTCCAGCCTTCCCATGCAAAGTAGCTGTAGGCTGCTCCATGGACAGCTCGTCCACTGCAGGCCATTAGTAACTCAAACGCATACTAACACCACCTGAAGACAAGCTTCAACGGCGGACACCAAATAAGCAAAACAACGTGCATTTGTGAATTACCTGTAAACACAGCAAAAGCCCTCCGGACTTCCAAAAACGCTGAATCCCGCACCCACGTCCCAAATCCTAGACCCAAAACCGAACACGTAGACGACGACGTCTGAGGCAGCCGGAAGCGACCGGCTGCGACACGGATGTCTGGGAGATGTAGTCTGCGTCAGGGAAGGGTTCGCTAGGACGCGCCTTTAAAAAACTACAAATCCCACTCATGCAGTATAAAAAGCTGGGGCGTTTCGGGATCCCATCATACTCCGCGCTGCACATTTTATTTAGATCGATGGAATAGACCAGTGGATCGAAATTAAGTAGATGTAAAAGGATTCAAAATTCATTAGTAACACACATGGCAGCTGTCGTTTTGCTATTAATGTTTAGCGATTCAGTGTTGTGCAATAAATCAACGTACAAAATAGCTCCTTATCAGTCTTAAATGGCTTTGGGAATCGACATTGCCACTAGAGGGAGACAAATTCGATTTTTAACAAACTAATTAAGGGGAGTAGAGTGAATGTTTTTTAGAACTACATTCATTCAACAGTTCAAATTAGTGCATTGCGACATTACGAACGAATAATTTGTATATTTTGTAAATCTAGCTTAGAATATTATCAACTGAGCACTTAGTGTATCTTATGGGGAAAAATTATTTTAGCGGGATATACCCATTAATGATTAATACTGCTAATTTTTAACAGATCAAATGTTATCTACTGTGTAGATGAGGAATGACAAATCGATACTACTAAACACAGAATTAAGATTTATTGTTGCAGATATATCATACATTGATTGGATGTCTTCATTAAACTGATGCCACCAGTCAGGATAAGACATGACCATGAAACAGTACCATCTCAGTTTCTATTAACTCATTCCTTACTTTGTCATATTGGACAAGTTACCGGTTCCAGGCCCCCTCAGGTAAGAATATCTGAGTTAAATTCAGTTAACAATACCGGCTGATTGATTTTTTTTCACCACTAAGCAAGCCAAGGTCTAATAGCTGTCAGCCCTGTCACCTCCAAGAATCATTTCTGTCACAATATTGAAGTCATTCCTAAAACTCATATTCAGAATCCTTTTCTATTTTAGTTAAATTGTTAGAACACCAGATATAAACATTGCTTGTAATAGTTCCACTCCAATAAATCCCATTGATAGTAAATCCCGTTTTGAACTTTTCCATGTCTACTTTTTTCATGATGAAGGCTTTGTGGTCTTCAACGAATCTCCAAAATCCTGGACCATCAGGCCTTGCGTGTACGTGCCTGCAAGCTCTACACTAACCACTACCTCTGTGCACTCCGTGATGAAGGATTCATAGATCACTGCCACCATGGCATACAAGTCGCGTGACAGAAAGCCCGTCCCCGCCAAGAAACGTCTCTGCTGTGCTGGAAGATCCCCTTCATGAACCAGGCCTTACTGGAGTCCTGGTCCAACCAGTGATCACGAAATTCCTGAAAACCAAAAATGTACAAAACAGAGTGCTGTAAACTATTTCAGTGTCATTTACCTTCAGAATTCAAGGCTGTCTATCGTGTTATATCCTCAAAAACTGAAATTTCATTAAATCATCTCCATTTTGTCATATTCTGAATATACGTACATGGAAGAAAATATCTGGTAATGTTTCCAATTTCAAAATACCCTCTTCATTTAAAAACAGATGTGAACGGTATTTACACTGCATTTCTTTTGAGCACGGTTCTCAAGATGTTTTGGCCCTTACCCAAGACAGCATGTTTTGGCAGGTGAACTCACAGGTTGCAATGTAGGTGGGGCACAGGAAATCATTAAGTACGATGTAAGCTGCTTCCGGGTCAGCGGCAAAATTGAAGTCGGCACACATTGTGGCTTTACCCCGAGCTGCGGACAGACACATCCTGACAAACCGTTACTGTAACTTTCATTCCTGTGTGAGAGGTTAATGCCGGACAATCAGGAATACTGGGAAGAGAGTGGGATGGGGATTGAACCCTTACCTTCAGTGTTCCCTCCCATAATGTAGAGACCCTTGAGCTTTTTGGAGAACATGGGATCGAGTCTCACTGCTAAGGCAAGGTTTGTCAGAGGGGCAGTTGTTACGAGGGACACCTGACAGGTGCAAATATGTGTGACACTTTATTTTCAATGTTAGTATGAAGGAGCAATATCAGAATTTTTTTGGGCTTATCACCCAACTACCCAGTTAGTGGAAATTGACCCTACCCCCAGCTTTGTATACATGGAGTTGTGTAGGAAATGCAGACATACACAGGGATTTTGCAGCTACCAACCTCTCCTGCATGCTCAGTAGCAATCTGAATCATGGCCTCCACTGTCCCTTCCTTCTGAATCAGCTCCAGGCCAGGGGCCTCAGGATCTGGGGTATCGCCAAGCCCATCCTGACCGTGGAAGTGTCCTGCCATCAGCACGTTTTCCAGGATGGCCTTGGAGGCCCCACGGAACACTGGGATCTGGAGCATGGTGTGACAGGAGCCATTTCCAGGTCATGTGATGAGTCTTATGAGACCAGGCGCTAGCCAAGCAAAGTTTCTCATCTCCTGTACCTCAGTGCTCCCCCCCCCCCCCATCATATTCTCCACTTCTGTGACTACAGAGAACAAACAATTCTCTTGCAAGAGTTACCATCATTTAAATGATAAAAAGAATGTCATATTGCTTCTTATGCTGGTATGTGGAGTCTATGCTTTGTTCCACATCAGCATGTTTGTGTTATGCATTATGCTGCAGTTTCTGGCTACCTTCTGCTCCTAAAAGCATCATAGGTTGCAGCATGGTGGTCCATGTGAGATGGAGAACACTGAAGGCAGTTTTTCTGTATTCAATCTGCAGTCACCAGAGCCACACGTCACTGAAAAGTAACGATTTCCCTCCAGGCTTCACACACGTCGCACCTCCAGCCGGTCGCAAGCTTTGAGGTCCCGCAGTGTATTCCGGCAGCCATTCTCCACGCTCGTGTTGCCAGTGACACAGGTGATGCCCAGCAGCTGGAGATCAGGTACGGCCAGTGCCATCATGATGGCTTGGGCATCATCCACTCCACAGTCCACGTCCACCGGCAACTTCATCACACCTCAGCCTGTCAGAATGCAAGTCATGATCAGGGCAGAGGAAAAGCATGCAAGCAAGCAACCACAATCAACGTAAACCCTGCTGATACAGGCCAATGCTTAAAGACTACATATCACTATGAAGACTGATGCAGGTTCTCTGGCCTGTGACCAAACCCTTCTCAAACTGTCTTCTGGACATCATAATATTTAGTACCCAGGTCCCTTAGAGACATGTCTCACCATTAACACCACTACCCTTCTAAAAGTAAGCAATGGGGGATTTCAGTGGCATAAACGTTCTCTCATAGTATCACAAAATTATATCATATAGTGCTAATGATTATAAAATGTGCAAGATTTCAGCATTCACTAAGCAGGACTCAGGAAAGAATAACTGAGTTAAAAGAGTCAAGAGGGGAGCTGCACTGGTGCACAGATTAAAGAGACAGAGTGCAGTATTTGAGATGGAAAATGAAATTAAATGTACTTTACCTGAAAACCAACGAGAGACTTCTCAGGTGGCTGAGTCCCCTCACCCAAGTATGTTTGTCCCTGCACTCCTTCAACAAAGAGCATATCGGCTCAGTTTTAACTCTTCAAACCTCCAGGGATTAGAAAGTGTGGAGAAATAGTTTGGTTTAAGGCACTGAAGATGCTCACAACTGCAGTGCAAAACGAACACCTAAAGCTGTGTGCTTCCTGCCACTATTATGAAGTGAAATGGACCAATTAGCCTAACATAATTAACAGGACTGTCTACCCAGGGAGGGTCATATGACTCAGCCGACAATTTTGGGTTAGCAGAACGTTTATAAAACGTTGTTTTTAGGTTGTTAGAACGTTTGTGTCAGGGTTTCTAGACATTCCAGGAACATTTTTGGAAAAAAACGTTATTCCAAAAACGTTCCTACGACGCTCTTTGGTTGTTTTCTAATCCACCTTTTAAGAACGTTACAGAAACGTTAGTTATATAACGTTGCAACCAAACCTTTTAAGAACCTAATGAGAACGTTACTGAAAGATGTGGGAACGTTCCCTGTCTGCTTACTTGTTTAGTATATGTACAGGTTTCCAGTCCACTTTAGACGTGCGTGTTGTAGCGTTACCGCTGTCCAAATTATGCTGCTAATTTAATCGTGTATTATTAATGTTCAAATTCATTTAACTGACAGACTGAGCGTCATTAAATCCGTGATCTCCGCCGAGTAATTTGGAAAGCTTCCTTCAAATGTTCAATTATAATCGGTTTAGTTTTTCCCAGCAAACAGGGAACGTTACAGGAACATTGAGAACGTTCCCTGTTTGCTGGATTGTAGCGGAAAATAGAAAACCTTGCGTGTAATAAGAGTACTCAGAGTCAGCGAACACAAGGCGGAAAGAGACCTTTATTGCGCATGCTCATGACGCGCTACCTCTCATGGGATTAACCCAGATTAGCAATACATTGATGTCAGGGAGTACATCGTACAATATCTGCACAGTACTATGACATTGTGTGGAATCTGCGCTCTCACCTGGAAGCAATGTTGGAAATTTCTGATGAATCGGGGTCTAGTGATGCCATTCCTATAATGGCATGGAGTCGACTGCAACATGCCTGGAATGAATAGGCCTGCATCCTCCCATGACAGAGCTTTGTAAAGGTGTAAAGTGACATAGTGTCTTACAGGTATGGTAAAAAAAGGAATATTGCATATCATCTGTAGGCTATGAACAACAAAATAATGCGTACAATAGTATTTTAACAAAAGCAATATGATGATGGGATGAAAGACTAAAATGAAATCAGCATTATGTGCTTTGGATAACGCTTACGTTTCCCTGTAGTATAATATGAATGTTTTTATTCACACATTTGGATACATGGGCAGATGGTAGGTACACTCCTGCATGACAACTGATGAAGACACAGGATGTCCGAAGATGAGATTCAGACTGAAGTCCTCTGAAATGCTGCACAATATCAGTACCCACTACTCCATCAGGCCTGATCAGCCCCATCTATTGAATGCTGAGTGGGAGTTGTTTCAAAGTTTTTTACTTATAATGTCAATGAACTACAGTATATAGTACCGGTATAGTAGACATGAAATCTGCTTCAGTTATTACCTTACACACGTGTCAACCTAACTGCAGAGAAAATCTTGAGATGTGTCTGCTTTATCTAAGTCTTTTTGTATCAAATGTACTGCTACAAAAAAAAACTTTAAAATGAATAATTCTGGTAAACTGTAAACAACTTCAGGATGTAAGGTAGCAAATTTTATTGGATATGTGTCAGAATCTGAAAAGCAAGAAGCGTCATAAACCGGCACCGTCTTAGACGAATACTGAGGAAGAAGAGAGAACCATATGTTAGGCATGTTAAAGGCTGATATAACCTGATCAGCGTCAGAAATGCTTCCTACAGGCTGAAGAAAAAGCAGGAAATGCAAATCAGTTAAATACATTTATTATATAATGTGTTTGCGAAAAACATCAGGCAAGTGCACATTTTACAGCAAAGGTACCTATTTGTTTAGTTGACTGTAAAAAAAAAATACAAAGTGAAACCTCGCACATTCTCCATGGTAAGTGGTAGAGTTCTAAGGCTGATCATTAAATTACACAATTTGTTTTAAAAATAAAAGCCAAGAATGGACATTACAAATGAATCAAAATGTACATAACCATACACAGAATATATTGTATAGAACAGTACTGTATGGAGTGAAGTAACAACATAAATGGCCTTTCACAGTTCTAACGGATACACCCCTATACCGCTTTATTGATGCAGTACAGGGTTGCTTGAGGTGCTGCTCCATGCTTTTAAACAAACAGAACCTTGATTTGTCATTTATGATAGCTGGAAAAATAACAAACATTTCTGGTGTAGTACGTAGGAACATCTAACGCATTTCTGATGGTTTTGTTGGTATTTAAGCTCTTTCTTGTGACTCTGAAGCTCACAAGGCAGTCTACAGTGGACAGACAATATTAGATGCTGGTTATTAAGGGATGATATCTCATATTTATACATCCTTGAAATCCTTTAGCAAAAGGGAAGGAGAAAGTCTCATTGATTCTGGCCAAACACAAAGTGTCAGTTATTTTCCCAGTTGTGCCAGTGGGTTTGTGAGCCAGAGGAATCCAGCCTGCTCTCTACTGCATTTTCAATTCTCATTCAATCTGCATCTCTATGGGTGTCTGGTCGTGACATCATTTCCAAAGGGCTTTTGACCAGCATTAAAACATGGGGGTTGTGTGTCCATGCCTCAGCAAAGCCCCCTCCTGAGGTGTTATGACTCTGTAGGGGTGTGTTTAGGATGCGCTTGGTTCTGTAAACCAAAATAAAGCCGCGAAGAAGCAGCTGTCCACCACATGGCCACACGGACAGGATGGGCAGAGGGGCTGGCAGTAATTAGCGACACTCGACTGAGCAGCGAGAGGAATACGATGAGCTGGCAAGCTTCCAGGAAGCACAGATACTACTGGGCAACAGATGGACTGCGATGGGCTGTGACCCCCACCCCGGGGTGGACCACCTCACTCAGACCCCTCCAGGAGTTTGTCAACAAGATCTTACTCTTTACACATTCACTTCAGCTGAGAACTGTAGAAAAGAAAATAAGTTAACACTGTACTAGAAATGATCCTTATTATTTAACTTGTACATTTTATATATTTAAAATGCACAGAAAAAATAAAAAATTCAATAGAGACAATAGAGGAATTGTCGGAAATCTGTCAGAGACTGACCAGCTCTTTGGGACATTTCAGAACCATTTTGCTAATTAATTATATAAACTCTCGTGTGGCACCGGTGGAGGAGGTTGGAACCAATGAGCTGAAGTTGCAGTCGCTATGGTAGCGCAGGCTCATGCTCACATGTCAGACAGTCGGGCTTCCACAGCTGCTGTTAGTGGCTAATGTACTGCTGTGAGCTGTGCTCTCTTATTGGGTCTGGTAAAACCACAGTTGTGTATGAAATACGAAGCCTACCGGCCTTAACTGTGGTCACGGGGATTAACAATAAAAGACTGGGTTACAGTTTTAAAACAGATTACATATGTGTGTCTACCACAGGGCTCGCACGCTTGTTCTACGATCAGTAATGGGTGTCCTCTTTGTCGCCGGTTCAATTCTGTCCCGCCCCTGAGGGCCGGCGGCCCAATCAGGTCTCCACTTTGCCGTAAGTCCCTTCCGGAGCTCTGTAATGTTTTGGGAAGGCCTTTAACTGCAGGGAGTTAAAAGCATACTTGCGACATCCCACGTTCTTCACTGTGTTCTCCCGTCGACAGCCCTCACTGGGGGGGGGGGGGGGGGGGGGGGGGGGAGGGGGAAGAGACCGGGGGGGACGGGGGGAACAAAAAAACACGAAAGGGGCAGGGT
>JAACJT020000063.1:119289-144222 GCA_009936485.2 Gymnarchus niloticus | reverse complement strand
CGAGTACTTTAGTGCAGACGGTCACATGACTGGCCAGCAACATAATGGACATGTGGAGAGGGAATGTGGGTCTGGGATGGGGGTGGGGCGGGGGGGGTGGGGGGGTGGGCAGAGGAACCTTAAAAGAAATTTAGCTATTTTTATTTTACAAGCTAGTAGTTGTTTTACAGACCAAAAACAATACCTGGCACAGAACAAAACACACAAATGATTGAGTAGTTCATCTTTACCAATGACCCATTTTGCTATTATTTCATAATTTGTACATATTATTTTCCTGGTGAAAGCTTGTTTTACATGTTATGTCACCATCACAAGATCAAATTTAAAAATGAGGGCACAAGACTGGCATGTCACTGATTTCTGTCTGCCTGACAGTCAGCAGCTCTGCTACATTTGAAGTTCACGGTCATTTAAAAAGTCTGCATAAAGCTCCAGTCATTCATATTCTGACACAGATTAATATCACCATAGAGATCACAACATTTTATACTAAAATATGGGCTCTTAGCAAAATAAACTAAATATAAACTGTAGATCATTGTACTCTTTCTCAGCATTATGAACAAAAATACAGATAGAAATATAATTTAAATTCAGATCACACTGGAGGAAAAGGAGACGACTGAGATTCTGTTTTTCAACCAGCTGTCACCTGTGTTACATCCCAGATATGGATATACTAACTCGTCCTTCTAAGTGCCTTTTTTGTTCTTACTGAACTCAAGGTAGGCAGTCACATGATGAGTGACTCCATTCTGCAGCTGTGGACCACAAGGGGTACATTTTAGTAATTTGACTGTGGAATCCTTGAACAGTGAAGTCCAGTGGTTTGTGTAGATGATTTGATGTTGGGAGTTGTGCTAATGCTTTGGAGAGTTCCAGAAGAAGCTAGACACCTAGCGAGCAGGGTGTCTCTTAAAAGTATGGATCACACCTGAACCTCACCAGGACCACGTAGGTTGACCCTAAACCACTACCATTTTTTGATAAGCCACACTCTGAACATACTGAATGCCCACACAACTCCTCTCCCTTTCCTTACTAGCAATACCCTGTTACCACCAAACTATGTCTGCAGATATTATTTTTCCCATATCTCACTGAAAAGCCAGTTAGTCTGATCTGCTGCTGTGTGCTTGGGTTTTCCGCTATCTTTGTTTTCTGAGTCATCTCTCACCGGGGAAGAACGTTTCTGTTTAAGGTAACGGCGTGGTACCTGCCACACCGGTAACATACACGATGAAGCCTTTGATCATACGTGTAACAACTGGTGCAATAAACACTGTCAGGAGAGAGAGTTTTGGCAAAAGCTATGTGAGAAGTTAGTCTGTCATTTTATGACACATTTCTTATGAATATCTGGGGGTAATGAAGCCACGGCCATACAAAGGAGCCTGGAGGTCATATCTGTTGGTCCTATACGAGACATCGAGGGAGTGAATCATTTCTGTAACACTTGACAAAGTACCCCTGCTCTGTATGCTCTAATCAATAGATTTTTCTTCATATGTCCAGAACAGCAAACCCTGGATCAAGAATACTATTATACTTTGGCAGATCAAGTTTTTGGCTAAGGATTGTGGTACAATATACACCAGATGTTTCCATGACAATATATTAGGATGACACCCTTCATTTCCGGCTGAAAGCTATACCAGAGTTTTTATAGTAAAGTCATTCCAATCTCCCTCTTGCAGATTAGGGCATGGACCCAAACCCAGCCGCTAGACGGGCTGGACTGGGTGTCAAGGGCAGAGCTGAAATAGTTAACTCCCTGCACAGGTAAATTGGATGTCCAAACTGAAAGTGATAGTAACTTTACTCTAGAGTAGAAAACTCTTGATCAAGTGTCTGTTTTGCACTTGATGTCTGCAGTTGCATTTTCATACTTCATACCACAGACTCACTGTCCTGTAATCACTTCTCATCCACCTCAGACAAATTGCATATATTCTTCATATTTGGACAAGCTTTCAGGTGCATACAGTGTGTATCATACAGCAGTGAGTCATGTAAACGATGTTTGAACTACATAATTAGGCACTCTTCCTTTAAACCGAGCGTAAACAAACACCTGCTATAGCTTATCTCATATCACATGCCATGCAAGTGGAACCCTTACAAAAACAAAGGTGTGTCGATTAACGTCAACTTCCTGTAGCGAAGGCGGAGTCTTCCTCCTAAGCCACGAGGAAGACCTGAGCAACAGTTGCTCTATCATAAAATTCCCAGCATTTAAAAAAAAAGGCTGCCATTTGAAAGCCTGGTCTTGGCTTCCTTTGTATCAAAGCACAGAGTGAACACAAAATATACACAAGACCGCCACTAAGGACCTCAGAACGGAATGGCCTAAAGCTCCTTCAGGAAACCACCCGAAATATCTACGTACAGCTGGATAGGTTCTGGGATACTCAGTAATTGTCAGGAATACTTAGTAAGGCATATATTGACAGTGGAACTGGCATAGACCTTTATACCTGCACATTGGTTCTGCTCTCAAAAGTGCACTTATGTATGGCAAGCCATTCGGGTCATACCTCAATAAACAGTTTGAACTTTTATGCCAGTTACATTACTTAGCTTGTATACCATTTTGTACATCTGTGTAACATACTGTTTACACTTTCACGTGAAGTTAGTAAGCCTATGTGATTTTTTGGGTATGGGTAATATGACAATGAAGTAACTTCACATCGTGTATGCATTTTACATGTATGTTTGTAGATGCATACAAGGCTAAGCTTTATAAGAACGAGCCAGGCTCAGAGATTTAAAGGCTAGCTACTGGGATGTAGAGACGGACTGACAGACTGACTGACAAACTACCCATCTGCCCTCCTGCCTAATGTGTAAACACAGTTCTTGGCCGACAGACAGATACTCACATATGATACCTAGCCGACAGACACACGATTCTCAAATCGGGGAAAAGTTCAGCAGTGGCTGCTAACCAGGATACCTGACAGACAAATTCACACAATAGCTGGAAGCCGGACTGATAGACAGACGGACAGAACGGGATAGACAGTCCTCAGTTGTAGCGCAGCTTGGTCAGCAGGTAGGCCACGCTCAGAAATAACAAGACCATCAGGAGGTTGGGGCTGAGTGTCAGCAGGGGCAGAGAATACAGGAGGCTGGGGTCTAGGCTGAAAAGACGGATGGGCAACACGCCACTCAGATTCTTCTGGGTAACCCCCTCCCTGGTCCCAATGCTGTGGAGGGAGGGACATCGGGGGGTGGGGCCACAGAAAAGGGTATGGAACCGAAACATGCAGAAGTGGAGTAGGTTTGGAGGTACATAGTGTAGAAAAGTAGTGGGATGAGTGAAATGATGGTTACCATGGCAACATTGTAGTTTGAAATAATAAATGTGTGGAGGAAAACAAGCAAAAACAGGGGCATGGACCAGATAGGAGAGTGAGACGAAACATGAACGATGTCAATCAAGCGAAAATCAAAAAGATCAAACAAAAACACAGGGATCAAGCGGGGAAACAAAAGCAACAGAGAAAAAGTGGATTAAAAAAACAGGACAGAGAGAGAGAGAAAGAGGATAGGATGTAGAGAAAATTACCAGAAATTTTCTGTATCTTTGGAAAAGTAAAAAGACCATATGGAGAAACATCAATGTTAAGGAGGAACGCTCGGAATGGAGGGACACAGCCAAGCGCCATGCATAGGAGAGATGGTTCTTCCCAGCATGCAATGGGCACAATCACTCTGGGCAAAATTTCAGAATTGTCCTATCATTTCCTTCCACCCATCAGCACACCCACATGGGCTAACATCACAATCTGATTCTGAGTATCCTTTGAAACCAAGTGACAGGAGAACTTGTGTGTGTCAATCTGACAGCACGGGGCTGGGGGGGATTTGAACATTGGGACAGCACTCAGTAGGCATAAGTTGATCAGTAAAACAAGCAATGAGATGAGGTGGGACCCCTGGCAAAGCGAGCAACAGCATTAAATCTCTTCTGAGTGTAGGTGGGGTTCTTTTGCCTGGCATTTAAGGACATTGCAGCCACAGATACGGAGTTTTAACAGGGAACCTTCTACTCCAAGTTTAAGGTGACTCATCCTACTATCTCAGTCCCTATTAAAACCTTCCACAAGCAGCGTGTTAGCTTTGGGGGGGGGGGGGGTTGGACATGGAAGTAAAATGGAGACATTCTCTGTGATTTGGATGAAAGGTGGGCAGGCAGGGGTGGGACAACTGGAGACAAAGAACACAACTACCGACGGCTGAGCAGTAAGCACTGAAGGATAGCTGGGTGACAGCCTTCACACATCATTTTTTAAACTCAAGTTAAATGATTAACACAATGGACTGTTGTGTGACCTCTTCCTACTAGAGGAACTCCCTCATGCCTGTCTGACTCTGCAGCTACGTGGAAAGGTGTGTGAGATGCATGTGCAGGTGTCCTACTGTGGAGTGACACACAGCTTCAACGCTTTCAACAGCTTTCAAAACACTTTTCGCCGTGTCTCTCACATCTCGAGGGTGAACTCATTGTGTTCCGTATGTCCTAAGCTTACAAGCCTTTGGGTCATATGAAACTGCAGATTTACAGAAACTCCAGAATAGCGCCTCCTGCAGGACACCTACCTGCGCATGCAGTCCAAGGCCTGTGTGAAGACTTGTGGTGCCATGCCGTGCTCGTGCTGCAGGATCAGGCACTGCTCCAGGGTCACCGACATGGCCGTGCGATCTTTGGCACTCTTGCAGCTGGTGAAGCGCACGCCGTTCAGGCGCCGGCAGATCTGTGGCATATGGGGCACGGGCTTGGTCTCATGACCATATATATAACATCACCACCAACCACAGCACACCGATGCTGTTTAATTATTCACTCGAAGGTTTCTGTAAGATACAGTAAAGGATAAGGCTGGGGGTATACTGAAAAATACATCCAAACTACCTGTCAAACCAATGCCAAACATGTCGTCTGAGAGAAATTACATAACTATAAAGATGTGAAAAGATATGTAATTCACCCCACCACCACAAGAGGGCGAACCATGATTTTTACGTGATATTGCATCTTTCACTACAAGTTTTGTGGCGATTTCCTGCAATGAGTTTTATAATTAAACCTAAGTAAGTAGAAACCTGGTAAACGCAGGCAGCAATAAAAAGTTTGACACAAAAATAAAAAATAAAACACTTAAAATGAATTGCCGGTCATATGTACGTCTTTCAAGACGTCGTGTGGATGCGTATATCCACGAACGAGCTTGGCCACCTTTCTCTCTTGTTCATTGAGCTTGGTTGCAAAACTGTGTTTGGGTTGTGTAGCCAACTACATAACATGTTTTGATCGAATGTAGACTGTGGGTGGTCCTAAGCAAACAAAACGGTTCCAATTGCCTGCCTACACAAAATGTAATGGTCATCTCGGTGAACGTTGTTTTTTTTTTTTTGGCCCACAGTGCACTGAGTAAACAACATCTTTTTTATTTGAAGTATATCCCCATGTTAAGATTTTGCGTGGCAGGAGAGTTCCCCACCTCAGCAGCCTGCCACAGTATGTCCACATTCTTGTTTTTCCGGGCGCTGACGTTCTGACCCAGGAACCGCAGCAGTTCTGGCAAGCATGTCTGACTGCGAGAACGAGGAAGACCTGGAGAGATGGGATGCCATGGCATAGCATTACACCATTACAGTTAGAGCAACTCAGGATATAAAGTTAGCTTATCTCTTTATAAATTTGTCTTGATTGGGGAAATGAAAAAAAGAGCTGATTAATTACAGTCTTCAGGTAGGACTTCCTTGAACTGTTCATAGTAAGAGTTCAGTCGAGTTAGACTCTCCATGTTGATGACCTCCTGCAGAGATGTGTCTCCGAATCTGTGGAAAACACCCAGAAAAGCCATGTAAGAGTCACCCGTAGAAGGAGAGAAGAAAAAGGTAAGTATCCATACAAAAGCATGTCAGAGAGAGAGAGAAGAGGAGGAGGATTTGGATTTTTGGGGTGAAGACATCATGATAGAACAGCCATTCATCTCAGGGCACACGTACACACACGTGCCGATGACGAGCTCTCACTTTTCGGCCAACGTCTGCTGCTCGTTGATGCCCACGTTGAAGAGCACAGGCTGTACACGCAGCAGCATCCCGCTCTGGATCTCCCGAGGCAGTGCATCAAACATGGTGCCCGGGAGAGGGATGCGCACGTTGAAACCATGGCGGTTCCCCGTGATGACAGGCAGCATGTCGGGGGCAGAGAGCGATGTGGCCTGCGTGACCTTGAAGGTGACGTTCCTCAGGTCCATGACACCCACGTTCATGTCCTCCAGCATGGCCAACTCTTCGCCTGGAGGATGTGCCCATGACTACAGCTTCACACCCCCTCTCAGGTGTGTGAACTCCAAACCATGCTAACCGGGGTGACAGCGATGTGCATGAGAGGATGTGCGGTTACCGTAGGTACTCAGCAGGCTCTCAAATTGCGCCAGCAGGCCGATGGTGTAAAGTTGTCTCAGGAAGCCATCGTCACGGAGACAGTTCCTCAGTTTGATGATGAAACCACATATAAGAGCTGTTAACTGGACAAACAGAGCAGAAGGTAGCATTAGGAAATGACACGCACCTCTTTGGCTGGTTACACCGATTAAACAAAACAAACATAACCACCATCTTCATATTTCTAAAAGAATCATGACACAAAATTGATGCAGAAACAGCAACAATAAGTTTTTCTCTAATGTGTAATACTGCGGGTAGTTTCAGTCATTTTTGGATGGAATTAGTTTGTATTGAGTTACTTTTATTGAACACAAATCCGCGGCTGCTAGAATTGACCTTATCCAACATGCTAAATGACCTACAAGACTGGGTGTTGATAGAAAAACTCTTGATATTCAGAGCACAAAATCAGTCACGTGGTCCCTGTTTCCTAACCACTGTCTCGGTGAAACATCCAACAGGCATGTCTACCCATGCTCCCCAGGTGGGTATGTAGTGTGCCAGAGCACGTGTGTGTCTGTGTGTACTGACCGTCTGACAGAAGACCACGTCACGGCGGTACTGCACGCTCAGGGCTGTGGCGATGGTGGGGGCGCTGTCCTGCATCAACAGAAACACCATGGACTTTTTGGCCTTGTCGCTCATCATGGCGACGCACTCAGTCAGCGTCGTGAGCAGCGGGTAGAGAGCATCGCTCCACTCTCCTGTGTGGGCAGGGCGGGAGTCACACACGTGTGCAGAAAAACATGCAACACACAAACAGAGATAGGTTGACTCAGTACTGAACCTCAATACACAAACAGAAACTAGTGCCCATAGTTGTCCTTCAGAAAATATCTACTAAAAAGTCCCGGATGCATGTGTTTCTCTTTTAGATACAAAAAAAAAACCAGTTGTTGAATTTAACAAAGTCACTGTTCTTTATTCCTAACACTGCTGTGAAATAACAGACAGCAGATAAACTAAAGCAAACTACCGCTGTTAGCATAAGCTAACACAGAAGTAGCGGGGGGGGCTGCACTCTGAAGCAGGAGGACAGGGATAGCTCTCTTACCTGGTTTGGCTTCCTCTGCATTTGGGCTGCTATCTAAATGGGAGGGAACGGGAGGGCGACATGCATGGTTAGGAAGAAGCGCTAGAGCAACATAGGTAGTGGCCACTAGCTGTTTAGCTGCCCTCAGCTCTTGCAGACCAGGCACTGGGAGCGAGCAATCTGATTGGCTGTGCTATCTGTCAGTCAAAGCCTGGCTGAGAGTAGGCTGTTCAGTTCTCCTTCCTGGGACCTGTTTGACATGCAGGCCATTGTAGTTTCATCACATACAAATCGACCAGTTGTGGATGGTCTTCTGTAAACATTAATTAACTGTTATGTCTTCCACAAATGATCTGAGATTGATATTTTGCATTTGTACGTATCCAGACACACAGAACGTAGGAATGAGAATTGAGCAGTCCTGGGTTAAACACATACGTGCATCCAGGCTAGAGTATGTTCCTGAGATTATTTCCCATGCCACACTGACTGGGTCCAGTAGGTTCTTATCAGGCTGGCCTCATTGATCAGGCCGTGTTGCAGAACACCAGGCATTTATTTCCCCTTCAGCAAACGATTGTAAATTGCAGCCTTAGTGAAATCCAATCTGTATACTGCAGTCCTGGACTTTGATGTTCAATGCCGAGGATGGAATGTCACAGCAGATGGAGCCAGCGTCCTCCTTACACTCAGCATCAGAGATATACGCTTTCACAGTGCGGGTATCAAGGATCACAACATGGGACCAACAAAAAAAATTTAGAGGCACCAACAGGATCAATTTTTCCCCAAAAAATGTGGTTTAATATCCAAATACGTTTAAGTACAGCTTTTAAAAGACCAATAGTACCTGCTAATAGAAGCACTTGTCTCCAATGGCAGACACCGAATCGATGATGCTTTTTTAGTAACCAAAGTGCTAGTGTGCTTTGTACAGCAGAACAAATCGCGGCAGAGTGTAATCAGTACGAGATACAACACAAAACCGCCATGTAACAAGTAACTGAGACAGAAAATAACACTACGCACAGTTCAGTAACACAGAGGCGAAACACAGTGCTGAGGCTTGCTGAACATTCTGTAGAATAAGAATTAGGGCAAAAAATGTTAAGGAGGCAGAAGAGGAGGAGCCAATTGAGGGATGAGAAGACCCATGGTGGTGAGGCTCATCTGACCATTTTAAAGGCTGCCTTGCTAAATAGGGAGTGTGGTCAGGTACTTTTCACCATTGTAATGCCATCAATACTGGAGACCAAATTTAACGGTTATCATCTGACCAATGTGGTCGTATCCTCTTCTGGTCATTGGTGACTCAACTGAGCAATTTTCTGTGGACTTACTTCAAAACTTTTGTTTTCTCAGCTATTATGACCTAAATCTCTCATTCCAAATGGACTGCATACCAATCCAAGCTCAAGGGAGGCCTTCTCAGGACATGCATGAAACGAGGGCAGGCAAAAGCAATACAAATGAAAACAAACGAATGAGACAAGGGGAGGAAAGAAACCCCAGCAAACCTACGAGTGTTCGGGCATGCAGTGCTCAGCGTGCGTTTTGAGGATGATGATGGACAAGGAGCTGATAATGATGATGATGGTAAGGATGGTGGCGCTTGAGGTGATTCATCCATGCTGCCAGGGTTAATCCAGAACACCCCAGTCCTCCGGTTACCTTTCCTGCTGGCACCGCCTGGTTGCTCACCCTGGAAGACGTCCTCACTACTGTCGCTCTGTAGCCTCTCCCTCTGCAGTAGTTTGTCCACACGCTGGATGATACATTCCAGGCTCTTGTCCACATTTAGCCAAACCTTCTCCTGCAGGATCATGGGAGAACACTCAGACTTTATATTACTCTATCCCCACTTTCCATATGCGATTTAAGCTAAAACAACCATGCGATACAGAGAGTGTATACCCTATGACCCCTGACCCCTGAACCAACTTTCTATACCCATTCCTCCTCATGCCAACTGACGTGCAGTGAGGAGCGACTGTTCCTTCCCGCCCACTTGGCCAACAGCGTGTCTTGATCGTTGCGCAGCACCACCTGCTCGGGTTCAGTGCCGGTTGGCGAGGCCTTGGATGCAATGTACTCTGGCCGGGCTGCGTTCAGGGCCTGTATGGCGGATGCCAGGAGCTTACAGTCACACACCGTGACCAGCTGCCGGGTCTGGGAGAGCAGAGGGCCATGGACGGTCAGGAAAAATTCAATACTGTGCTGTGAAAAATCACCCTGTCTTCAAAAACGAAGAGTGCGATGAACGTGGAGGTGCTGGCGCCCAAAGGCTCCAACAAGAGGTCATAAATATAATAAATCTAAGGCACAAGCGGGAATTGATATGTAAAATGCGGCTTACCTGGCAAAGCAGACAGCCCAAGCTCAACAAAAGGGCGAGGTATTTACCTTGTCAGCCAGGATCGCTAAGGTCCTCTCCAAGCCATTGGCAGAGCGTTCTTTGGCGGCTCGGGTAAGTCGCTCAGCGTAGTAGCTAACTTGCGTCTTCAGCGTGTTGATGTGGGCGATGATCTCCTTGGCCCGGACGATGTCCTGCGGGATGTACACAATGGACTGGGAGCCAGTCATGGCACTGCTGGTGGAGGGAAAGGGACAGGATGGAGTCAGACATGTGAGGCACCCACGGCCATGCAAATACACTAAAGCATGTATTTGCTGTTGTGACAGACGCACAGAGCTCCCCCAAGGGTGACAGACAGTGTGAACGACCCACCACGCATGGCAAGCACATGAAAAGACACACTGCTTCATGCGTGTGAAACACACCAAACAAAAGGGGTAACAATTGAAGGCAACAATTAGATACGAGGAACTCACCAATCCTCCTCACAAAAGCTGATTGAAGAAAACAACAACAAGCAATTAAAAAGTAATCAAACTAATGAACAGTCTGAGACGACACCCCAGGATTCAAGAGTGATGCGGTAGGAATGGCTGCCAAGAGAACACTCACAAAAACAGGGATGGGGCTCTGATCTGAACCCCAACTGGTGCACCACACACAGGTGCTATACCTGCATCATGAAACGCTTCATGAGTGATGTACCTGTCAGATGGGGCGTTTGCTAAAACAAGCCAAAGAGCTCATCAAATTTAGCCGATGCATTGAGGGCAAAGTGGGGAACACCAGTAGGCTCATGAGCACATACATCTAAAACCGAGCTACACCTGGAACTTAAACTGGACCCGTGTTGGGGATCCTACCCAAGAATCAAAATAATTCAGCAGGTTATGTTAATATAACCCAAGCCTGCTGCCATACAGGCTTCCTAGGAATCTGCTGTGATTCTATCGGCAAACCTGAAGCAGAAATTCGTGGATGTTTGCTGTAAAACAGCATGACCCCTTGTGGCTAAAACAGAGTATGATGTAATGTATTGGATGCAGATTTAATATAGAAATTATCCAATAAGAAAGGCACACTGCTATCTTCTTTTCTAGGACCATATGAGCAATGAGTAGCAAAAAGGACCCTGACAAAGACTAAAAAGACTCAACTTCCACTAGAAGATAATACATGTATTAGCCAATCTCAAAGAGTTCAAAGACAGAAGGACCCAGTGTACTACGAGGGCCAGGACTGTTGGATGCAAAGGTGGAGATGAGAATTAATAGTACAGAAGTTTACATGAAAAGCTAGGTGTTACCTTAACAGTCAGGGGAAATTATGACATCTCAGTAGTTGATTGGATTATCAGTACAGAAACCACAGCCTTAATAAATGTGCATTAGTCTAACATTTGAATAAGGGTGAGGCACTTCTGTGAGTGACGTGGAAAGTCTATTGGGGAAAAACTGTTACACCACCACTGGATCCTCACTAAGTGATCTTCTGAACATTTGCAAATTAAAAAAAGAGACACGTAAACAGTTTCCTTTTCAAAATGAAATTATTATTCTTTAAAGTCGTGGTAAAATGAAATATGATAATGCATGCAAGTGCAGCCATATATTTAAAAAGGAGATTCATAACAATGCGAGGAATCCAGCAGGGAAGGTAAAACCTAGTGATGGGACTAGTGAGGCTTGAAAAGCCATCCCATGACTAGTAAAACCAGACAGCAATGCCAAAGCGCCACACGGAATGAAGGCAGCGGGTAGGGCTACACCTCCTGCCGCCTTGAACCCTAACCCTCCCTACCCCTGACTTACTGCCGCCTCGCCTCCTCAAACTTGTGAATGAGCTTCCGTAGGCCACTGTTCTTGAACCCCTGGCAATGGGCTGCAGGAGCACCGATGGTCACCACGTCATACGTGTGATCTGTGAAAGCAGATTCAAGTCGACGGTCAAATGGCTTCACGTAAAAGTAAATTACCAACTAGAGGGAGCAATGGGGAGCCTGTGTCAGTGTCTCCTTTCTGGGGTAAGTCATGATGGCTAAGGGTTCACCACAGAGGTCATCATGTGGTGCTGCTGTACATTAATACAGAGGTTTATCCCCCCGCAGAATTGACGGTCTGGGTCACCCTTCTTTCATCTGAAGAAGTACACTACTTCTGAAGAATTCTGAGCCATCTCCCTTAGACTTTATGGGAATTCATGAATGATTGTTTTGTGAGCATGCAGTTTCCACCATAGGACGGACCAGCTCTGAGCCTGTGGCTATTGATACATGTTAGTGTGTGGAGTGCAGGTACTACAGCAACATGAAGCAGCTAATGTGCACTGTGTGGCTTCAGGAAGAAACAGCGGAGAGCTCACCGAAACCCGACTCATCCTGTACCCTCATTCTTTGGATGTGGAGGTTGGTGGGCATGAACTCCATCTTCTTCTCAGCCTTCAGGTTGCTGGCTTTGAAGGACGGACCTTGGAAGACAGTGAAAAAGGGTAAGGGACATGAGGGAAATCAGAGCAGAATGAGATCAAAGATGACCTGTGAGGGATATAGATCAGAACTGACCCAAGTATTCGTGCAAGTCGGTGAGACGTACCCAACATCAGCACTGACCTTTGTACTCGTGTAGGTTGTGGAGGGTCTCCTGGTAAGTGAGGATGATGGTCTGATACTGGGTGATGATCTGTTTTCGCAGATTCTCCCAGCACGGGGACAACTCTCCCAGTTCCTCCAGCTCACAGACTCTGAGACGGTCACGTGGACTCCGAGTCAGCCAGCATCCCACCGCCTCCCCGGCTGAGTGTACCTGGCTGCTGCGGACCCATCCCCTTACCTGGCGGAGTCTTCCTCTAGCAGAAGTTTTACAAAGTGCCGAGGGACGCTGACAGATAACACACTTTCTGCCATCTGCTCCAGCACTCGCAGGTGGTTCCCATCCGTGGTGGGGAAGCGGTACATGCGTGACATGGTGCCCCCAAACACTGGGTGGGACAGGGGTGGGGCATGTGACAGGACTGGAGGTAAGTATGGACGGAGTGTGGGGACAGGGAGTAATCGAAAAGTGACAGCTGACTCAGATCTATGATTCCAAACTACTGGGTCGGTGTGAGATGGGCCAGTTGGTGCAGCAGACAAAGTGACTCTTCTGTTCAGTGTGAAGGGACAGGGTAATCGTGGATACAGAAGTCATCAGTCGTGTGTCTGTGTGCTGTTTCTCTCGCCTTTCTATAATTTGCCAATACTTTTATACAAAGACTTTCACACATTTGTCAACTCGATCAAGCAGCACCCAATTTAGGAACCTCCAGGTACAGAATTTTTACCACTGTGATAAGAGCTGTGTTTCCTGATGACTGATGACTGTGAAATTCTACTGCTGTTGCAGTTCCTGTTTGCTGAAACACACCAGTGTTATGTTTTAAATTGTCACAGATATGTAATTCAACCTGAAATGGAATGCAGCAGTGGCCCTGTGTGCTGGTGACCTGGCTGTGAGGATGGGACTATGGGAGATTGAAGATCTCCAATTAGGAGGTACAGTTAAAAAGTGACAGTAAGTGATGTATTTTATTGCTGGAGATACCGACATTTTGAAACAACACTTTGACACATAGGTCTCCCAGACTTGCGCACGTTTATGTGACTTTAAATCAGTAAAACCGGTTCTCTGTTTGGTGCAGGATGTTGTGCAATAAACAGACAGGAAGGGGTGGAGCCTGAGCTACCGTACCGGATTTTAGCAAGGTGTCCTTGCACAGAGAGGCGTATGCAGCTCTGATTCCCACTGACTCAGTCAGACTTTCGTCCACAGGAAGTACCGTCTGGGGAATGTGAAAAACACGGTCAGTCCTAGTGCTCAAGCACTGTGGTGGCGGATTCTATCTGGGCAGAGCTGCGGTTTCTCACCCTCCCATTGACAGAATCTGGCAGCCGGGCCATAGGGGGTCGCTGGTCCCTCTTCTCCTCCATCCCCCAGGCAATAATGGAGATATTGCCTACATGCTTGCTTTCTGCTGACCTAACCAGAGAACAGGGGTTGTGAGGTCAGCTGCCGTCGCACGATGCGTTAACAGGCTGATTATCGAATGGCCAGCGTTCAAAGACACGCTAACACTGTTGGAATCTGTGCTGCCAATCTCTGTCCTGTGTCTTTCACTGTCTTTGATTAATGTTGCCTCAGTCATGTCACAGGACCACTTGTCCCTATCACTCTGAAGGCGTTGAATGTTTTTCCAACCAATCCTTTTGATCCTGGAGCCCCGTCTTCCAAATCATTAGATTATATGACTACAGAGTCAAACTGTGAAAATTTGAGCAATTTTCTTCTCATCCAATCAGTGTCAAGGCCCTCAATACATCAGTCCTCTACTTCCTCAGTTTCACTGAGCCATGTTTTAAAGTAAATATTTCTACAAAATGATGGTCAAGACTCACATGCATTTTTTCGTAGTGAAATTCCACAAAGTGCTCATAACCAAGTTATCAGATATAGAGGCATAATGTACTCTGATCAACTTGCTCTTACTTTAAGCTGGTGAAGTCGTGCAAACGTCCGTGTTTCATTTCGATGGTGCAGGGAAAAACAGCATCACCCTGACACCCGACATTAACATTTCCTCCCAGTCATTAGTCATTGAGAAGGACCTCTCACCTGAGTGCCACGTGGAGCCTGTGATGCCCATCCTGCAGTAGTTCCTTCACCGTAAACACAGCAGAGCCCAGCATGTACATCTGGGAAGGAACGAGAGACGACTGAGGAAAGAGCACAGGCGGCTGTGAGACATGAGCACGTCTCACTCACTGAGTCCCTCCGCTGTTAGGGCATTATGCAGCGGTGGAAACAGAAGGGGGCGCTGTGCTTCATTAACAACATGCCGTATTGTCATGTTTTTTGTGTGCATGCTTGTTTCTCTGTTTTCAATCAAGCAAACCAAACACTTAGAACTGTTCAAGGTGCCCAACGAGTGCCCATCCTTCAGTGTTACCGTTCCCTGAGCGCGGTCCTTGACATCGTAGACCGACAGCTTGACCTGAGTCTGCTGGCTGATGAGGGAAGCCTGGAAGAAGGCTATGCTGCTAAGGAAAATGGGATTACTTGTACCCTGCAGGGAGATGAGCAGAGAGAGAGAGGTCAGAGGTCAAAGCATCATTAGTGCTCTCCAGCTAGCCAAAGACAGGTGCTGGGGGTTTGAGCCCACCTCTATGATTTCTGTCTGGGCATGCTTGGTCCAGAAGGCCTGAGGGGGTGTGGTGCAGCTAACTGCAACAAAACTGTTTGGTTTGCGATCCAGAGCAGGGGTTGTAAGCTCACTACAGGCTGTGAGGAGAACAGGTGCAGACTAGTATCAGGATGCCAGGTCATGGCAGTGACACACATGTAATGACTTAAAAGTCCAAAATAGCACAATTAATAACAAAGCCAGAATGAAATACTCTTCGTTTTCAAACCCATACACAACTGGAACAGTGATTTCTGTTAGTTAAACAGTCATTATTTGTGCTAAACCCACCAGACTGAGTGAAATACCAAAGGGAAAAATGTGTCACTTTAACTAAACACAAACGCTATTAAAGCTTGCAGCTGCATGTCAGATCTAATAGGAGGGAGAGGAAAGGTCTCAGTGTCCTGGCTGATGGGGAATTTGGGTGTGTGTGGACTTAGCAAGGCTGGTTGAAGAAGCCTCCTGAAATGAACCCCACGCCCCCAAGACTGCTGTGGTTCCCTTCTAAATACTGTCTACACTGCAGTAAACACAGAATGGTGAACCAGCGAGGACAGGACAATAAGCTGAAGGCGCTGTGATTCTGGCATGGAATTGGACCCAAAATCAGCCAGAGAGAAAATCAGACTTGGTCTGTGTCTGCCTGAGAGCCAATCGGATTGTGGAACCATCTCATCATGTCCCACTCACCCAGGCTGAACTCCAGTACAGGCTCGTCAGGATCCTGGCTGTTTCCTAGGAGATGGTGAGCACTCAGTTAAGATCTCTTTAAAGTTGCCGACAACAGCAAGTGAATGTGTGGCAGAAGATGAACAGAAATGTGAAAACACAAAAGCCTGACATCCAAATGTGACTCATCACATCAAATCGACTTAACATGTGTTCATGAGTGAATCAATCTGATCCCCACACAGTCTATAAAAGGCTGGTTCAAGGAGTAGACAGGAGGACCAGTGTGACTACAGAAAGCATTCACAAACCTGTCAGTGTCAGCCCCAGCATCTCTGAGGAAAGGTCAAAGGTGTTCGCATGGTACACGGACCATGGGCGCTGGCGTGAGCTGCGATCCCTGGCAGACATCTTGGCAATGGGTGGGTGGTCTCACAGAGGCGGGGCTTGAAAGGACATGTAGGGGGGACCACACCCCCGTAAACCATTCAAACTGTTGTCTCCTGCATCAAATATATACAAAAATGCCCAAGTTGGCTGAGCACCACCAGCCAGGAACCAATCATCTTTCCTACTCGATTGCATTTTGGTGCCCTGTGTCCCTGGTAGTGATTGAATAAGTGAAGCTACAAAACCCATGGTGGGTGGGATTATCTCAAACTATCAGTCAATGCTGACTGCTATTGCCAGCATTGATTGGGTAGTTCAGGATACTCCCACCCACCATGAGTTTTGAAGTCTCATTTAGCAGCATCATTGATTGGTTAGTTCAGGATACTCCCACCCACCATGGGTTTTGAAGTCTCATTCATCCCATCACCAGTTCCTGGACACCCCGAGAGGGAGCTACTGGCAATGGGGAGTCTTGGGCTGTCACACCTCAAAGAATACTGCATGGTTTTGTTGTTTATTAACGTTAAAAAAAGGTCAAACTCAGGTGAAATATGGACTTCTTGAGTCTAAATACTAATATAGTAAATGCTACTATGTAATGCCACTGAAGCTGCTCTTCGACTGCCTCCTCCAATACATTGCTGTCCTTCTCACAGTTCTACCTCAGAGGAGGATGGGCTTCCCCCTAGAGTTTGGTTCCTCCCAAGGTTTCTTCCCTTGAGAGAGTTTTTCCTTGCCACTGTTACTCTTGGCTTACTGTCTGGGGACCTTGAGCCCGGGACTATGTAAAGCGCTTCATGACAATGTTCCTTGTTAAATGTGATATATAAATAAAATTGAATTGAGTAATATGAACATTAAAAAGGATGGGAACTGTAAACCCTGGGGCAGCTTGGCTAATTATACTGGCTCATCCCCAAAGAAACAGGAGTTTTTGATTGGTCCACTGAATTAAGAAAAGGTACAAGAAAGTGCTGAATTACCTTGATTTGATTCTCCACCTCACATACTAGCTTCATGCAATTTGTATTGTTTCGACTAAAGAATGTCTTTTTTTTATGGTTTATAAAAATCCAGGTTTTGCGGTTACCATTACTAATGATGTCCTTAGACCAAGTTTCACTTCCCTTTCACAAAATGCTATATATTTATACAACAAAATGGCTACTGTCATCATTCATGGGAAGCGGCTTAACCAAAGAGACGGGCAGCTGAATGCCGTGTCCCTCCAACTTTTGAGGAACTGCCACAGCTGTAATGTGCTGTCGCTAACCGTGGGCCCAACGTTTAGCGCTGACCTTTGGAAACACACCGCAATTCAGGAAGTGGCGTTGACACAGCACAGGTGCGGGAATGCTAAAATGCTACTTCACATGACCAGCCAGAGGAGCTCTTCCAGCATAAGGTAGATCACAGGAGATCATTTCCATTCCAGCCTGTTCTAGCCTGTGTTATTTATCGCCGGGTGGTAACACAGATATAATATGAAATGGAAAAGGCAGGCAGAGAGGGGAAAGAACTTATCCTCCTGTATAATTTATAGTAAAATCACAGAGGTGTCTAAATGGCTTGTGTGGCATTGTGTCCTGAACAAGGATTTGAAACTGATTGATGTGTAAGAACCTCACAAATTGTACATTAGCCAGCACTACCTCTTAATTCATATTCCTCCTCCCATGGGATTCTGGGTAATATTACTGAGTACTCTCTGTGCTTGCTGGGTATTTTATTAGCATAGTAGCAAAATAAAAGTCCAGCTGAGTTTTTCAGGTGTCATCAAGGGCAACTAGGTTTGGATGGGAATTCCCATAGGACTAATCACCATTTGAAGGCTGAAGAACTGGGTCTGGCAGCAACCAAATAGGTTTTTATCACCAGACCCAGGCTACATCAGCAACTGCTGAACGGCTATTTTTCAGGCCAGATGAAGAAACTCACTTCAACAGCCATGAAATCCGATTAGCAGCTGAACTCATCAGAAGATTAGTCACCTAGGTAAGAAATTTAGATATCGCCTACAGTTTAACCACATTTAAGCATGAAAGCATAATGCTTATAATTAAGTTAGAGTGGGAATGTAATTCAGGTAGTCAGTAGTAACTAAAAGAGATGATTTGACCTTCTAACATACATGCATTGTAATCGTTGGCTCTCGGTTGAGATTTCATGTTCAGACAGTCTCCAAGTCGAACTGCCTTAGTATCAGACTATTAATGGCTTCTTTCCTTTTTTCAGTTCATCTCTACTTCTCACTCCTTTCTGTCAATCATGTGGGCATGCTGGACTGCAACCTCCAATTACAGCATTCAGTCGACTCTGAGGGGAAGATGGTCAAATTCAGGTCTTCACGCAGATTAAACATCTCCAGCAGAGTGAGAGTGTCATCCATCATCAAGGACAAACCTCTGAGGTGAAATAGCCACCCAAATAAATGACACCATGGCATCAGTTAAATATTCTGCTCTATCGCATTTATATCAAACAGGCAACTAAAAGTAAAGGAAAGCTGTAGTGTGACAATGTGTCACTTTCCATTGTCCGACTGGCCGGCACTCCCTGCTGATGTCATGTAAATCTTACACAGCCATAATGATGGATGTTCTTCAGACAGACCTCACCGGCACGTCTGGCTTCAAAACAAACTGCAAAGCTGGACGATCGACTGATGAAATCCCAGGCATTTTAGCCGCTAAATACAGATGTTTATAAAATGTGCAGACCATAATTTAGCGGCAGATTTCTGTAGTCTGCTGGCGAAGTCTGTTTACTTTGGAGAGAAGCTCCACTGTCATAAAAAACAGCAACTTCAATGGCAAACTCCTTTCCTGAAAAAGTTCAGCAGCCCATCAGCTTCAGCTCCCCCAGGACACGGTGAGAGTGCCTGGACACAGGCTCCAGCGTCTCTGGCCATAGTGACCTTGGTAGGTAGAAGAAGCATGGAAGGTGTGACTGAGGAAAGCATCCAGGTGGCTGAAAAGCAGCAACACTTTCACTGGTATCTCAGTTACGCTCCCTACAGTGGCGCAAAGAGGAAGAGAGCTATATATGGGCAGACACAGCATAGCGCTGGGACACTATGGTAACTCTTATATGCTGAAGTTGCCAGAGTAGGCTGTTGGAGCACAGCCACGTCTGGATGAAGATGGGGTGAACAGTGTCTGCAGGAACTGAGAGGTAGAGAGAGAACCAGAGACTTGAATGGCTGGGTCTTCTTAAGAAGTGAGATTCTGCAGGTGCTCGATCGAGAAATGAAACCTAACTAGACAATAGAGTGTACCCTGAACGGCTGAATGGCCAGTGCCTAACCCTTTAATGTCAGAAATAGTAGGCCCAGAACTGATCTGATGGGAAGCCTTCATTAAATGGGATTAATACCCTGACCACTGCAGCTGATACAGGCACAGAGGGTATGGAGGTATAGAGGCAGGATCTAATTTCTAGGATTTCCAGGATTCTAATTTCCCATGAGCTCGCGAGTCTTCCATGTGTGGGAACCCTAGAGTCTCCAAAGGTTGAGCTTTAAAACATTTTACTGATGTCTTTATAACATTTACTTTGAATAATGTAATTCTAAGGCTACAATCCCAGGAGAGACCCTACTGGCTTACCATGGACTCCTCTATGCAACAAATTAAAGTAGAACCTTTTAGGTAATCATGCAGGTCTGCAGCATTCCTGTGATGATAAGAGTAATTAACATGATGCAGACAGCTCTTCTGATAGCTCAGCCAGATCAGGATGTCTGTGTGAAGAGGTTTCCAGCATGGAACCCATCCATAATCCCGAGAGAAAATCCCAGTGAAAAGACATCCATCACTCTGCCCCAACCACACCTTTTCCCCAACCATAAAACGGGGGGTGGGGAGGTGGCGAGGGGGGGGTCTGGCTGCATTTGACTGTGAGCAGAACCTCAGAGACCCATTTACCATGTCATTACTGGTATTAAATTCAGAAAATGATGCTCTGCCTCTTGCTCACACACATAAAGTAAAAATATAAAACGTAGTATCATACTACACTCATTTTTTTCTGCATTATTTGTATTACAGAGTACATCTGCCTCCTGTCTTGCAAGAATACATTATGAAGTCTGGATTATAGTTCACTAAAAACGTGCTATGCCCACTAACTCCATACTGGCACTGGCACTGGCCAGGCTAGTTAAGATCATCCCGCTGGCCACATTCTCTCTTTCCACGTTGCTCCGGTCAATTTGTCAGCTAGCTCATGGCTTTTCACTTATAATCTGAAGGGGCTTCTTCAGCAGTGGACTGAAGTGTACTGAGCACTACAGACATGATGAACTGTGGATGACTGCATCACTGTCTCGATGAAGGCATCTGGACCATCTATTGACTGTCATCAATTGCCAAAATGTGATGCAGCTCCTTAGGCTGTATTATATTAAAACAAAATGAAGCACAGCGATGTTGTGGTCAGCATTTGCATCACACTACATCGTACTGGATTTAGATCTGGTCCCCACCCCATCTCCAGCAGTTCCAGCACTCAAAGGTCGGCTCTTTCGCCAGACTGCTTGTTATTATCTTAAGGACTTGTTCTGCTTATTATGGACTGCTTGCCTTGGTCAGATTCACAGAGTTCACAGTTGATATTTTCAGGTTATGGACACGGTCAGGGGTGAATCACTGGGTTCCTACAGCTTGGGCAGAGTTGGTGTGCGGGTCAGAAAATGTGTAATAATAACAGTAGTAGTAGTATTAATAATATTATTAGGCTTAAGCAGCACTTTTGGCCAAACAAACAACTGAAGATATTTTAGTGTTACCTCTTTGTCCCTCCGTCCCTCAATACACAGGAGTTCAGCACTTAGGTGATTATAGTTATTATATTTCCTCTTTATGTCCTGTGCCCCTGAATGGCAGGACAGGGTTTCAATAATTAACCTGACCTCCGTGGCACTGTACATGTGCTCCAAAGGGATAGTACAAGAATGAACTTCCTGTCACATGACCCCACGCAAGCACAGTTCAGGGTTACTGGTGCCCATCGAATCACACCCCCCCCCCACAACTGTGCCCATTTGAATTGATGCATCTTCAGGTGGTGCTGCCCTGCATGAAATGTGGGCCCAGCAACACTGGTCACATGGCGGCAGTAAACGTCATGGGGTCACCGGGGTGGGGGTGGGGGGGGCTGTGCCATCTGCTGAAGAAGATAAATGTGGGGGAAAACATTGTGTGAGCCAGCAGAGTCTGTGTTTGTTTATCTGAGCGTGGTGGACGGAGGGCCATGCGTGTGGGTACAGATGGGCAATCACAGACACTGGAAAAGGTGTGAAAAATGTGTATGTTTGAATAAGGAACCAGGCTGGGAGCTTTCTGAGCTCATGTGTTTGTGTTTTTCAGTAGCCAGTATAAGACTGTGCGTCTGCTTTGAGCTGAGAACATGCAGGCACACTCTGATTGAGTACTCAGATGAACACCTCTGCTGGGTGTATTACAGACGGGGTTACTGCATGCTCATATCTGCCAGTAAGCAAGACTATGTTTATCTGTTCTAATGTGCCTGTGATAAGTACCTGATTGGCTGAAATATCCATCAGATACACAGCAGCGGAACAAAGCTCAATAATAAAGCTACATTTGCTGTAGCATACAATAATCCTATCATCTTCCAGCCACTCATCCAGTACAGGACTGTGGAGAGCCTGAAGCCGATCCCAGGCAGGAGAGTACTGTAGATGTTACAGAGCTGTGACATCCTCACATTGTTAAAAAAAAAATGTGACGTGAAGACCACAGGGTCAAGCACTGGAGAATGACATTTCCCAGCCTCTTCTCCTTAATAAACTACTTACTAGAAACACAGACACCTCAGGCAGACTGAACATACCCACATAACCTCACTGCTTGATAACAAAATGCTGGTCACCTATCATTCCTGAGGGACAATGAGAGAACGAATGACAACCTGCTGCTGCTAAAGGTGATTATGATGAAGTCCTTCCACTTGTTACCGAGTAAAGACAGAGTTTAGTTCCCCTCCCCAACAATAAAGATGATGACTGTGTAGAATCATATGCTTCATGTATTTCTGAAAGCTCATCCATTTGACATATTACATTGGAATGCTGAAACGTTGCTGTCTTATAACGACCTGTAAAAACAGGTCAGGAAGCAGCGTAGATAAGTCAAGGTTAGAATGCCGGACGCATGAAAAGCAGGTGTAAGCTGAAGTGTGAAGAGAGGTTCTGTTGTTGTGCAGGTGAGGGCATCACTTAACCTGAATCGCTTCAGTACAAATGTAAAAATGTAAAACTAGTGTGCTGGGCAACTGAGGATGGAGATGAGACCGGTACCCTCAAGCCAGTCTGTGCAGATCCTGGAACAGCTATAAAGTGCATGATTGTCAAAGTCGTTGGTGTGCTCACGTAATACCTGGTACCTTGTATGAATAATTATAAAAACAGAATAGTGCTTTCTGAAAATTAGGAAGACGGTCAATGAAAAATTATTTTTTGATGGTATTTGTTTGATTATCCTGTCTTCATCACCCTGAAAGTTATGTTTATGTATGTAAATAATTTTTTAAAAAAATTCTATATACCTAATACCGTATGATTGGATGACGGGGCTTTTTAAATACAGCATGCTGCTTCTGTAGTGTACTACAAACACACACAATGACACATGACTAAATGGGAAGCGCAAGTAGAAGGGCCGCCAACACAAGTTGAGATTAGTTGAATACATCAGTGAATACATCACCTTGCTGATGACGCTACAGTTTATGCACTCTATAATTAATATAGAGTTGTTATACAATTTGCGTATTAACTTATGGTACCGCCATGCGTGACACTGGTCTTACCTTCTGTGCAGAAACGACACAATGTGCATTTTCGGTTTCCCCTATATGATCCCCTTATTATCCGCATCCTCTTTACTTTTGAATTAAAAGACTATGCAGTATACCTACGCATCATCATATATTCTCACCGCCCACCACAACAATCAGTTATAAAATGATGTGCGGTCCTGCACAGCCGCATAATTCAGAATGGGAACTACAACAGTCGTGCAAAATATCACTCTCTAGATGACGGTAAATAAGAAGCTTACAATCATTGCTGTATGGCAAACGTTTCATCCTCAGCTTATGACAGAACAGTTCAAGTCTATTCGTATGCAATTTTTCGTTGATTGCACACTCGGATCTGATTTTGCTATATGTGTCCACGAGGATGAAATATACTGAAATGCACTTACACTTTACGATGGGCCGCCACAGTCCGTCCTGGATATTCGATATGATTATAATTCAGTAACGGGCTATTTGTCTAATTCTTCTCTGCTTTCACTTTCTGGCTCCGCCGTGTCGTCCCTCCTCGGTATATCACTATCTGACGTAACAAAGCTGTCGCGTTGCCGCCCCCCGCCCCCTTCTCTTCCTCCCTTAATTCTATTTTTTCTTTCGTTCAATCCGCAATCGGAGAGAGTTTTCCATCCCCACACAGCGACTCACCGGCGATGAGTCAAAAAAGGTGAACACGAATGCAGCTACATCATAGCTATTAAAAGGCATAATATCGCACTCATGTCGGAGATCAGCGCAGTTATAGACACCCCGACTCTTTTACAATATGCTTTATAATGTCATTTAGCACTGCTGTATTATTTGCCCCCCCCTCCCCCCCAAAAAAACGCACTTGATCATATACTCAAGCACCGACGAAATGACAGACACGCCTGCATTACATAAAACTGCATCTTCTGCCCTGTCAGATTCTAATGCAAGATTCATCCTTCGCTGCTCACTGAGGAAAGAAAAGATCGCACTATGTTGCGATATCGTACGGTCCCGGTGTTTGTGTAACAGCTATGCTGTTATTGCAAAGGACAGGATTTGGAAGGTAGCGGGTCAGACAGTTAAAACCTTCTGCCCAGGGATACCATATGATAAGGTATATACATATTTCTCCCGGGAGAAGATTCCGGAAGCCGTGCATTGTGCCTTCATGATTTATGATGCACAAATCACAGCAGTATCATAAATAGTCTCTGCCATAAATAAGAAGCCTCCAGCAAATAGTCATCAATAATTAACGGGGCGCAGAGGGGGCGGGTGGTCACGTGACTTCACTTTGGTGGCTTTAGGGCGACGCAGTAGCGACAAAACCATACGACAGTCACTGTTACTGCAAATACGTCAGAGTATGGTCACATGCATCTTAATGCCGTTTAATTAGGATAACATAAAATGACATCAAGCATAAATCATCTGGAATTAACAAGTAAATGAAATTCATGATACAAGGTGGTTTATCGCAAAATATTAATAATAAAATATAATAAAGATGTACTGCCATCTTGTGCTGAAAAGTCAACTATACAGGACTTGCACTCGGTTATTCCGACATTCCCAGACCACATTGAACGGGGTGTATTAAATTTGTGTTTTTATACACAGAGCTATTTTTAAGGGACCCATGTGGTTTATATAACCCTGGAAAGACCACAATAGCTTATCTCCTTAACACGTCAGAAAAACATTAGATTCAAAGCGTACCAGGGAGAAGCAAAGTTTCGTCTTTGATAAGACTGCTGTTTCTAAGTACATGCTGGTAACTGCATATATTTTATAACTGGACTTTAACTGATTTTTATATTTATTACACATTTTGTAAGTAGTCGTAAAAAACTCCATAATGAATGAATTTTCCACACCAGATTTGATTAAAGTCTTTTTAAACTGTTTGGACAGCAACATAACTATTTGCAAACCAAGAGGAAGCATCTTCCTTAATCCAGATATATTAAAATAAGGTGTA
>JAACJT020000063.1:100051-119189 GCA_009936485.2 Gymnarchus niloticus | reverse complement strand
ATGACAAATGTAAGATGAACATTTCAGTGCTGATTTGCACCTGGGCCCCTCCCAGTATTCACCTTACACGGTTACATTTTCCTTAATCCAGATATATTAAAATAAGGTGTAATGACAAATGTAAGATGAACATTTCAGTGCTGATTTGCACCTGGGCCCCTCCCAGTATTCACCTTACACGGTTACATCTTTTCTCACAGTCACAGAGAGGAAAGAGTTTCACTGATCCGTTTCCCGATGCGTTTTTATTCTCATATTTATTAAAAGCTTATTGGACGTGTGCAGGTGATTTTTGGTCACACTGAGTTTAATTTAGTTATACTTTTCTCCCGTTGGCGGTACACGTAGTACTGACTAACGAACGTGAAGACGTCTCACATCCTTTCAGCAGACAAATTCAGCCGAATCTGGATTTTTGAGGAGATGAGAGGCTCCCGTAAATGCAAACGGACTGTTGAACTTCTAGCTTGCTTGATGTCTTTTCTCTTTGGGTCAAACGGGCATGTTACACCGAGCGCAGCGAGTTCCACCACCGAGGTCCGTCCTGTCAGCTCACCGGGGGGAGCGCAGACCACCGCAGATGACCGCAAAGGCGACCTGCCGCTCTTCACCATGAACTATCCTCGCATACAGGTGCCGTTTGAAATCACCTTGTGGATTTTACTGGCGTCATTTGCCAAGATCGGTAAGCGCCCAACACTTTCTTTTAAGTATAGTAGATCATATTATTGTTATTATTATTTAACTTCATGGCCCTTATTGTTGTTATTATTATTATTATTATTATTTCATGTTGGTAATTGAAATCAACGTAGTTCCTTAGAATTATTTCAACGACAGTTGCTTCCTGTCACGATCCTAGACTGGGCTAATCTGTGTTTTTCCTTATACACTGTATGCCTGATTGTGTGATCTGTGTTTCTCCAAAAGGTTTCAACATGTACCACAAAATAACCATTTGGATCCCAGAGTCCTGTCTATTGATCAGCGTGGGTTTGGTAGTCGGGGGCATCATGCACTCTGTACATGAGGTTCCCCCAGCCGTGCTCAGCTCCAACATATTTTTTCTCTACATGTTACCACCCATTGTGCTGGACTCCAGCTATTTCATGCCCACGCGGCCGTTCTTTGAGAACGTGGGCACGGTGCTCTGGTTTGCTGTGGTGGGCACACTCTGGAACTCATTGGGCATTGGCCTGTCACTCTATGGCGTGTGCCAGATCGAGGCACTGGGACTTAGTGACATCAACCTGCAGGAGAACCTGCTGTTTGCCTCCATCATCTCCGCCGTGGACCCAGTCGCTGTGCTAGCTGTGTTTGAGGACATTAACATCAACGAGCAGCTCTATATCGTGGTCTTTGGCGAGTGTTTGTTCAATGATGCTGTCACGGTGGTAAGCAAATAGTTGTCTAGGTCAGAGGTCACTTTGGTTGGGGAGCTGGTGTATGAAACATTCATTCATCTTCTAACCACTTATCCTGGTCAGATTTAACAGAGGGCCTATGCCAGGCTACTCGGGGCACAAGTGCCAGTGTGTATGACACAGAAATAGGGATATTAAGCGAGTATTTCAGCAAAATGAGACGATCTTTTTCAATCAATTGACCAGTCATAGTGTGTCACACACTTTCCAAGCCAGTCACACCCAGCTTCCTCTCGCTCCTCTTGCCCCAAATTTGGACACAGCAAGTCCTCATCTTACGTCACCTGTATATGTTCCCCTGTGTATATTTCCATAACTCATTGTGAGGTATTGTGTATTGGTACCCTTGCCGAGCGTTTCTCTTGAGTCCTGCATCGCTGTTGTGTGTGTGTGACCCTGTGCTTTCTATCCTGCCTTAGTCTTTTCTTGGCTTGTGTATTTTGGACCTGGTTGCTCCGGTTCTCCTTTTTGACTCTTGTGACTTAACAAACCCTTTTTGCCAGTGTTTTGTGAATTTTGCATTTTTGATTACGATTCAGCTTGGTTACTTGGGTTGTCCAACATTTTCACTAGAATAAATTTTTAAATATCGATGAATAGGGCAGTAGTCAACAAATTTTTACACATTACAAATGAGTCATGTGGGGGATGTGTGACTCTCTGTCTATGTCCAGAAGGCTACTGGTTTTAATCCTATGGTCAGTAGAATGTCCAGTTTACAGTTGGCCTCTTGAGTTAGGCCATTAATGTTAAAAACTGCTCTAGGGTGCTGGATAAAGGGCTGATGCTGCACTCTGATCCCCAACCTTCACTCTCATTTGTGTGTGTATATGTGTGTCTCATGGAGAGAAAAATATGACAGTATGTGATGACTAAAGAATTCCTATGTACCTGTCCTTGTACAATAGGCATTCATGAGAGTGGTGACACAGCAGGTGAAGCTGTTTAACAAATCCACGTATGTAATATTGAGGTTTCGGTATTAAATGTCTCCGCTGGTTGGGTTTATACTCTGTCAGCCCACTGATTCTTTATGAAATATTTCCACTTTTCAATTGTTGCTACATTTTTTGTTCTTTTCCCCCTGGTCACATGATTATTCATTTCTGCAGTGCTCACCTGGGACTTGTAAATCTACATTTAATTGCAGTGAGAGCTCTTCTCCAGGAATGTTTAATTTTAATTACACACAAAAGCATATTCAGTTTCCTGAAAGCATGCAAGTGGCACATTTTGCAAAACCTGCTTTGCAAAATTTTTTCATTACTGTATTTATGCAGTTCATAAGACCTGCAGCTCTGACCAGGAGAGCAGTTGAAAGGTGGATGGCTGTTAAGAAGACAGTTTTCTTCGAAATTACTTTTCCTCAAAGACAAATCTTCCTTTCTCATATGTGCAGATTTATATGTTTACTGACAGAATTTGTTTTAAGGATCTCATTCATCCAGCATTTTGGTCCATGTTCTCAACTACAGCTGCAAATTTTTCCCAGGCGCTGTACAACATGTTCACCTTTGTGGCCACTATGCCGGAGATGGAGACAGTGGACGTGTTCCTGGGAGTGGCTCGCTTTCTAGTGGTGGGTCTGGGCGGCCTGCTCTTCGGGTTCCTCTTCGGTTTTGCGGCTGCCCTCACCACGCGCCTCACCTCCCGTGTGCGTGAGATCGAGCCCCTCTTCGTCTTCATGTTCAGCTACCTCGCCTACCTGGTGGCCGAGCTCTTCTCCATCTCCAGCATCATGGCGTGAGTTGGGCCAGAGACGATAAGCGCAGTCCGGCTTGGGGCTTTATCTGTGAGTGGAAGACAGGGGTGCTGTTCCAGGAAAAATGAGTTCTGGGAAAAAAGCCGTTGAAAATCTGTTGGACAGACATATAACACAGTTTATAATAGTTAGGAGGTGCCTAATATTCATCATGCACTGTGACCTTCGACCTTGTTATGTCTTTGAGGAGTAAGATGCCCCCCTCTACTCTGCATTCAACTCCCAGCCTTGTGACCTGTGCTCTGACCATGAAGTACTACGTGGAGGAGAACGTGGCTCAGCGTTCCTGCACTACCATCCGCCATGTCATCAAGATGATGGGCACCATGTCGGAGACGCTCATCTTCTTCTTCCTGGGTGTGGTCACCATCACCACTGACCATGAGTGGAACTGGGCCTACATCCTCTTCACTCTGCTGTTTGCATTCGTCTGGAGAGGCTTGGGTCTGTGTCTGTCCTTGCATTGGGATGAGCTCCTCTTGTTCATGTATAAGAGCTGATCTTTGTCCTGTTCACATGTGATCTCAGCTCCTTAAGCTGCAGTTCAGGCTGAAAAATTGCTATGCACTACAAATGCTACTTATTGCTAATGCCAGTTGTTGTTAAAGATACATTATAGTAATGCTACCCATTCCATCCATCCATCCATACACCTGTCTTTCAGCAACTAATCTCACACAGGACCATCAACATTTTTAAAATCCACCTCATATTTCTCTCCTTCTCATCCAGGTGTTCTTGTACTCACTCAGATCATTAACCCTTTCCGCACAATCCCATTTAACTTCAAAGACCAATTTGGCTTGGCCTATGGTGGGCTGCGAGGGGCCGTCTGTTTTGCTCTGGTCTTCCTGCTTCCACAAAACATCACCCGCCGGAACCTATTCGTCACCGCCACCATCGTGATCATCCTATTTACCGTGTTCATCCAGGTACGGCATACCGCAGTACGTGACTTTAGCCTCAGCCACCTGACCCTCTTAGCGAGGTGTGCTTTAATGCGGATGTAGCTAACTGTTTGATAATCTGCTGGAGCATTTCAGCTACTGTAACGTTACATGTTTGTCTCCTTAACTGCTTTTAACTGCCTTTGGTTAGGTATACTAGCAGGTATACCTAACCAAAGGATTCTCGCAACAGTTAAGGGTTTTTAGGATGATCCAGCAGTGGAAATTAATGTCTGAGACATGACCTATAATTGTAGTTATATCTGAGTGGTCCTCGATGGAAGCACTGCACTTAAGGTATAGTCTGTCTATTAGTGGGACATGGATGCACTCTTGTTTTTGGTAGGGAATCAGCATCCGACCTCTGGTGGAGTGCATGAATGTCAGGAGGACCAACAGAAAACTGGATACCATTAACATTGAAATTCACAAGAGGGTGGGTAGCTGCTTCATTTGCTCACTACCCGTTTAAGTATTTGGAGATACTCCAAGCGGTGAATGACTATAGACTCTCCAAAGTATTATGCTAACCGAATCTCGCTATCTGGACCCTTGAAGCCATGAATTTGCAGAAAGCCAGAGAGCCTTCTGGATTTTATGTCCCTTGAAGAACAGCGATGCTGGCTGAGTCCTCCTTGGACACCTGAAATGATCCTGATCCTTCTTCCAGCTCATGGAGCACACCATTGCTGGCATTGAGGACCTCTGTGGACAGTGGAGCCACTATTACTGGAAGGACAAGTAAGTACATTGCTGGGAATTGACTTTAGCTCTGCTCTTAGACTGACTGAAGTCTCTTTGTCACAACCTTCTCCACATTTCCATGTTTCATTGCCAAACTGAACAATATATATTCTGAGAGATACTCAAAGGCTCATGTCAGACACAGCCAGAGCAAAAACACAGGCTTGTTCATTTAAATTCTATAGATTTCTTTAGTGTCTGTGTGTACGTTTAAATCCTTTTTTGCGAGGGCTGCTGTCAAGGTGTTGTGATCCAGGTTTCTTGCTGACATATGTGTTTTCCCTATGTGCTCTCAGCATTTTGGCCTACTAACGGATCCTACCCGACATGGCTGTAAATTAAAGCTCTGCTTTGTCAGAACTCTCTCATGCCTCGAATTTTGTTGCCCCCAGGGAAAGTGGGGAACACATTAAGATGGCTAATGAAACCTGGCATGGATCAATTTGCCCAGTTTGGACTGTCCTCTTAGTTGTGACTGTTTTTCAAAGGAAAGGGACGGAATCTCATTGGACATGAATGACAAAAACAGAAAACCATGAAGACATGCTAGTTCGAAACAGCACATTCCATTGCTTGTATGTGAAAGTTGTAGCCTTTTTTCCAGCATCTCTGAAGGTTTGAGAATATCAGAAGCTAACATGCTTATCATACTAATGAACCAGGTTTAAGAAGTTCAACGACCGGGTCCTCAGGAGGATTCTCATAAGGGACAACAGGGCTGAGTCCAGCATTGTCGCCTTGTACAAGAAGCTCGAACTGCAAAATGCCCTAGAGCTGCTCGGTCCTGCCCCCAGCGACCTCAGCGCTGCACCCTCACTCGTGGCTTTGCAGTGAGTGACGTCTCTGCCAGCCATTCCTGTGTGCTGCACTGACCCCATTCACGCCACTTCTTCTTAAATCATCTGCTGAGTGGTTCTCTTCTTTCTGTAGCTTACCTAGGTGCCTTTAGCTGATTGGTTGCTTACTCTGCCCAATTCATGGCTTATCTATTACTTTAAACAGACACAGTTGGTATGAGTTTTTACCTGATTTATATTTTATTAATGATCAAAGATTATTTAGAGGCACTCAGGCTCAGGACAGGGCCCTGTCATTGATTTTTTGGACACTGCAGCAACAGAAAGAGCCAATTTGAGGAACCCCTCTGCCCCAGTACAGGGTGGGTTCTATGCTGCTCTCAGAAAAAAAAATTCTCTCCCATTTGCAGTGAGGAGACAAAGCCACCAGCCAGGCCAAAGAGGAACTTCCTGGCAAGCGACCTGAGGAACATGCATGAGCTGCTGTCAAAAAACATGTACCAGATCCGACAGAGGGTGAGCAGGTCTCCCTGAGCTCAGAAAAGGGTGGCAAGGACTAGGACCCCGTTGTCCAAAAGTCGTGATGGGACAGATGAGGCTTCAAACCCCGTGGTGGGTGGGAGTATCCCAAACTACCAATCAGTGCTGGTGCTATATTAGCCTTCAAAACCCATGGTGGATGGGAGCCAGCATTGATTGGTTATTCAAGATACTCCCACCCACCATGGGTTCTGTCCTATCAAAAACCTGTGAGAGAGCTCCTGCTGGATTTTGCTGTTGTCATGAAATCTCGTACACTGGTGATGTTGGTTCAATTGTGGATGGTTCCTACCAGACAGTGGAGTACACAAAGAAGAGTGCTTTGCCCAATGACTCCAAGGCCCGAGAAATTCTGATCCGACGGCATGTCAGTCTTCGCCACAGCTTCCGGGTTGGCAGCCTGCAGCGGCCGGTATGCACCCTGGGTGTGTGGGGGGTGTGTTGCATACTGTACAGTCTCACTTTGTTTCACAGTTTCTGTGGTATCAGTTGTTGAAGGCCCGTGTTTGGTTAATTACTATTAAAACAAACTTGGTCTTGCCCGTTTAGTATTTACACTGTAATATTCAAATCCTAACTTTTAAAAAAAACAGACTTGGAAGACAGTTTCTATGCAAAAATCTATGTAAATGTTCATAATTACAGATAGGTAATATGTACCTATTTTATTAAATACTTTGTTCCTTTTTCGCTCTGTGACACATTTCATTTTATTTGTTAGCACATGTGAACTATATCTGTCAGTACTGATTGTCTGGTCAGCTAACCTGAGCTGAGTGGTTTTTGAGGAAGTTCGTGTGTTTTGTCTGTTCACATGTACATTATCGTGTGGAGACCCCGTCCCTGCTGTGACCTCCCTGCCGTGACTGTGAACGGGGACTCCCTAGTAGTGACCTCTCCACTGTATCTTTCAGGTTGTCGCCAAGCCACGTAAATATTTCACATTGCCTGCAGGAAAAAACCTGGATTCCAGGTTTCCTGCCAAGACACCGAGCTACATTGGTGAGTTTCAGTCCCTTAGCTAGGAATTTCCCGTGTTACAGGAAATACTACTCAGGGCTCTACATCGTTTCCTGTCCCGGACTCTTTGAACTTGGGTGTAGGTCTCCTATTATAGCCACCTATGGTGCTGGCATTATTGACTCATTGTTTCCTGTAACGGTCTGTGGCCTCAGGGCTTGGAAGAACAGGCTTCCATTCTGCCTGAGCACTTAAATATATGATTAATCTAATTGCTTTCCAAATTAAATTATTCAGCATTCTTCCTGAGTACTGAGCTTGGTATTGTTGTAAAACACACCCTACCCCAGGACCAGCATCTTCAGACAATGCTGAAGCACTCATCTTAGATATTAGAGAGTGTTGGATTCTGACTTGGTAACCATGTTCAGGTTCCAGGGACACCGACCTGGAGCTGGAGCCCCTTTCGGCCATGCCCCGTGTGAGCCGACCACAGCGGTCATTGTCCTGCCGAGAAAAGCCTCGGCAGAACATGGACAGCATACGGGAACTGGTGGAGGACAAGTATGGTCGGGAAACCCCCCCAGAGCTGGTAGCAGTAGGACTACGAGGCCAGCGCCAAAGAGGCCCCGGGGTGATGCACCACCACCTTACTAACCGTGATGACCTTGAGCACAGGCCAGAGAGGGGAAATCTCCCTCCATCTTTTCTCATGGGTGGAATCCCAGAGGATCTAATCCAGGAAGAGGGTGGACCCCGGAATTATCTGCCCAGGAGACCACACTGGAAACCTTACAACCCCCGTGATCCTCAGAGCCCTGAAGAGCAGGACTGACTGAAGCTGACTAGAATGGGCTGCAACAGGCAAGGAGAGCAAAGCAGACTGGTTAACTGCACCCAAAAGAACAAAAAATACACTTAAAGACTAACTATTTCATCCTAGTCACCATCATCTTGATGATGTTATTACTGTTTTTAAAAATTGAATATTCATACTTTCTGTCAAAATTTCTAATTTATTCAGCTTTTGATAAAAAATGGCCAGTAATGGTAATTCAGTAATTGAACGGCCACATTCAACATTCTGGAAAACTTTATCCATTCAGATGAATAAAAAAATCGGCTTTCAAAGGGGCAGTGAGAACAAGGTCCGATTAAGGTGAGTTTTGGTCTACGCCCTTTTCAAACAGATGCCAGATAAAATCTCAGTGTGTTCGGTGCCGCCCACATGATCACGGGACATGGGGTGGCAGTTTCACATCACAGTCAGGAAGGTGGAAGAGACTGACAGAATGACAGGTCTCTTGCCTGCAAAGTCCAATTAGACCACTGGCCTTTAACTCAAAAAGACAAATGTGTGTTTGGGCGTGTGTCAGTGCCGACCTTTCATTACCTTTGCTGTGTTACAATACCATGAGCAGCAGTAGTACTTAACCCCTAATGAAAATGTATGGAGTGTACTAAGTAAACAAAAACAAAATGTCTTGTTACTAGGAGCCACTAAAACCTAGAGTCATTTTCCTTGTACACACAAGCACACTTGGCTAATAAACTGATCCGATTATGATTCTTACTTCATTTCTCAAATTTCTGATATTTTGTCTGCTCACCAGTTCATAAAAACTGTATGACATGAAGTCTTGTTTTATAAGTGAGTTTTTTTTTTTCGCCACTCTTGCACGCAGCAGGTATAACTGTTCCGTCTGTCCTGTATGTTCTTGGGTTCTTTCAACCTTCTGGAAGGTGGCAGGGTCACGTGGTATTTTTCTCTGTAGGATTTGCTGCCACTCAGTGGTGAAAACAGATATAACAGTTACTTTCCCAAAGCTGGTTCTCCCAATTTTGGATTAAAAATCACAGAACACCCTGTGATCAAAAGCAGGCCTTCACTCCAAACTGGTCACACAGCCACGGCGCTACTGGTGTCAGTGTAAAGTAAGCCAAGAGATGAGCTAAAACCATGGTGTTATGACGTTAGCCATTAACATACATAATAGAAATATGCTTTGAAAGCTAGATTGCAGCTCACAGATTTGGGCAAATGGAATATGGGCATGCATTCATGGACAATCTTTAAAAAGATCAAAACAGTATTTTTTTTTTATAAGTATATTTATTTATTCCAGCAGTGCATACAATTCTGTTCCTTTCATGTAGAACTTGGTCCACACTTAAACAGAAGCCCTCTTAGAGGATATTTTAACGACCTCATTTATCTTCCAGTTTATCTGGCTACTGCAACAATCTAGCCGGTCTATGTCAACAGCTCCAACTTGACAACATTTACAGTTTGGATACAGCATATAAATTCATCATAATATTCCACCCATTATAATGCTGACTTGTCAATAATATTACAATATTTCTCTGAAAGATTTTCTGTCTATTTTATTGCTATTTAGACAGAAGGAACAGTACTTATATTGGAATATTCTCTTTGAGGTGAATGACATTCAACAGGAATGAGAAGCTTGTATGAACCTTTCTAAACCTTAGTGTCTCAGTTCTTGTCTCCAAGCGGATTCGACATGACCCATTTTTTTAACCTTCCGGCCCCACTTAACCCAAGAAATACAGTTAAATAAATGCTTACACATCCACGAAATAAATTAAAAAAGCCCAACAGAATATAAAATTGATAAAAATCTAAAGCCTGTGCTGCATATCCACGCAGCCTTCAGACACCGTCAGTGTGGCAGAATCTGCAGAAATTGTATTGGGACTGAAAGCAAAAAGTGAGGTGCATTATGGGAGGTACTGATAAAGGCACACCATGCTGTGACCTGCTGTCATGGAAGGACCAGCCTGACAGGGAAAATCCTATCTTAATAAGAATTCAGATTCATTGAGTGAGAAAATAGAGCTGCATGGTAGCTCACTGGTTTACACCATTGCCTAGCACCGCCAGGCTTGTGGGATTGAAACCTGCTACGTGGAGCTTGCACAGTTTCCCTGTGCTTTGTGGATTTCCTCCAGATATCCAACTTTCCTCTTGCAGTTCAAAGACGAGCTTGAAGCTGACTGGTGTTTCTAAATCACCTGTAGGGTGTGACTGTGCCCTGTGATGGATCAGCACAGACTGCGGTTGTAAAGTGCTGGTCCAGGAGCAGAACCTGTGTGATACGCCGGTCATCTTTCTTCGCCAAGTTTGGGAATGTTGGGTTTATGATCTGCAGAAGACTGAACAGTTTATTTTACTATTTTTTTTTTTTTCCTGACAAGCAAACCTATTTCTCCATTTGGAAAGACGCCACGGCGCAATGCCGGTGAGGACCCTGCTGTTGGTGGGAAAAGGAGATCAGCGATGCTGGTGATCATTACCGACAGCACACCTAGCCCATGGTGGACAAGCCACTGTGGAAGACAAGTGTTTAGCCCAGGAACCGAGGTCCCGGGGCTTAGAGTTTGAGGTGCTTTGCTTTCCCCACCCTATTCCACTCTGGTGTCCGTATGAGGAGCAGCACGACAGCAGCGAGGCCCAGGACCACACCCAGGCCCGGGGGGCCACAGGGACTCACCTCCTGGGCGAGTCCAGAGAGCAGGGGGGCCACCACGCGGCCCACGGCTGTGACAGACTGACCTGCACCCAACAGCGTTCCGCTGGAACCGGGGCTGCCGTGCTGCAGCTCCAGGTCGGTGATGCAGGTGCGGCCGATGGTGGTGGAGATGGCAAAGAAGGTGGAGCTGAGCACCACCTGCCAGATGCTATGGGCGGCGGTGTACAAGAAGATGAGTGTGCAGGTCAGCACCGTGGAATGCAGCAGCAGGGAGGCCATGTCGTTGTGGTAGAGACGGGTGACGGGCCCCACCAGGAACCCAGCCAGGGCCCCTAGCATGCTGCTGTAACTGATGAGGTATCCGGTCACCTGGGGGCGCAGTGCGAACCACTCCTCCAGAGCCAGGGAGAAATTGCTGTAGTACAGCATGATGGCCACAGCCATGAGGAAGCGTACCAGGAAGACGTCCCACATGTCCGAGGAAGCTACTGCCCTCACGCGCTGCAGAACGGAAGACTGGGGCCCGGGGCCGTCCACCTCGGCCGGATTTGGGCTGTGGCTCCTATGGGTCTGGCCGTCAGTGGGGTTCAGATTCTCACCCCAGGGCAGCATCCAGACCAGAGCTGAAGAAGCAGCAGGTTAAATGTCAACATACATCCATCGACTCTCCAATCTCCATCCATTCATCCTTCAACGACCATGGTGACTGAAACACACACAGAGCAATTAATAATCAATTATATAAAACCAGAATAACTAGAAAAAAACCTGTGTCTATAAATATTTCTAAAAAAAATTAAGAAATCACTCTCTTCACAGTGTAGGTTTGTCGTTTCCCTCTCTTTCTTAGTCCAGCACCTGCATTGAGCACAAAGATGATGGAGCAGATGAAGGCAGAGTTGTAGAAGCCACCTTCATGCTCGGCGAGATACCCGCCGACCACGGGGCCCAGGATGAATCCCACGCTGGATGCCGCATTGAAGTGCCCCATCACTAGAGGGCGCTCCGTCTCTGACACCAAATCAGACAGGAGAGCTCGGCAGATTGACAGCGAGTGCTTAAAAAGGCCTGTTTGGGTGAGAAAGGACAAAGCAGAGGAGGGTGGGGAAGGACGCAGGAGGGACAGGGTGGAAGGTGAGTGGGCTGTCTGGTTGGCATTAAGGAGAGTCTGAAATGAAGTGCATTCTCATCTTACATAGTCAAAACAAATTCGAGTTGCAGGACTGGTTTAAGTGAAGTGAATGTAATTTCTTTTACTCTGCACTGCCCACAGATTCTCTCTACAAGGGCATCACTCAGCACACGGTAAGCAACTGGAGGGTGGCAGCTCCACTTAGCAGTAGGCTGCAGATGCATGCTCAGCTCCGGAGTAAACCTCGATCAAAGTCATTTAGCAGGAGCTTCCACGCACTCACCAATGGGTACCCTGGCGAGCACAAAGAGGGCAATGCTGGTGGAGTGGCCCAGAAGAGCATACCCTAAGGCGCTCAGAAGGAGGCAGGTGAGGAGGGAATGCCGCCGGCCCACGCTGTCACTCCAGCTGCCCTGCGCACAGCGTGAATGAGACACAAGGATGAGCATCCTAGACCATGCCAATGAGGCACAGGGGTGTATATGAGCCTCCACTGTGAGTGACATCTAGGGCAGCCAATCACCGATTCGTTCCACGGCTTAGGCCAATCAAATAGTACATTGCATGAACCCCTTGCTCTGCGAAGAGCCTCACTGAGATACGAGCGGCTGTGCCAGCAGTCCACTCGGTAATAAAATTAGGGAAATTAAATTTACCCAGGATGACTTTGCGGGTCGGGCAGGGCACTGTTCCCCCCCACAGCAAACTGGGAGGATAAAAGCCTCCTTCTCTCATGGTAATTGGTCCCATGACCCATGTGTTTTAAAGGAATTTCTTAGACGTGTAGTCCTATGGCTCACTTAGTTTTGAAGGCCTGTTCCTTTCCTGCAGTCTTCAGAAATTAGCTGTCCCAAATTCCAGGGCTCTGTTAATAATAAAGTTGTGTGCCACATCCCTGGTGAATCTGGCTGTCTCCATGGAGATGTGACAAAAGAAATCCCAACTAGGCCTGAGTGGCTGTCCGAGAGGTTCTCACGTCTCAAAGTTGGGGAAATATGGACTAAACATGTCAGACTGCAATGGATTATTATGACTAAACGTTGGTGACAGCCAGTAGCTGGTGGGTTCATACAGTCTGCAGAAAGCAGACCAGCATCATCTACAGATCTGTTTAAGTTTTCACTGGAGCAAAGGCTGATGGTAAACTGAGAATTACAAACCAAAAATTTAGTGATGGGACAAATGAGGCTTCAAAACATGTCGTGGGCAGAACTATCCTAAACTAACCAATCAATGTCAACCACGAGTTTTGAAGGTTCTTTTAGTGCCAGAATTGATTGGTAGTTTAGGATATTCCCACCCACCACAGGTTTTGAAGCCTCAGTTGTCCCATGACTACCAAAAATGGGTAAAAAGGAAATTGATTTTAATATAAATATAGCAATGCATAAACTTAACAGTAAGCAACTGCATGATCTGGACCACAGACAGCAGGTGATGAAGGATCAGAAAAACACTAACAATTTGTAGAGTGCAAAAAATATTACGGCAATTTTCCATTTAGTTCACTTTGAACATACATGATGGAAAAAAATTACACTGCCTTTTTTTTTGGTATTCCTCTTTAACAGGACCAAGAAATGCAACGTACAACATAGAGAGAATATGCAAATATGTTGAAAAATCATGGAAAATTACAATACTTACTACCACTGTGCTGGAAAAAAGCTGTAAAATGCCATAAGTTGAACCTGAAACAATGATAGAAGCAAAGGTGACCATCAGTAAACTTCTTATAAACACTAGAGGCAATGCAAGATCACTGTGGCCTTTCAGCAGAGGCCATTTAATTATTATTATTATTATTATTATTATTAAGCATTAATTGGTGGAGTGATAGAGGAAGTCACTGATTGGAAGAAGCTCATGTTCTCTGGACCAAAGAAAACCAAGATATCTAGCCTAGATGGACATCTAACAAGCAAGTTTGGTGTCTACTTTATTAAACAGACCCAGTAGCCTAGCAATATTCTGCAATAGCACCCATTTGCTAGACAGGCCTCTGTGGATTTGTCAAGTTTCCGTTTAAACAAACACATCCGGTTCTTTAGCTTGGTTTGTTATCATCTAGCAGTGTTAGACACAGATGAAATTAAAGTGATAAACTTGGACTGACCCACTATGCCGGCCATCGTTGGACTAGCCCCCAGGGACTTGATGTGATGACTCAACAGGGGTATAATCATACTGACTCCAAACAGATCCTACAGGGGGAGAGGACAGGTGCAAGGCTTAGCTGGGGAGGCCACACGTGTGACATTTGCCATTCCTGTAGTACGCCGAAATCAACCCAGCAATGCCCAAGATGTGTCAACATGGCGCCGGAGAGTGGCAAGATATCACTCCCCCAAGACTTCTTTTGTGAAGGCCTCTGGTTTGTCATCGACATCAGGCTGCAATATGCAGACAAAGAATCCACCATCTGTGTGGCTGAACTAAAAGAAACATTACTACACAAGGCTCACTACACAATGGTCAAAATCATCATTTAATCCAGGCTGGTCCAGACTTTAGACTCCAGAAATAGGAAGTTGTTTTATAGGATATTAGCTCCCAGAAAGATCCTTGCAGTTGTTCATTGAAGTTTACAAGCTGATGAGCATGTAGAGAACTTTCTTTAAAAATAAACCAAAATGACACCAAAATGAAACTGCATAGCAGATTAAAGTGTAATACTCGGAACTGTCCTGACTAAATCAATCTGAAATTAGGAATTCTCTGGAATGTGTTTGTATGGTGTATGAAGGTGAGAAGAAACCCAATCTGGTGCTTAGAAAGGGAATCTTTCTCTAAGCAAGCCGTTCATGGCCTTGATTCGAGTCACACCGGTGTCGCCGGGTGTAACGGCAATTTGGATTACACTAACTCATCGAGTTCTACAGGAAGAAGCCAAGCCCTGGACATGCACAAGCAGGAACCAGCAAGTCTTTCAGGCTGCAGTGTTCACACTTTTCAAAGGTCACACTAATATCATCTAGGTTAATCACCATGCGTCGTTTGGGACTTGAGGGCTTCTAAATGCAGACTGACACTCCCGCGGGTTTACACTGGAAACGGATCAGCATCATAAAGGAGACTTGCTGGTGTGAAAATACACTCTGATATTTCAAACCAAACACTTACCATGCATTTCAGCATTTTCATTAGAAACTAAGCGCCTGGGGGTTCCATCTCGGAAATGCACTCTCACAAGCCAGACACACGTTTCTTTAACACTGTGCCACCTAGAACCATCCCGACACCTGGAAATCGGCATCACCATTCCATAACGTGTAAATGACACACACACACACACACACACACACACACACACACACACTGACAGCAGCACAGCAAATCAAGGTGCGTTTCACATCAATGCTGCACACTCCATCTGGAGGGAAAGACACCTGGACAGATCACCGTGACAGACGACATGCAGTGACAGACCACCGTGACAGACGACATGCAGTGACAGATCAATGCAGGTTTATCCCATGCTCCATTGCTGCTCTATGCACGGTCACATTTCAATACCAGGGGGTCCGGACCCTCTCTCAGCCCGACCCGCGTACTCACCATGAATCCTACGAAATACAAACACCGCACGAAATACGAGTGGTCCAGGGATCTCCCAGATGCTCCGCATGCCGACCCGCACATTCTCGCGCACCTCCACATCACACGGTGGCCGCGCGCTTCCGCAGAGGCCACCGGCTGTGGGGCTGCCGCATGTCGGCGCGTCGCAGGGGGGTGTCAGGCTGTTACTGATAAAATGAACAAATGAATACGACGCTGTAATGTAAGGTTGATTTTAATGTTTTACGGACTACAATTATGAGTATAGGCTGTGCTCAGCTGTAAGTCTGTGAAACATTAAGTTTGCAGGGCCCCAAGTCGTATCTGAGATGGTACAGTCCGTTAGTGACGTCATTCTGCAGCGGTGGATTTAAACAGAATGGGGGAATTCTATTAAAGTCGCGTTTTTTTTTTCCTTCTGTTTCTTCAGGTTGCTAATGTTTCTGACCAATGTGGCGTGCTACCTTGAAGATACCCTTAGTGCGTGTTTATGTCTATTTAATAGCGACGCCAATTTGAAATGTGCGATGCGGGCTGTGGAGAGTGCCTGGGCTATGATGATTTCAGCAGAGCTTCATTAGTCGTGCAGCCCAGCGCTCTCCAAGCATCTTTTCAACGCGTCAAGTCATTCAATACATTCATTATATACCACAACCAGACAAACTAGCTCAGTTAATCAGACTGTCCGTTTTAAAAAAAAAACAAACAAAAAAAAAAAAACTTCTGGCCTTGACTCAGAACATGTAACTCACCGGTGCAGGTCATATTAATTTCTCTGTCATTTCCCACCCTTACTGTTTTTAATGATTCGAGCTCGGTCGTATTGTCTTTTTTTCTAATGAAAGAGCGCCACCTTGTGGGTGACTAACGGCACAACGCATCCAGTCAAAAACGCACCCAGCGGAATGGCTAACCCGCTGACTGCGTGATCTCTCGTTAGACATTGTACTTCAAATAATTTCTCGAAGTACAAGCAATTTCCTGTTGAAATTAAAGCGACGCTCAGTTTTTTTTGTGTGTCTTCCTCTGCCATGCCTATGTATCTTATGCAAGCTAACAGATGAAAAGTATTTGTCAACACAATTTTCCCCAGTAATTTCAGATGAAGTGAAAGGGTAAGTTAGCTGGAACAAATGTAAAAAAAAATAGGAAAGGCAGAAAAAATGGTAGGACACTCCTTTCACAGCAGAAAATTTATCACACTTCCCGTTTGGGCAAAACTATGCTAGCTGTGTGAAAATTGACTTAATCTCTAGCTGTAGGACAGCATCTTTCAGAACGGGCTGGTTCCAGTTTCAGATGGAACCAGAGAGTTGTTATGGTGCTGTTGTTTCAGAACCTTCGCTAAGTCCGAGTGGCAGAGATGTTGGTTGACTGGTTTGCAGAAACTGTTAGTGGGCCGCCTCATGATGCTGATTAGGCCTCTGACACACGGCTCTATTTTTATCTCTGCATCACATATGGTCACCCGGTCCCTATACATAAGTCTTAAGGTCAGACTATAATTCATTAATGCCCACTGCTCGGAATTCCCGTCTCCTGTTTAAACACTGCTGTGTTACCCTGATTGTCCATCCCATTGGATTGTGTCCAATTGCTGGTTGTTATTTCTGTGCCTGTCCCAGACCACGCCTCCTCCACAGGGGAGTAACATAGGGACCAAAAATAACGTGCCAGCTTGACTGAGTTGGGTCTCTGCCCCTCCTTCACAGCAAGCCAGACGGACGGTGGAGTCGGGACAGAACCATGAAGCTCAGTGTGGCCCTCTTTTTTGCCGGGTTCTTCGGCGCGCTGAGTGTCCTCTTCTTTCTGCTCTCTTTTGGGACAGACTACTGGCTTGTGGCCTCAGAGACCTGTGGAGTAGAAGAGATAGAAGCTGCAGGACCCACCAAAGTCCCCATGGAGGTAGGTCCCCCTTTTGCCCCAGGTGGAATGAAGGCTACACAGAGGTTGTGTTTATTCCTGACTAACAGGTCCTGAAAATGAATTCCATGTTTCAAACCTCCTCACACGTACGTGGGAGATAATCAGGTAAACTGAAGCCCATGTCTGACAGCGCCTTCCAGAGTGGCACCAGATTTTCAACAGAAAAAAGGAATGACATTGCTGTGGGGGAAGACTTGATGTCAGTTCCTTTAACTGTTGTGCCTTTTAATAGTGGCCTGTAACATGTGAGCATGCTTGATGTCAGGTACAGCATTGCTGTGTTCCTTGGAGCTGAGTGGGGAGTAAATCAGGGCTAAATACTGACGGTGAAGCTTGGCAACAGCTGCTCTCCGAGCGAAAACAGAGTCCATGCTAATGCAAACCATGCATGCTACTTACTTGCCTGCCTCTTCAGTGAAACTGTTGCCCATTGTGCACATTTGGCCCAATTACTGCCAGGGAAATACCGGTCAACTTTGTGCACTGGGCATGGGTTTTGAAGACTCATTTTGATTGGTTAGTTCAGAATACTCTCACCCACCATGGGTTTCAAAGCTTAATTTGTCCCATCACTAAGGATGGGGTTTATTTGTGTCTCCATGGAGATCGATGCAGGCTGAGCAGCAGGTCACTGATAGAGGAAGAGTTATGCTTCTGAAAACTTCTGAGGCCTTTGTGTCTACTGGTTATATGTCAGACCTTATATTTTATGCATTATAAAATATATTATGGTGTGTAGTTTATTTACACGTGATTTTTTTCTATAGGTGATCATTGGCTACAGTGGTAACGGTCTACGTATTGTTCAAACCTCCCCTTCTACCTTACAGTATCGCCTCAGCTCTATCCTTTTGTCCCACCACAATGTGTTAGCCACATGCCTCACTGTTACCTTCTGAGCTCAAGCTGGTTCCCGCCCCACAGCCAGTGGACATAGGGGTGATTATCCAGAATCACGAAGACACCACTGAGTTCCAGCATGAGGGCTTTTTCTGGAGGTGTTCCTTCAATGACAAAGGCATAGAGGATCCCCTGCTGAAGTTCTTGCTCTGTAAGTGAGACCCACTGGGTTGGCTCAGATTTAAAGCAAGTCATTTAACTGGAACGTGTTTCCATTTCCGTCATTGGTCATCGAAACATGATTGAAGTTCATCTGACCAATCAGAAGCTGTCTGAAAGGAAAACATATACAGTCATTGAATTCTTTTTCTATCTCCCCCACAAGCCATAAGTCAGGAGAATGCCTCAGAGTGTTTGGTAGCACAAAAGCCTGTCCGTCATGGGTCTTTCTGACACCATAAATCTAACTTCAAAACACCGGCAACTTAAGAAACAGTTTCCTCACAGCTGGCAGCATCACTAAAGATGTCAGTCAGTTCAGAGTTATTTCAGTGATCACCAGCATTCTATAGCATTACTATGGTGATCATGCATGTCTTTATTGATCTCTCTCTGCAGTCTTCCAGCCTATTTCCAAACAATGCGTGCAATCCTACCTGTTTCCCTTTCCCTCCATGGAGCAGAATGCTACGGCGCTGCAATCTGCCATCAGTGAGTAAAGTCCACCTGTCTGACTGTCCAAGCACTGCACCTGACCTGATTTGACCTTATTATGAGTGATAGTTTCTAGAGAGGAGAGCAGTGAAGGTCAGTAGGACTAAGACAGAATACATGTGTGTGAATAAGAGGGAGGACAGAGAAATGGTGAGGATGCAGGGAGTAGAGCTGGTGAAGGTGGATGAGTTTAAATACTTGGGGTCAACAGTTCCGAGTCACGGGGAGTGCGGAAAAGAGGTGAAGAAGAGAGTGCAGGCAGGGTGGAGTGGGTGGAGAAGAGTGTCAGGAGTGATT
>JAACJT020000063.1:88896-99595 GCA_009936485.2 Gymnarchus niloticus | reverse complement strand
GGAACTGCCAGGCAAGAGGAAAAGAGGAAGGCCAAAGAGGAGGTTTATAGATGTAGTGAGAGAGGACATGCAGGTGGCTGGTGTGACAGAGCGGGATGCGGAAGATAGGAAGAGATGGAGATGGGTGGTCCGTTGTGGTGACCCCTGGTGGGAGCAGCTGAAATGAGAAGAAGAAGAAGTTGAGCGATAGTCTAACGCCTATAAATCCACACTTGCATAGGATCACATGGTCCATCCATCTACTGTTGATTGGTTGTCTGTTAGTGAGGTGGTCATATCCACTCTGTGTTGCAGTCTACAGAGGATTCTGGAGTGTCTTCATGCTGCTGGGGGTGATTGCTGTGGTGGCAGGTGGCTTCATCATAATCTGTGCTGCCCCTTTTGCCAGTCACCGTCTGTACAAGGCAGGCGGAGGCCTCTTCATAACCGCTGGTGAGTCATGCCTTTCCTCGGAGGTTCACCTGAGGTTTCCTAGCCTGAGAAGCCCTGCACGTCATCGTGCCGATTACCAGACTAACAGCAGACAGCAGGATAACGGGGTAATTGTGCCCTGAGTTTCTCTACAAGACCTCTTTTCCACAGTAGGTATTTAATCAAACTGAGCAATCATTCCCTTAGCTTTGTGCTGGTGAAGAACATCTCTTCACTGTCTCATTTCTCGCATGTCCAGGAAGTCAGTAGATGTTATCTAGCACACTGGACCTTGAAACTGTAAAAAACTAATCTGGAAGGAGGCTTAACCAAATGTACATATGGTGAATTTAAATACACTGTGGTTCAAAGGGAACTAAACCCTTTTTATTTTTACAATAACTATGTTGATTCTGGGCCGATTTTGATGAGTTTTTACTGAATGGCTGTGGTTCTGTGTGAGAAGCTAACAGACGACACTCTGATCACTTGCTCTAACTGTTTTGTCAGCATTTTTGACTTGACTCTTGGCTGACTTTGCTGTCTGATTTTGATGTTTATCATCGTCAACATTAGTCAGATTTGTCGCTTGTGTTACGAGGTACAGTAGGAGTACATAAAACGGGTCTGGAGGGAAACAGAATACACGTTTTGTTACAATTTTCTTCAGGTCTATTTCTGAAAAAATGTTCAAAATCGGTTTGGGGTCAAAGTTATCACCAGAATAAAAAGGGTTTTGTTGTTTTTTTAAATAGTGTAGTATGACCAGAAGCACAAAATGGATGCTGCTAGCTTTATATGCAGGACCTAGAGGCAGCCCCACTAAACGTAATCATTTTTCCTTCCCTCTTCCCTCACTGCAGGCCTGCTCTTCTTAACGGTAATACTGATGTTCATCATATGGATTCAGGTGCTGGGTGTTCTGGATGACTATGTGGTGCAGCAGCGGGTCACATGCCCTGGCTACCAGCTCAGCTTCCGCTATGGCCTCTCCTTCATGTTCGCACCCGTGGGCGTCTTCTTCTCCCTCCTGGCGGGGCTGCTCTTCTTCCTGATTGGACGATCAGTGCAGATGCAGTACCACTGAAGCCTGAGGTGACCCCACTGTCGTTCAGTGAAGCCACCGGAGGACTGCAGCCCTGGACGGTTCCCCGTGCTGGGGTTTGGGATCGTGGCCTTTTTTGTATCACAGATTCGTCAAGAAGAGAGGTGCGATTCACAACCCGGCTTCAAAGACCTGCTGTTATCACTGCAGCACAGAAAAACACACACTGTCAGTCATCAGCTGTGTGTAATAAACCCGCCACACAGGAACCTCTGACACGAAATTCGGAAGGCATTTGGTTGAGATTTGTTTTGCTGAATGTATCGATTGACAAGGCTTTAAAACTAAAAATAACTTAGTAATATTTCCATTCTTTGAAATATCACACTAATTAAATATTTTCTTAGATTAGTCATTTATGAAATGTCATGCAAACACATGTAAAGAAATTGGTTTGGTTTCTATGTTACCTTACTCTGTTTAAAATAAAACCTATCAACTTTTGAGATTAACAAAAAATATTATTGAATTAATCGAAAAGGGACATTTTTAAATTGGTTTTAATTTTTCTCCGTGTCGCCATTGGTATCTTCTGGATATATACACAAGATTTCCATAATCTCCGTCAGATTCAAAAAAGCTAAACAAATGTTGTAAATGTCTCATTTAAACTTGACATGAAGGCATATTTACATTTGGTTAGATTAAATCCATTCATTTAAAAAGTGAATGCTTTGCTTATTGTTATTTCTCAGCCTTCACTGGCCTGGGGATGTTTGATTTGACCACAGAACCCTGTCCTGTTATGGACTGAACTGTACTCACACCCTGGCTGGGTCACGTTTCACATGTACGTTCTTCGTGCCCCCTGCCCATGACACCAGAGCTACTAAGGAAGCACATGAAGTGACTGTGATCGTTCTGGAATGTGGGAGGAGCCTACCAGTCCAGGTACAGCTCTGACATTGGTCGACGCTTGCTCTAACTCCCCCGTTAAATTTTAAGAGAGGAATGTGTCCGGGTCATGCGATGGCTGGCGTAGTGTCCCAAAGAAGTCCACACGCAGGGGTCTGAAATGCACAGCAGTGCAGGGCACAGGTGCAATTCTCTCTGCATCTGTCTGATTTTGTTACACTGCGGTTGCCAGGAAACTTGTTTGTGCTGGACTGATGGCTATTTTAGAGGCCTCCTCATATTACCCAGGGACCGTCTAACTGATACAGCCTTGCGAAAAGGGAAGCTGTTAAAAGGAGTATGAGGTGCTTCCACGTACAGAAAAGACGGCATTTTCTCCTACTTTTCTCTCTTTTTAACCATTCTAGTTGTATACCGTTTCTTCAGGACATGCCATGGAGGTTAAATACTGTGAAAGAGAGCCTGATCTGTGCCATGCCACAGGGAAAACAGCTCCAAGTGGTTGGTTAGTGACAGATTTAAACGTATTTTAATGGGAGGGTGGCAAATAGCCCACATATTCCACGGGTCGCAGTCAGGGGCAGTTTTCGGGTAAGATGGGGGGGCTTAGCCCTGAAATCTGTGGACGAGTCTGGGACCATCTTTTACTGGAGACAGATATAGACATTTGAATTTTATTCTCTTTATTCATCAAACACTCAAAGGCAAAATACATTTAAACACACAAACAACAAAGAAATTATGACTAACAATTAAAGACAAAACGCTCACAAAACGACCAAACACAAAATGAAATGAAATTATTTATAATCACTCACTACAACTCGTAGCCCACATTAGAATACGCAATAATTAGAGTGACTGTATGTCCTCTTTTTGAGACCGAAAAAATTCGTCCAGTTGGCATTTCTAAATCTCAAAAAATGTCCAGGATTCAGCTTTTGCTTTCTACACTCACTATTCATTGCGTGCGGCTGCCCGTTTGCCCCATGCCACCATCCTGCCCCCAGTGTCCTCTTTTTTGAAAACCAAAATATGGTCACCCTGCAAAAATAACCAAAATCTTCACAAATCGCAACCAATGTTAAACTGACACATTTCATAACATTATTCCATAACAAGAGTTCAACACCTATCACATTTACTGGATACAGATATTGAGAAGTTAAATCTATTAATTAATGGCCTGGTTTGGCCTATATAGCTTAATACGGAAAAGTCTGAGTGGTAGCCTCAGTTAACGAGGCAAAAATGTAGATGATTATAGGAGCAATATACTGTCTGACCCAGCTGTGCAATTCCATTAGTGACGAAAAACGTCACCCATCATAACAGCCACGGTAACTGTAAAAGTGACTGTAAAAAAAAGAACTGAGGCTTAAGCTCTGTAAGCCCACCCTTGGCACCACCCACGGTCTCCATAACCGAAGGAATGCAGTGAGCCTCGCTTTGATTCCCGTTATGGCAGTGAAACGAAGGTATCAAATTATGCTGAGCAATGATGCACAGTCGCCACCAGAGGGCACTGTTGCTTCAATAGTCTTACTGAATGTGCCGCCTTATCTTCCGAAACATTTTCCGTTATACCGCGCTCGTGAACGCACGGGGGTTCTAGGTGTTTTTAGTACAAGTGTATTACTGTCATCACCTGTCTTGTTTTTAACTATAACTGGAAAAGACATATTACCAGTGAACATAAAGGGTGGATAAATTAATTAAAACTAAATCAAATTCTGGAAAATAGAGATATTACATTAATCTGAGGTAATATGAATAATGTATCATTAGTCATTTGCAGTATAAAAGCAAAAAGTTCTGTGTTTGATAAAAGCCCTGCATTGTCTGGAAAAAACATGTAAGAGGAGAGATTTTTCCTTATTAAAGTTTGATGGCAAAACAAAAAAACAAAATGAAAAAGATACTTTGATGTGACTGAGGCTGAGCGATTGCATGATCTTGGTCTTGCCTAACTGCCTTGTCCTGCCGTCTCGTTCTTCTGCTTTGTCCTGCTTCATCATTCTGCTGCCTCGTCCTTCTGCCTCGTCCCACCACCTCGTTCTGGTGCCTCGTCCTTCTGCCTCATCCTGCTGTCTCGCCCACCTCTGCACTCAGCGTCTGTAATCACGTCTCTCAATGTGGTGACTGTAATTACATCTAGAGGCTGTCACATTTGTTTTCGCCGTTTTGAGCGTGTGAAACATCTCTGTCACGAAGCCCCATCTCAAAATCAGCACAGGGAATTGATATTTCAAGGTAGATTTTAATGAATACTACGGCAGTCATAACTCCTAGTTAAGATTTTTTTTTCCTTTTCAAAAATCTGCCAGCAAATTCATTATCGGTGTGTCTATCTATTTGTCCCAGCCCCCTTTCAGGCTGATGCCAGCTTCTCTCACACCTCTGATCTTTGTGGTCTCCGTCACCAAGGTCTCCGTCCCTGAGAGATGGGACTGTCCACAGCAATTACGACGAGGTCGTTAATGTCGAATACGCCAGGCATCTTAATCTGGTTGAAATGTCATTGAAAAGAACCTGGATACTTCTTAAGTGGGCCGTCTTTGCAAGAGGACAAAATGGATTTTTTTTTTCCCCTAGTGAAGATAAGCTCCAGTAGAAGGGATTAAAGAACCAGACAGATCCTCCACACAGACCACCTGCATTACAGTCTCTTGAGCTCACGCTGTGTGATTTCAGGTTTACATTCAGTATAAACAAAATCTAAGAAAATCTCCTTTTGCTTATAATACTGCAAACGCAGTTTTTCTTTAACATTAATTCACCAAACGAATGCATTTAAATTCTCTGTATCCTGTTTAGATTTTATTTGTGTTGAGTTTAGGTCAGGACCAATTGTGCCCCTGCTGTCTTGCTGGGTGAACCCCGTAGCATGTGGATCGTAAGAACCTAGGAGGTGACAGGAGATGGTAGATCTCACCAGGCTGGTCCCGCCATCTATGTGCTACACAGGGGAATCTGCTGGACCTTACAATCAAAGGTTTGGTGAATACCTGGGCACCAGAATGCAACACATAGGGAGTCCCATTCTCACACATACCTCTGGGTTTGTCTTCCTTTCATTTGCAGTGATTCTTGCCAGATGCCTTCTGAAGCTGTTCCACTGTGTTGCCCCGGGGGTGACCCAGGGGGTATAATTAAACATGCCCAGCTCACCTGAGTCACACAACTGACGCGGCTCCTGGACTCAAGGCTCTTCAAGGCTGGCCGTCTCTTCTCACACCCACTGTGACCTTCTGTGAATACATTTGCAATGTTTTCCATACATCGTTAGTCCCTGCTGGACAACTGATTGGCTGGCGAACCAATTTTAAGTGCCCCCCTTCCGTCTCTGAGCCACCCTCCATGCCAAGAGCCCACAGTCTGCTCAGTCCTTCCACCTGGTGATGTCAGCTGAGCAGAGAAGGTGGACTGGATGGTGTGAAGAGCAAAATCGTCATCTTGACAGGAAGGGCCAGTCGGGCCTGCTGGGGATGAAAGGGGTGGGACTTCCACATTCATTCAGAAAAACAACTGGCAAGATTTAGGAAAATGGGAATAAGAAGCCATGCAGATAAAGAGCCATTAACTCTGAAAGCCATGTAAAAAACAGGCTTTAAATTGATTTGTCTGATTTGCGACCTGCTCAGATTGGTCTGCCATTCTGGCCTTTGTCTCTCCTTCAGTGGTCTCCTCTGTGCTTCTGGACCCTTCTCCACACTCTACCCATCCTCTAGTCACTCCCTCCTCATCCCAGACTTGCCCCCCACCAGTCCATCTGCCCCCTGTTGTCCCGGGTGGTCAGGAATTGCACTACACCACCCTCACCCACCCGGGTAATGAAGATGCTGGAGGCCAATGGGTGGGGGTCAGACCCTTGGCCAGATGGGATGGTGTTCCTCTGGGGGGGATATGTCAATGTGGTGAGCCACACGCAGCCCCCTCCCACCATCGTACTGTCACTCTCGTCCCTTTGCTCTCCTTTCCTAAGACTTCCATCACTCCTGCTTCCTTTCCTTGTGCCCAGAGCCCTCTGCTGGTCCCCCTGTCTCCTTCACTTCTGTCTTACCCTCACCCTAGTTGTCTGTCCCACTGAGGGCTGCCTCATGAGCTCAGCCTGCCCTGCAAATGTGGGCCTCATCCGTTCTGCTCCTCTTCATTTCTCTCCTCCCTCCTCCTCAGCTCAAGCTTCCCTTTGCTTTTTTTTCTTGCTCATGTTCCTGTCTGTCTTCTTTCCTCTCCTGAAGAAAATGATCAGTGCAGTAAGCAGGATGAGAGAGAGCAAGAGGGGGGAAAAAAGATTAAATCCAACTTTCTTTCATCCATGAACGCTTTCATCTCTTTTTCAAACAGAAGGAATTATCAGTGCTGCTACTGATTCAGTTCGAAAGGAGTGTGTGTGTGTCTCTGTGTGTGTGTATGTGTGTGTGTGTGTGTGTGTGTGTGTGTCTGTGTGTGTGTGTCTGTGTGTGTGGAGGGGATCTGAAGGTGTAGGTTATTAGAGGGGAACTGCTGACTAGGCAAGTTATTTATCAGCCTACTGAATTCCGTTCACTCCAGCTCAGGTATGGGCCATACAGCAGTTGAAGAATGAGGCCTGTATCCACGGTAACCTTCACAAAACCCACTAGGGCCGGCCAGAGTCCCAGAGCCACTTTTTCGAAGGTCCAAAGTAAATAACCATGGAGATGAAGCAGACAGTGAGATCACAGGGTAACGGCTCCCCATGCTCTTCCTGTATCAATCAGCGATGGGCTCTGATCTTTTTCCTGAGAAAGAGACAGGCTAGGGGACATATCCCAGTGCTTCATTGCCATGGCTGTCGCAGTGGTGACAGCTTTGGAGCTGAACACGCAACAGTAGAAGTCAGAGGTTTCCAGAGGTGGAGAGAGAATTCATCACTATTTAAGATGTGGAGAGATGCCCTCCTGAAACATAAACCATAACGCAGTTAACCTACTGCATCTGAACAGCACGGTGAAATGTACAAGAAACGTTTGTACAACATCGAGCAAATGCTCACGTAACTCCAAACAGCGACTGGACCAAAGCAAAAGCAGGAATGAGAGGACTTGGCAGAGTTTCTGTGGAGCTTAGCCTCTTGTCTCATCTCCAGTGTTCTCAGTGTTTCGCTTTTTTTTTCATTAATTTTGTGTCAAGACTAATTTTGGGACGAATGAATACAGATGTCAGGGAGCTATCGAATCCCATCGCAGAGCCTGTAATGAGATAAAAAGCTTTAGTCAAAGAATTAGTGTCGTTGAGAAAAAGAGCGATAGGCTTCACCGCAGAATGTGCGGGTGGAATGGAGTCGGCCTCGTTTTCAGAGCTGATATCTGATGGTGGAGCTTGCAACGTTACGTCCGGAAATCTGCTTCTAACGCTGGTATTAATTATCAAACTGAAGCTGTTGCTGCATCCTGATTTATCAGTCCCACACTAGTTATTATGTCCTATTAACTAGGAAAAAGGGGAGATTATCAAGGCCTTGGGGAGGTTGGCGATTTCGGTGGGGCTATTAAAGCGTGTCATGGACTTCCATGGATTGCGACTATGAGTCCTCTGTGTCATGACTCTTTTGCTCTAACATGCATTCTAAAGCCTAAAATTCGATTACTTTGGTGCCGTTTTCCATTAACGACGAGCTGCCAGGGCCTAGAATCATGGACTGCAACGTGCATCTGTGTGTGCGTTCACATCGCAGCCTGTGTGTGTTTGTGCATTTGGGCTAAGCTCTGGCAGACCAAGTTAGGTAGGAAACAGAATTAATGTAATTATTTCTGATAGTGGCTTCTGTTATCACTGTTATGCAGTATTTGCAGATTTGATGAAAGTATGTTGCGTGAGATATTTTTCACATCCAGTAAGACGTAATGAAACAGTAGTAGGTCAAGTTTTGTGTCCAGGTGAAACCTGTAGATATTCATGGATTTATGGACACAGCTGGCTGACACTTTGGAGTTAAGGACAGATAGGAATTTAATGGTTGGTTGGGAACCTTAAAACCCCTAGACATGACTGTATACCTCATTGTGGGTCAATTTAAATTCCAAGCAAAGTACTTTAGTCCTGAATGCTTGTCATGTCAAGGCCTTGCTTTTTGAGGGTGGAGTTAAAGAGCCAAAGTTCACACATCTTATTGTTGCACCAAAGCACAAATGGACATGGCTAAAATGCTTCTTGACATTCATACTGGAAAAATGCTTATTCAGGTTGAAACAGGCATCATTCGTTTAGTTTGCTAATATAGAGAACAGTTTTTTAGGAGGGAAAAGAAAATTGTGAAATAAGTCGGACTGAATGAGATGTAATTGAGATGGCTGAAGAACAGTGTTACACTCAGACACATTTCTCCCTCTAGGATGTTTCCATTGTGAGCCGGCAAAGCTGAGATTTGCCATTTGGCATGTTAGCAGTATGTACCTGTGAGTGATTAGGAACAGTGAGCTGGGTTTTAAGGTCTCGAGGTGAGGGGGATGAGCACAGACACCGTGAGAGCAGACACGTGTCTAGGGTGATGCCCACATGCTACCGTCTGCTTGTTACACCTGTCAGAATGAGACTTGCCATGTCACTAAATTCGAAGCCGTCGGCCCAACCGAGCACTCGCCTCCCTGCTAACGCGTGCCCCTTTCTCAAATACGGGCCCCCCCCCCGTGTCCCTTTCATCCGCCATATGCTGGAGAATAAAAAGTAGAGAAAAGGGAGTGGGGGATGGGGTGGCAGGAGAGAGGGGAAGAAAGAAAAAAAAGTGATGGAAAAACAGAAGCGGGGGGGCGGTGGACAAAAACCAAATTTTCTTCAGCAATCTCCCTGTTCCTGCTGCAGGTGCAGGCTGTTTCACTAAAGCGTGCCAGACGAGAATGTCATTAGCTCCTAAGCCCCAGGTGAATTTAGTACTGTTCCACATGATTAAGTCAGATAATTGTGTGTTGATAGTGAGCATGGTCGATGGAATACAATTTTCGGGGCGAGAGCGAGATTCCTAAACAAACAGCTCAGCGGTGAACTGGGCATGGGGGGGCAGAATCACTGTGGGGGGGGGTCACCTCCCAGACCTCGGCTGTCTGTGGCCTGCGGGGTCCTGTCTGCCATCCTCCATGCTTTGAAATTTTGTGACCATTGCTGGAGTAGTTGCATAACAGCATTCGTTCCCGCGTTGGTTTAAGGGGTTTAACCCCACTCCCGGTCCCCCTGCCAAATGGGCTTTGATCAGAAAGGCTGCGTCTGTGTGAGAGAGATTAGTTTTACGCTGCTAAAACACTGCGGCTCCATGCCCATGTGTGCGGTGCAAAAGTGAGAACAAACTCTCTCTGCCAAGACGTCTCTTACCCTCCCCATAATTCCTCACAGCGTTTGTTCTGTTAACCTGGCTTGACAATTGGCAGTTGGCTTTTCTCTTAAGTATGTTTTTTTTCCATCTCCCATGCCTCATGTCAGATCGCTAGATGCCAGCCTGTATGAATTCATGCTGGAGTTTCAGAGGAGCAGCCAGGTTGAGGATTTGCTGTGGGGGACACTTTCACGATGGCCGCAATCCCCTGTATCCATCGCCGACTTCGCTAAGCATCAGAGCAAATAAGTCTTCTAGTCAGCAAAGGTGTTAAAGTTGGAGCATGGGGAAAGGAACCGTTCCCACGTCCCGACACTTCGTGGAAAGCTGGCTTCAAGAAGCTGCGTTTTTGTCAAAGGTTTGTAAGGCCTCCTGCAAACCAACACTCTATCCGTTCAGCATTGGTTTCACTGCTGTTGCCTCAAAAAGCTGCTAGTATTTGATAAGAAGGGTTATTTTAATATAGAACAGGATGCAAGTTACCAGAGAACACAGTAGACTTCATAAAAAAATGTATAATGTAATGCAGTATCTTTAAAAGCGTGATGCAGTATGGACATTGTACCGAATGGCATTCTACTGAAACTGAACATCCCAAAATTTCCATTGTTTCTGCTCCTAGCATCTGGTACAGTCCATAAAAACACCTATCAGAATTTATTCTGAATGCATGTGTGTCAATTACTGATGCATCACAGATTCAGGCTCTGTCTGCTTTTTGAACACCAATGCAATTGACAAACGCTGCCCCAGGGGCTGATGGGTAATAAGACCCATTTTCCCCCAGGCTGCAGGGGCATCATGTTCTCATTCATTTCATCTTCTCCTTGCACCTGGGTTTTTCATCCGGGGGCAGTCATCAATGCCCAACACGTCGGAAGACAGTGTGGCACATACAGGATGGGGGGGGGGGGGGGGGGGGGGAAGGAAAAACCCCCCACCAACCAAATCAAAAACCGTTTTTTCCTCCCAGAAACCATAAGGGAGACCTGGCTTTTCCT
>JAACJT020000063.1:72303-85036 GCA_009936485.2 Gymnarchus niloticus | reverse complement strand
CGCGCGGTGGGGGCGGGGGGGTGCGGGGAGCGGGGGCGGGCGGGGAGCGGGGGCGGGGAGCGGGTGAGGGTAGTGGGGGGGGGGGGGGGGGGGGGGGGGGGGGGGCAAGGACAAACGTCACACCAACCAATGCAAAAACTGTCTTTTCCTCACAGACACTATGAGGGAGACCAGGCTTCTCATCTTGATTTTGGTGTCATCTGTAGTGGCGGGTCAATGGACAAAGAAGTCTGTTGAATTGGGCCCAGGGAACTCAGAGCTGTCTGACATGAACTCTCAGCTGCGGTGTGGACATTATTGAAATATGTCTCATCCCGGATGACACTGGGGAGCATCACACATTAAGGAGTTGCTTTTAGGCATGATGTGAAAGTAAAAACCTTGTGCTACTAAATGATTGATCCATCCATCCATCCATCCATTGCAGGGTGGTAGTGAGGTAGTGGAAGTCTGGATTGAATGCTTGTCCATCACAGACTATTAATGCAGGGGACACCCTGGACAGGCTGCCTGTCAAAAACAGGGTATATGGTAGAGGACGCCCTGGACAGGATGCCTGTATATCCCTCCATCACAGAGAACATCCAGGGTTGTGAGTGTGATTTCTCTCCTGGCCCATATAGCAATATAGCCTTAGCCTTAGATCCTCCAATCCCAGAGGGAAACAGGGCAGTAAGGGAGATCAGGTGGGTCCTGTCAGTTCCTTCCTGTACTACATCTTCCCATGTCAGTCTGAGAGTTTTTAGGTTCTCTCGCAGTGTGGCTCTCCATGTTCTCTTTGGGTACGCTCTCCTCTGTCTGCCTCTTGTGGGCTCCCATTCCAGGGCTACACAAGCAGGTCAGTTGCTGTTCAGCCACAAACTGTAGTCGTCGTTTGATAGCAGTGTATAGAATGCTCGTTATCCACTCATGTAATCGTCATTCTGTAATACTTGTTACGTACTCAAGTAATGTTTTCACCCAGTATAAAAAGTATACTGTCATTTATTAAATTGATTATAATTTGAATATGTTAATGGACATTTTTCTCATAAGCATGAGGAACTGCATATTTTTGTTTTTACTTTAAATTTGTGCCCAGATCAAAGTTTGAATGTTTTTAGATGCATATTTTAAACATTCTGGAAGGCGGAACTTGTGTGAACTTAACATTCATTGTGCTAATATTACATGATTTTGCAGTGAAAATTAATTAGTTAGAAATTTAAAATACTTAAAAGGGCACTTTTTCCTCTGACTTTTCTCGCCTTCATCGTTGATTACTCTTTAACCGTGTGGATGATGCTCTGGCTTCCCACAGTGAGGACGACGGTGGTTATTTTGAAAACTTATGTGTGATTTCAAAGCTCGGCCACACATGCTTCAAATTTCAAATGGATACAAACAGTTGCAATGCTGAGACACGTTCCAGTTCAGACCTGAACGGGCAAGTTCCTTTTGGGGCATAAGCATGGCTGCTGTGATCAAAGGCCGCCCCGTTTCAAGTGGTTGCCACAGTGCTTCATATTGCTATAAGGGAAGGAGACAGCCAACCCCCAGTGCATTCTGGGATGTGCAACCTAGCAGGAGAAATTAACACCGCGACTAAGTGAAATGGATAATCCCCCAGTCGAGCAAGCTGCCAGCTGGATTTCAGAATCGTCTTGTTTTTTTCTATTTCGTTTTGGGTTTATTTATTAGATGGGCAAAGTGCTGTCTCTCTTACTTTCTCCATCAGCTTGAAAATAAGCAGTAAACATCTGAAGGGTTTGTGAGACTGTCAGACATCTCCTCACCTCAGCTGACTTGCGGAAGTCACAGGGTGTGACTTCTGGCTGGGTGGATGTCATTGAGGGCCAGAGGGTTCATCAACTGTCTAGTCACTCCTTAGAACTCCTCCTGGGACTGTGAATGAGTACACTCTACCTTGTTGCTGAGGGCATGTGAATGTGCATACTACCTGAGCCTAGTACGATTTGTGCTGCGTCAACACCATCCCTGACCTAACGAGTTCCACATCGATCAAACCAGGACAATGAGAGACCAGATTATGAAAAGCTGCTGGATGGTGCAGAATACAGATGTTGTCTTCCCTGTGTATAAGCGATAGCGATGGGACAAATCATGCTTCAAAACTCGTGGTGGGTGGGAGTATCCTGAACTACCAATCAATGCTGGCTATTGGCACCACTGATTGGTTAATTAGGAATACTTCCACCCACCACGGGTTTTGAAATCTCCTTTGTCCCATCACATGTAAGAGAACAAAATTGCACACATGTACTCACGCACAGATTTTTATCAGAACATTGAAAGAAAAATGGCAGCACAGTGACTGAGCAGGTAGTCTTATTACCTTACCCCCATCACTGCTTCCAGGGCTAAAGGTTCAAATACAGCTGTAAGTGACAGTTACCATGGTGTCTCTTTGGTTACGAGGCTGTGTCCTTTGGTTGGTAAGCAGGTGTTGGAGATGGATATGGCAGGTGAGGGAGCCCTTCACACTTATAATGATTTTCACCATTCCTATAGATCTCAAACACCGGGGACTGTTTGGATACCTCACTGGGAGGGGTTCAGAGGGGATGACCATGTGACTGTTGGTTTGTATGGGAGGGTATGTCATTATTTTCATATCAACAATCCCTGCCTGTCATTTTGTGTAAAAGGAATGGGGAAGCAAGTACTGGAGGACTGAGAAATGACTTCACCCCAGGAAAAAACTAGCTTTGTGGGTAATGTATTTTGGTCAAGGGCTTGGGGTGCTGAATAGTCGAGGGGAGGGTGATCACAGTAGGAAACCCTCCTAACTGCTCACCGCTTACCTTCTGTACCATCCTAACTGCTTACCTGTGAGGGTCATCAAAGGGATTGATGGTGAAAAGCCAGCAAGCCGGTCACTCTCAGATCACGACCCCACTCCAGAGATTAAGGACCAGCCTTGTCCTCTCAGCTTGTGGGGGGGTTCCTTTTTCTTAACGAGCAATATCCCATACTGTGTGTGGCCATATCCTGAACAACCATGAATATAGTAAATATTTGATGAGGCAGACACTGATTCAGTCCAAGCTGCACTTCATCCCATGAAAGAGGGGGTCTGGGAACGGCAGACATGTGCAGCCTGTGATTCAACTGGCTGACCACCCTGCCATCACTTTAGTATATGGGACCATTGCCAATCTCCCATTAAAATGCACCAGATTCACAGAACATGCATAACAGCGGACAGCAGGTGGCATGGCGGTTAATGATGTGGCCCATAACCCAAAACCTGTGCTTGTTGTCTTAGAGCAAAGCGCTTAACTTGAGTACATTCCCTTGGATCCTGTAAGCAGCAATAAAAAAGTCAATAACAGACTTCTAGTGGAGCTGTGATTCTGGTAACGTGTCTGTTAATGGTCTGAGCCCTCCTGACCACTCCCCACTTGGCCCTGAGTTTCCCACACGCACATTACATACTTCCTTCCCAGCAGTGGTAGACTGATGCCAGCTCATCCTGCCAAGCTCAAGCAGGGTTGGCACCGCTGCTGCCTTCCTGGCGTCTACAGCTCAATGCACAGGCCGCAGAGGTAACGAGCACTGCGAGGGGGGAGGGGGTCTATAATTATTTTCCAGCTGGCCAAAAAAGCTCCATGGCTCCCTGACACTCGTTACCAAACTCTGTCCACACCTGTAAACGGCCGACAAGAAGATGACGGCTTATTCACGGTGACAGGAAGCAGCAGACAGAGTCTGTGGAAACAAAGACAGGCACAGTTCATCAAATACAAAAGGGATGTTAACCACAAGTCATTCTCAAATCTGTGGCATTACATCTTGTGAAAGATTCATTTATTTTACAGATCCTTTCATGTAGAATGAGTTACACCGGAAGCAGATTTTTAAAAATTAGTTATTTCTGTATTTTTTTTTTCCCCAGATCATGCTGAGCAAAACAAATATCCCACAGAGGGTAAGTGGTTAAAAATCTCAATTGCAATTTCGGTTGGTTTAGGATTTAAATGATTTGAAAGGGCCAGAATTTTGTGGGAGGTGTCTGTGAAGGTGGCCAGGTCGCTAAGGGTAGCACCATTAAGGTCCCCGCGGTGGCTGGAGATGCTTTCCCGCTCCGCCGCCGTCTCATCTCCTTGTTCAGCCAGCGTCGTGCAGGAGAAAGAGATAGAAAACGCTACATCTGTCAAATGGATGCAAATTAAAAAGGAGACGCTGGGTTTGCATGAAGAAATGTGCTGTGTTGAGAGGTAATAGCATTTTCAGTGCTTCCGAGTGCCAGCAAATTGGTTTGATGATTCGCTGCATGGTATGAGCCCCCCCCCCACCCCCAACATCATGGCAATTCAATGGCACTTTGTCACAATAAACCCCTTAAATTATTTGTGCCCATGTTTTCAAAATTTTGGAAATCAATTTGGCAAAATTTGGATGAACAATCACTTAAATGCCTGCATATGAGACTGAAAAAAGAATAACATATACACACATTAATAACCACTTTAAAACTTGTTTATTTTAGAGGAACAAAAGAATTTTTTAAAGGAACAAAAGAACTGAAAGAATTTATATATATATAATTCTGACAATCAGTTTTGAAATTCTTTCAGTTTCTGTGTAAATGACTTTTCAGGTGCAGGTGAAATCTGTAGTCAAAATTCATGCATGAGTAATGTGATGTACACAGACTTTGTATTAAATAAAAATAAGAAATGGTTATTCTGATATGGCCTCTGGGGTCAAACACGTTCATATATAAACATGGTGAAAAGACTGTTTTTGTCCATCTCAGGAGCAGTATTTATTATCAGTTGGGTTCCGTAGTTCATTTTTATTCATTTTACTATTTCTACAAATGTGTTCTTGTCGCTGCTCTGCTGTGGGTAGTTGTTTGTGTTATATTTGCATACTTAATTTAAGCAGGAGGAGATAAAACACAAGCTGTAATATCTTTGATCTGCCAGTTAGAGGCAGTCTCTTCATGCAGCATGTAATATTTACCGTGTATGAAAAATACAAAGATGGGATGGGATGTTCATTCTGAAGTTGAAAGGGAGCGTTTTCATACCTGATGATCAAGTCAATGTTGAGCTCTCCGAACGTGACGCTTGCAGCATGTGTGTAAGTCACAGGGCTGCTCAAGGCTCTGCGGCTGACACGCCCCCCCATCCCCGCTCTGCTGCCATCCCATAGGTGCTGGGAGCTGAAATGGTAAACATGGCTGCCCCAGTGGGACAGGCCAGCCCCAGGGCTGCTGCAGCTGTTCAGCCCGTGATGAAGGCGGCGAGCCTGAGTGACATGAAGGATACGATGGGGTGCGAGGGATGGACCCCGGTGGGGATGGAGCATCGCGTTGTGCGCTCCCACTGCCAGGACTGCCAGAGGGCGACACTGAACCCAGCTACATGGGACTGCATGACTCTGAAATCAGTGGAGTAAAACCCCACCCCTTCCAGTTTTTAACCAATCAAAAAAGACCATTCCGAGGCTGAGGGTTGCAGACCAATTCCTCTCAAACCCTGCCAAAGGGCGGAGCTGCACTTTTCCTCTGGGCTCCTCCCACTTTAGACTTCTGCCCTGTGTTCAGCTGCAGCAAACTGTGAAAATGCGAAACTGCGGTGACTCCAGTGACCTTCGACACGACAGTCAGTGGGTAAATGGTGTTGTAATGACACCCAAGACGAAGGGTCACCAGGCCGACTGAAATGGCCTCTGATGGTGCAGCTCCCTCCACGTCGACCCGCTTTGCCTGTGAGGTACCGTCCATCACTGGTATTATGTGTCTGAGTAGCTGAAGGGCTCCTATTGATTAACACTTTATGTAAAGCCTTTCTCAGCCCCTAATGTCCGTTTTTTTCCGTTTATTCCACAAGGCTGCTGGGGAAAAAATAAAAAGACGAACCCTGTGAAATAGTGACTGCTGGCTATTCAGACACATCAGGCAGATGTCGAATTTGTGTGCAAGGTAATGTACACTAACACGTGCACATTATTTACCCCAGATTGAAGGGCTTGTTACATTAATAATACATTCATCTAGGGAGAGACGATTATTGCCATCAACCAAGTGACATCCCTGTGATGTATCCTGTTAACATTAGCTGTGAATGAACGGAACAAAACAGACTCACTTGAGCAGTAGTCCAAAAAGCAATTCAGAGCTCACGATGATCACATGATCAAATTCTGCTTCCTCGATTGGTTGAAGGTCACCACATACCTGTAAACCACACATAGACATTGTGTATTATGATGTCTTGCAATTATTGTGTAAGGGTTTGTTTAAACTGACTTGAATCATGCTGTTCCCAAATTCCTAAAGCATACATTTGATTCATTGAAGTAAATCATGTAGTGTTCAACTGCTATTGTGATTCCTTTCCATGGGTTTACGTTTGTTTTCTGTTTTCATTGTTGATGCTAAAGATGACATAGAGCTGCAGAAGGAAGCTGATGTTCCGACACATCAATGACTTCCTGTGCCAGGTCTGAAGCAGAGCAGCAGAGTGGAGCCTGCCTTCGCCTCATTCTCAAATGAAAGTATTAGGAGAAATAATCATTTAAAACATGCCAAATGCTATGAAAGGTGGCACTTATGGGAATTAAGGCGGGCATGAATATGAAAATGAATGTGCGAAGTGCTTTTATATTTTTTTACAATTTATTATTGTGTTTTGTTGTCTGGCCTCTCTGCCCATGAATGGAAACAGGGTTGAAGCCTCTCCGTTCTTGCCTCAGGTCTTGCTATGACTTTCGATATCAAAGCCACAGGTGGTCCACAAGTGGCGTGCATCAAAGGCTAAGTGGGTCCTAATGAAACAATGCGGCCGGGAAACGTGTCTTTGAAGCGCCTCCACTCCATCTACGCGACAAAGCTTCAATTAACCAAGATCACAAGGCGCCTGCGACGCTCCAAACGCTCGCCCTTTGTTTCTTTTGGATCAGAACCGCGGAAAAAGTTAGCTGCTGTTATTTTTAACAAATCAAAACTGCAAAAATAATGAAGGACAGCGGGTAGATTAAAACAATCGCAGGAGAAATCGTATGAATAGGACCGTGGCGATGAAAGAGGACCCATGAAAGCCCTGAACTCGGGATTTAAAGCCCGGGTGCTGCGCTGTCCAGGTTATGTTATTAGCCACTTACTTCAACGGCAGGATGAAATAGTTATTTATAAATCGTAGATCTGGATTAAACTTTAGACGGAAATGTGCGCCTTTACTTTATAGGTTTACTTTCTGGATTAGGTTTATAAGATTAGTTTAAACCGCTAAAACATACTGTTAATGAGTATTCGTAATAATTTAGTAAATTAGTTGTATATAAGTATACTTATAATTTCAGAAATTTCTATGATTTGGTCAAACATTTCTATTTGAATATACTGATAACAAGAAATCACTAATGATATTAAATCACTACTCAAAAAGTAATACTGTACTGTACCTGTACATTTAGGGGGCCACGGTGGCCTACCGCCTCCAGATAATGGTTGGTGGGTTTAAGCGGAATACTCTGGGTTCCTCCTGTAAAACTTAAACATGCCGTTAAATTAACTGGTGCATCTGAACGGCCCAAAGTGTATGATTTCAAGTGTGTATGTGAACTGCGATGTACACCTGCGATCCAGAGTGTACCCCAGCCTTTTGATTTGTGCTGGGCCCCCCTCCCGGCGACCCAGACCAGGATAAGCGGTTAGAAGATGGAAGGTTGCAGACTGTCCCTTCTCGAATAATACCACTAGATGCCGCTACAGGACACAAAGAAAATAAAATCAGCCGCTATAACAATTTTCACGTTGTTATCTATTGTGTTTAAGGTACATACATTGTCGTGTTTAACGTTGAGGGGCATTAACTTTACTTAATATAATTAATATAGCCCTGGGACTTGTTTTAAGTGCTACTTTGAGCCGATTTTACATTAACAATGAATATTTTAACGTTGTGAAACGTTAAAATGCTATTTTAAGTTATTATTGGAGATTACCTCAAAATATTTTATGTCACTAACATTTTTAATTAAATTGAAAAGTAACAGTCATATAGAGCAGTAATCTATATCGGTCACTCGTGGTAAAATAGTACTAAATCATTTACACGAATTGCCAAGTCTTGACTAAGTCTGGCCAAGAAAATTGAAACTTAAAAAAACTGAAACTTACATTCGATATTAGTGTTTTTGTCATCAAGGTAATATTTTTAATATAGGCCAGTTTATTTCTTTGCCTGTAAATCCAGTTAGCGCCACCTGTCGATTGCCCCGCACTAAAACCCCACAGTTAATTAAATTCATACGGCAACCCACATTTCCATTAACATAACGGGGTGTGTCTTTGACAAAGTTTCCAAAGCTGAAAAAGATGAAAAGGGGGGAAACCGTAAAATACGCCATTGTCTCAGGCCACCTTTTTTTTTTTTTTTTTAAATAAGAAGTGACACCCCTAACCAGTCCGAAGCAGCAGCCAGACCTGTGTGGGATTTCCCCGGTACAGTTCCCAGACTGTTGGGTCAATAACCTTTCCGTGAAACGGCCATATGTTTGCTTATCGCTACCATACCCACAGTGATATTACTGACATAATGCATACGCATATGGTCGAAACTGCGCTTCAGAGATAAACATCTGCCGGTAACTAATGTAACGTGTAAATGACCACATTTCACATTGAAAGGAAGACTGACGTGAACAGGGTGTAGGTGTGTAGGCTAAATCCAGGTTACACCTTTACAGAAGCGTCGCTCATGCTGGCTAGATGGTCAAACTTCAACTCCCTGCCGAAACAGACGAGTACAACAGCTGACGCACGTTGTTTCCTATTCATATCTAACTTAAAAGGTCATGTTTTACCTACATTTTAACCACGGCCGTGTTTGGCTATAGTTATTATAAGAGAAATTGTTGCTACTACATGTTTATTGTAAAACGAATTATAATTTTGCATCGTAATTTACTTCCAGTTGAAAATGGAGTTCAATTTATTGCGTCCCACTAAATGTACAAATACATTTCCTATTACCTGGCGACCCTCTACTGGATGTTCGGTTGTAAGACGAATTGATATTTGCCGTTTGATTATGGTAGAAAAAATCGCACGAATGGAGCGAGACGTTCTGAGATTTCAGACACAAATTACACATCTTTTTTTTTTGGTTTCGAGATGTGCTTTTTCACGTCAGGGGGTATGATCCATCACAGGAGATGTGCCTTCCTCAGCTACTGAAGTCTCCCTTCCCCTAAAACAGCCCTTATATGTGCCGTATCTTTTACAGCTTAATTAATGAGAAGTGCATTGTGTTGAATGGTTATCAGGATTGTCAACTGCTGGAGACGACCGAGGGATTATCTGTATTAATCATCATGCAGGTTTTAACTGTGGAAAGTGACTGATATGGCGATTTGAATTAAATTAAATGGTGCAACTAGGCTATTGTATCTACACTCAAGTACCAAAACAGTCTTAAAATTCGGTGCCAAAACTGTAATCGGCAACTGAATGCTTTTATAGTTAAAAGAAACGCCTTTTATATGTTAAATTTAATCTCCAAGAAATTTAAGTGAAATAATTCTGTTATACGTCTTTAAACATAATGCATTTAATGGGCAGCTCGTTTATTTGGGTCGCGTTATTAAAACACATGCAATTGTATTAAGATGAGTTGTAGTTTAGGCAAAATGAAAACGAAATTAAAGTCGTGGATTAAAATAGATGTTTAAATGTAGAGTTTTAAATTTGCTGTATATTTGCGTGTGAGCTGGTAATACACACACTGGGATTTTACACTAGTTTCCACTATGTCTACGTTAAGAAAACGCAAAAGTATGTAAATGCAGTAATTTTAGCTAAAACTAATCAGCTATTTAATAAACGGGTCTACGCCTGTGGATCAGCACATAATAATGCTTTTCTATTTTCCGATACGTTTGCTGTTAAATGATCCTGATTATTTTCCCAGTTATGTATTATCTGGTAAAAGGTGACATTTTCACCTGTTGATATTATTTTCCGGTAATTAAACGCCTCGTCTTTTAAAACTAGTCATGTAATCAAATTATTCAGGATTACGCCGTAGCCAAAGTAATACGCGCATCTCCGTTAATAATGACCGGTCATTGATCAGTCGGATAATTAGATCATGCATCCGCGGGAAGCTGTTAATATACCAGCGTGTACCTGAGGCTGGGGGGCGTGGGGCCGACATTCAGTACACTTTAGGTCTTTCCCTAAACTGCGCTGTTCGCTTATTGCATGCCGTCTACGGGAGGCAGAAATAAAAACGTCATATGTTCGGTGGCACCTCGGAGGACGCGGTCCACGCCGCTTTGCCGAGAAGATGCTGCTTCGTCGCCTTCTAAAGCCGATCACCAGGGCCGTACAACAAGCCATCAACCAACCTACACACAGGCACAAGTGTTTTTATTTTATTTTTTTTTTAATGTGAATTTATTTAAATGGACGATCGCAAAAAGTGAACCCATCTCCGCGCGAACAGCTTTTGCATGCCTTCTGTATTAGCATCCTTAATAAAGTACAAGGTTACATAATAGCCAAGCGGTGCTCACAAGAAACCGTATTACGAGCCGCAAAATAGACGTTTCGGACCGACACAGTAAGGCTGTGTTGTTTGGCTTCTCATTTTAATTGTAATTGCGCTCCTCTTCAGCCGAGGCCCCCGATCCGGCTGAGATGTAAATGGCAGTTCTTGAAAAACAAATTACAAACAGAGATGACCGTGTGGGATGCCCCGGTCCGCGACAGCCCGCTAACAAGGGGGTGTAATTGTGTGCTACACGGCAGCTTGATCACAAGGTTCTGCTGGATGGATCTCTCCGGCCACCCGGGCGGATAGAGAGGGCCGGCAAACAGGGGGAGCCCAGGGCATTTAACTGGGGTATTTCAGCGCGGCTTTCCGAGCTTCTCGACCCACTCAGAAACTTTACCCAAGGGCCAATTGCCATTCAGCAGATTACTTCCTCGTTTGGGGTAATAACATACAGGCGGAGGGGGAAAAAAAAAAAAAAACACGAGAAGTGGTAAATAAAATGCGGTCTTCTGGCACGAGAAGAATCGTTTTTATCCAGAATATATAGCTATAACCTTTATACAGCTTGTATTATACCTCCCATTATGTCTCACATTAGTGAGAGTTGACGCCAAACTCTATAGTTAGATGAATTTCGCGCCTTTATTAGAAACTAAGAGACGGAATAAAAAAAGATTATTGCCATTCACCTTTGCGTAAATGTCATCTTTATGCTCTTAACACATTTCGTGAAAGGGTAACTATAACAAGAAGCCTCTGTTCGCCGTGATATTGCGATACGTCCCTAACTCGATTAGCCACTGCACTGTAAGTCACTTGTATTCATCAATGTTATTGATCCATAAAGCCAGATGTAGGTTCATTTATGTTAATATCCTCATTGGGTGCTAAAAAGTCATTTCCCGGGGAAAAGGCAGTCGTTTAACCTGCCAGGCAGTGTGAGGCGAGCGACAGCAGGCACCATGATGCGGGACGGGGAAGTGAGGTTGTTTTCTCTTGGCTGTGTTCGTAAGGAGAAGGGGGGCATTTCTTCTACATGCTCCTTGAAGTGCTGTCACCAGACCCACAGTCCACCACATTTGTACAAACAAATGTCTACTTACAGACTCAGAGGACCTGTCCTCGCTGCCCACTTTTGGAAATGTGCTGTCACTACAGTAGATGAATTGCATCAGCTTGTATCACCATCCCCAGAGGCACCTTGGTTGTGCATGGAGTTGAGGACACAAGATAGCCGTGGCTAGTCTAAAGTAGCACCTGCACTCCTTAGTGGGATGACAGGATCACCTAACAGGGAGGAATGGCATGGTTTTTGTAGGTGGGTGTTACTTCGAGAGCAGGATAGAGCTCCTGTTTACAGACTCAAGCCACCGTGACCCAATTTGGCAGCATAAAGTTCTCTCAGCCTGTGATACACAACTATGAACCTGGGTTTGGTTCATTGTTGTGTGTGTGTTGCTTGACTGTGCTATTGGATCTGATGGTGGCCCATGCTGACCTCTCCTCCAGGTGCTCTCCATTAGAGAACAATCTGCTCATTGTGAACGCAGCTCCGTGTGGAAACAAAGATAGGGAAAAGGTCCAATTGTGACCTGAGTCCTGGCAGGTGGCCCATCTTGGACTGCTTAACAACCTGACCTGCTGCTCGTACTTCCAGCTCCTCTGCCCCCACCCACCCATGAGTCAATGACCAGGTAAGAATCGGGGACCTCGAGGCAAATCTGCCTTCGCTGGCTGCTCCTATAGTCTTACCTGCTTCTTCCTCCACTGATAACCCTGGCCTTGAAATTGGACTCTCGGCCCTTCCAGGTTTACCCAAATGCTCAGTTGTGTAGGGTGTCACCAGAAGGGTTCATAAAGGAGGCAAGTGTGTCCAACAGGGGAAGGCAGGAAGTCACACGATCAACCAGATCTGCACCACGTAAAGAAAAGACCATAATACGTTTGAGAGGCCCTTCTTCCAACCATTTCACAGTGACAAAGCGCTGTGTTCCATGTCATCGTTGAGAGCTGTAGGTGCCACTGTCCGTGTGAAGGCTTTTGCGTTTACGATACATGTCCAGAAGCGGTCCGCAGCCTGACCGCTCTCTACGAGACTGTCTTGCTCATCGTTTGCTCACTCCACCATCTGTAGAGTCCGCTCCCATGCTGGAGTCTTACATTACCGCCAGAAAAGCAAAAAAAAAAAAAAAAAAAAAAAGTCTGACAAGGAAAAGAAA
>JAACJT020000063.1:51880-72203 GCA_009936485.2 Gymnarchus niloticus | reverse complement strand
AACCCTTGCACCTATTATAACATTGCTCTGCTCTGTGTTTGGTCCCCCCCCCCTTTGTAGGGTGCCTCCCAATTGCTGAATCTTAAATTAACCCCAAAAAAAAAAAAAAAAAAAAAAAAAAAAAAAAACTCACGAAGAAAACATTAATATTAAACACTGATGGGAGGAAATGCTGGTGGATGGTGAAACTGCGCTATTTTGTGTGATTTTCACAGTAAAAGCGTGGCTCTGCCTGGCAGTTTTCACCAAGGCACAAGGACGGCGGAGGTATGGATGCTGTACAACAAATCGGTTGTCTCTGAGCCATGTGACATGCCACCTTCCCTGTGTTTAAGCGCTTGTCACATTTACAACTGGTGTTGAGTGAGCAGTGAGGTCCCAGTAATGGATGAAAACTGGTACGGAAAGGCCAGACCTTGTGATATTGCTGTTTTGAATCCTTACAACAAGACACTGAGCTGGTGAAGTTTGATTCAGGATTGTTCACCATGGTCACAGTCTGGAGGATCAAGAAAACATGAGGAAAGACATTCAAGGTAGCTGGAACACAGTTGGTGATTTGATTCAAACTAGTTTTAAATAAGTTTGGATTCAGGAGGCAGTGCACACTCTGTTAGACTGTGCAGTTTTTAGTCCTTGGTGTAATTCTAAGCTATGTTGGAGGAGGATCAGACTTTGGAAACCAAGCCACGGGGTTTTAGGCCTGGGTTGTTTTGTAGGCTGTCAGTGCACAAGAAAAGGGCAAAAACTCTATGAAAGTTACCATTTGGCCTTCTCCGATGGCTTTGGCATGTTTTCTAAATACACTGTCCCTTTGGTTCTCTGGTCAGCAGCCGCACATTGGCACAAAGCCGGTGTCTCCTGAGCACTGGGCGGGATGTCAGGCTCCCCGGTTCGCCGTAAAGTGCCGGAGAAGGGCTGCTCAATCCAATTAGTGAAATTCCATCAGATTTTCTTCTTACAAAAACAAATCACATTTTCACTTTGCCCTCGTCTGACACATGCCAATTTCATTGCAAGTAGCAGTCTGACCAATTAATGTGGGACCCTGGCAGTGCCGGCAGCGCTGGCACAAGCGTGGCACGTTTCAAGCGTCGCGTGGCATCTCGTGAGGCACTATGGAAACGAAATTAGACTAATAGGAGTCTTGTTTCCAGCAGCTGATTAAAAGGCCCGTGAGCTCCCCGGGCCTCGCCGGAGTGCAGGTCCAGCAGATCGCGAGCGATTTCTCCTGTAATGTCATTTTGGACTCAGTGCATCTGTCTCCCTAGGTCATCCTTCCTCAGACTCGCCCTTTTTTTCCTCCTCCTTCCTTGACGAACGTAGGCTGGGAACTCTACACTTCCTTTGGGGTGTTAATTAAGGAGAGCATCTGAAATTAATCAGCAAATTCACTAGGGCGAAATGGGCTCTGTCTGAAGGTGGGCGATCCAGCGTCCTCCGGCAGGAAGGGGCCCGTGGCTATGGACGCCGAGAAAACAAGCGGCACAGACGGCACAGTGACACAAAAATTCACATAAGTATAAATTTTTACACTCATTTTGCCTGTCAGCTTGTCACATTGAATTATAAAGGTTGATTTACTTGGTGGGCTAAAGGAAGTCATCGGGAAGTCCGGTCATCTGAATTTTGTCATATGGTCAGTGTCTCCAGGAGGAAGGTGGAGTTTATCGCTTCGGATGAGCCGTGCTGTGATGCGGAGGGCCTTGCTGTGACCGCTGGACAGTCCACGTACGTGGTCTGTCTGTAAAAGCATCAAATCCTTAAAGCAGACCACCTGGAAAACCCTGGACAAGTCACGTTTTACGTGCCCTCGTTGGGCGGGTCCTTTAAAATGTGGGTGTGCGTGACCCTCTAACAGGAAGTCCCCGACAGAAACATACCTGCTTGTTTCTATACGTGTGTCCTGCTCAAATTCCCAACTTTATCTAAAGTTTTTTCCTGTTTTTTTTTTTTTGGTTTGTTTTTTAACGTAAGTTGTAATCAGTACACTGCCTGGAGACGCTGTGTAACCTTGCCTTATGTAAATACATCCTCAGTCTCTTTGCCCATCATCGGAGTCACCGGAGAGAAGATACAATCCGGGTGACACCGCTGCATGTGGGACTGACAGCCGCCGTCGACGTGATGGAGAGAGAACTCGATTCGGCCCGCGACAGCAGGAGATTGACTGGTGACAGCTGTGACATGTCTGTCTGGTGCAGAGTTGGGGAGCGGAGACACTGGGGGTTGTCAGCTGCTTACAGCACCTGTGAGGGCTTCTCCTACTGTGTGCCCCCTCCCCATTTTAAGGGCAGCGCTCAAGTGCCATGTGCATTAGAAGGTCATTGTAGCAGAGTATGGTTTTTGGGGGTGTCGTCGGGTCCCCGAATTATAGCCCACTGTTTTGAGAGGAAGTGCTGGGCTTCCTGGATGCGCTGACCTGAGACTGAGCTTGCAGGCAAATCGAAGAAATATGTTAAATGTTAATGTAACATTGAGTGAACGCATAGGATGGGGCTCGGCTTTGGCATTTCAGCAGACAGAGAGCCGCCTCGCCGGGAGGGACTTGTCTCAGTTACCTGAAATTTGCAGAACATGACAGAACGCTTTAGATGGCGCTGGTGAAATGTCACAGTTCGGCCCCCTGTTTGAAATACAATTACGTGAAGCTAATAGACAACAACAAAAACACTTCAAAGCACACTTTGTCATCTGAGATTATGCACTCGCCTCGTCGCTGTCTGTCGAGTCTGACGTGTATCACCTGCGCCGCAGATCTGATCCCGGTGTGCGATCCCTGAACGCTCGAGAAAATAGCACCAGTTAAGATGCTAAACGGATGCCGTCAGAAGTGGATCTTAAGACCTGGTTTTTAGGAACATGATCCCCCCTTATATACAATATGCTCTTACACCTCAAGGATTCGTATGCAACAGAATCTGCATGTTGTCAGATCGGGCTGTTTTTCTTAAACATCCTGGTTTCGCTTCAGTTTTAGTTCACTTTCTCCCTCATGACACAGTGTCCATTCCTCCACAAGCCTCAAGATGCACACTGTTCTCAGTCTGCTACGCTTACGCCAACGTGACTTTGTAAAAAAAAAAAAAAGAAAAGGAAACAAAGCTTAGGCCTTGCTTGTAGGAGACAATATACCTTGGCAGAAGCTGGCAACCTGCTGACTCTTGGTTGACCTGTAGGGGGTGGTCATGCTTCTCTGAACTTCCTGAATGTCACCTATCTACACCAGGATAAGGTGGATGGTCCATTGGTTCTGCGGATCGTACTTAAACCATGGTCTGAACACCTTTACTGAAGCCCAGGATTGTAATTTAAACTGGGGGCTTCCAGTACTGTCTCCATGTCCCCTGGACTAGTGGTGAGGCGATGAGGCTATTGATGGGTACTGTGAACAGCTAGTCAGCTAGTGCCCCAGCTTTTGTGACTCCTTTAGAGCGTGAACGGGAATTTTAAAATAGCATCATGCAGAGATGCATACAGAGTGGTGACAAATTTCTGTCTCTGGCTATCTCTGTGACATCAGGTCCTCTTGTTGTGGATCGTAGTCCCGGTGGGTGTGGGAGCTGTGCTGGATTCATGGTTTTGTTTATTCTGAAGTTTAAGAGCCTTTATTCATGCTGAAAGTTGGGGGAGTTATCACAGTTTCCACGGTAGCTGGATGTATGGAAATATTCTGCATTTGAACTCTTGGAGTAAATCAGGGCTGAAATGGTTTCTGTGGACCTCATGGGGTGACCGCTACAGTCAGGCCCACGGAACAGTTGAGAGGACTGCAGTGTTGGTGCGGTTCTGCTGTCGTCACGAGTGTAGGGTTCTCACTGTAGATGGGGTCCACCTATGTATCATCCTAACCTAGCTCCATGGTGCTTGTTCTGTGGACTTTACCATTGGTTCTGAACTGAGACCTGTTCTGAAAACAGATGTGCAGTCGGGGGGCACTCTAGATGGCCCCCCAGGTAAGACACACTAAGTACAGGGTGAGGAGGTGGTTCTTAAACTGTATCATAATAAGACAACTCAGTACACACATTGCAAAAACACACATGTAACAACAGGAAAATACTGGAGACATTTTACCCAATAAAGGTAATTTCGTAATCGCTCGCAACTAATATTTGTCTTGGCTCCTTCAGCAACGATGTTGAAAATTAGCATATAAATATTAATATCCACAAATTAAACGTATAATTCTTTCACCTGAAACTGTAGTATGTTATTGGCATTTGTGCAGTCAGTGACGGTTATAATTTTAAAAGAACTGTGTATACATAAGTATAAATAATTACACATATATAAAATACATAGTGAAGTGAAAGGGGCAGCTGACATGAGCACCTGGATGTAAAAACGCACACTGAAAAGGGCGTCATTCCTTATGTTTCATACACAGCAGAGCTGCTTACTGTGCTTGTAGTAGAATATATGGAGTAAGCTACTAAAAAGCGTTAGGACAGGTTTTATTACCTCTTATTACTATAAATGACTGGAAAAGAGGATTGCTCATAAAAATGTCAACAGGATGAATGTCAACATTAACAAAACCAAAGAAATGTAATGGAGGATTATTACCGTTTTCACCGTATTTGCTTAAACATTGAGCTAAAACAGTGGCTGCCCGTGCTGCATTTATTCCGGCGAGACATTGTTTTGAGTCTCTCCACCCTCTTTTGCGCACATAACAGCCGTAAATTGTCACGCCGCGTTTGTCTTTTAGGTTGAGATGGCCATCTACATATTGTGAATTTGAGAGTAGCCTGCTGCTCTCTGTGCGTCCTGGCATAATGTACTGGAATTCTCTCAGCATAATTTAGTGGTGTTAGTTCTCTGTTTGGATGGGGGGACTGATTTGACTTTCATGTCATGGATTCAGAGGGGACCTTCGCTCTCTCATAATGGTAATAAACTGTTGGTTTGGGCAGTAGGAGTAGCAGCCTATTGATGAAGCACTGTACATGTTATTCCAGTTTTGGGTTCAGATCCCTAAAGGGGGCCTCCTTCTGTACCTTTAAAAAAGATTATAATGAAGTGCCAAAGGATCAATGGGTGGGACTAAGACTATGCGTGTCACTTCCTGTTTGACTGTATGGTTTTCTGTGTCTGCTGTGGTAAAGTCAGGCCAAGCACAGCATGATTATGGTGCTGACGATAGTGGGTGTGGCAGAGCACATATGAGCCCGTTACCCCTGAACTTACACCAGCCGCACAATAATGTGTGCAAATGGGTCTCCCATTCTTAATTTACATGGGGGGGGGGGGGTTCGCAAATGTACAAAAGGGTTGGTGTTCACAGTCCGCTGATGATCTCCAGGGACTGCTTGTGTGTGTCTAGAGGGAGTAATTGGTGGGGGGAGACCTGCTGTTTGGTGTGTTAAAGCTTATTTTTACACAGCAAAGTGGATGCTAGCTGTGCTATGACTGGAGCCAGTGTATTAGTCATTTTGAATTTTCCATAGAAAAATTCTAATCAGGAAACCCACATTATATGACAATTTACTTATTCCATAGTATTTTTCTCAGTGGGTGCCTTCGTTTCTATCTCTGTTTTTTTTTTCCTGTTTTTCGTCGTTGGTTCAGAGAGGAGAGGTCAAATCGAGCCCGTCATGTTGGCGATGTTGTGTGAGTTTTTGGCCTTCAATGTAGAAAAGAGTCACAGATGAGGAAAACTGTGCCTTGCTGTAAAGGTCCCTCAGGAAGGACAGGCTGGCTGTCACGTGCCCTGAGCCGACCTCTCTGAAACCCCGCCCCTGGTCCCGAGTGCCCCCATCCAGGGGCCCCAGAAAGGACATCCAGCATCACGTCCTCTTGTCTGAACACCTGCCCGTACTCCTCCAGGGCCAGATGCTGATGTGGGCTGACCAGTGACCGAAGGCCTTCTGGGCTCCGGTAGGGGAGACCCAAAGTCACACACAAAGAGTAGGCAGAGTGAGGTGGGGGGGGGTGTGATTTGGAGAGTATCGCCCCCTGCCCTTCTGTGTGTGAATATAATATATCCATGCTCGCACATCACTGTCCTGTATAACATGAAAAAGCAACCCGCCCTGCACATTCAGTGTCCAGTGTTAACAGAATAAACACAATTTAAAATATGCATTTAAAAAAGAACACATTAAAACATATATTTAATGTAAATTAGGAAGAAAATATGTAAATACTTCTGATATGCAAACAAATCTACATGTTATATAAATATCGTTGCTAAATGAAAAATATTTTATACTTTGTCTATGTATGTGCATGATAAGAAAAAAATGAAAATATGTATAAATATGTTCAGACGTATACATGCAAATGTTGTCATATTTTTAATGGACTTTTTAATATTTCAGAGCATGAATTATAATTAATCAAAATATTTGCTAAGTATAATTATTTTATACTGTATAAATTAGTCTGTTCTTCCATTTGAAATCATAACTGCATTTTAATGATTCACTTTTTCTATCATCACTATTTCTAAAAATCTTTTAAGGTATTTCATGAGCACACCATATTAATGTTAAAGAGTAACAATTTACTGCAAGCTTTGTTTTTAAAGTCAATCGGTACACTGTCATTTTTACACTATAATATGTTATGCAATATTATTTTATATAATTATGGAATAACCACAGAAACAACCATTTTCAATTTTAGAACAGTGAATCCTCATTGTATATTTTTTCAAAGAATAAAAAAACACTAAAAATGATTACTTTTTTTAATATACTTTTTTCAGGGTTATCAGATCTCGTGTTTAAACTTAATTTTACAGACCTACTGTGTTTAAGGAAAAAAATCTCAAAGTTGGGTAGATATTTTTGGTGCTTCAAATAGATGGTTAACTGCTATTTGTAGCCAGGAGAAATTTGGCCAGTACCTGTCTGCTGCTTCATAGAGAAGCACCTAAAGAAGCCAACATCTCAGCAAACTACTGCAAGTTAAAATCCCCTCGGAATTCATGCTGTACCTGAAGAAAGACTCTTTAACAGTATTATGTATAAAATTCTAATGTGTATAAAAAGCGGCATTAATCTAGAGCTTATGTAACTGTTTTCATGTGTAATGTTCAGTATCTTCTGTGTATATAGGTCAGAAACCTTGAATTAATATCAAGGGAAGCAAAATTTGTCCTCAGTTAAAATGAGCGTTCTGGAAAAAAATGTTCTTCCTGCGAACGTTTTGTTCCTTACAAAAACGTGAAAATCGCAGGCTGGCTGGAAAGTGTTAATTAACAAAAGGCAGCCCTTATCCAATTAGGGAACTTTCTGCTTCCTCTCCCCTACCCTCTTCATCCATCCGTCTGCGAGTCCCATCCCGACCCTTTCGGCTCTGCGTCTCCTGTTCTTGTGTGGTGGGTTAGTGCCGTAAAAGAAAAAAAAGGAGAAATTGAGGAAGAAAGACTCGGGAAGATTGAATGGATGTGTTTAATTTGGAGCTGTATGCCTGCTCAGCAGGTGGGGGCCAGGAGCTGCGCCTGCTCTGGGGGGGGCACGCCCAGTGTCACACTCCACTTCTCCCAGCTGCGGACTCTCCATGCTGGCCGTAAGACATAGACCCCCTCTCCCTCCAGCAACACAAAATCATCCACTAATTATCTCTGAATAGCAATTTTATTGAACCCTAATTTGTGGTAATGGATTGTGATAGGTGGTGAAAAGACAAGACAAAAGTTGCAGGGGGAGGGTTATTGTTGGGTTAAAAACGGTTATGTCCCGTTTTTAACACCAGAACATGGATTACCCTTTACACTGGGGGGATAACACAGCCAAAAGTCTTTGTTTAATGTTAAAATCATCAGTTGTCTGTAATATCCTCACTATCATAGCATGGAAGTACTTAAAAACACATCAACTCTTTGGACAAGGCTAGTTCTTTACATCCTTCTGGTTTTCTGGAAGCAAGGACTGTCATTTTGTGTTAGTCCAGGACAGTGCTGTAGAATTGCTCAGATTGTTTTGATATATCTAGTCCGAATCATTTATCATCTGGGCCCATCACTCATCATTTTCCTCAGGACAGAATTGTTAGGGTTATGCTGGAATTCAGCCTAGTGAGTTTAAGATGACCTGTGCTGGCTGTCCACTGGAATTTGGATCTGGGACAATGGACAGAGTTCTGACACCTTTAACAAAGTTTGCAAATGCTCTTATTGAAGTGGCACTGGAATGGGATTTTTTTTTGTTGCTGGTGTTGTTGCTTTTGTTTTGCTTTCAGTCCTGTTTGAAGCACAGCTTTCCATTCTTCTAGATTACAGTCAAAGCCAAAGAAAGCAGTTCTGTTTTGTTTAGCGATCACCTTTCTTTGCTTTTCCTTCCTTCATACCTAGAATAAATCAATCTTTTGACATTATCCTGAAGCCCCCCCCCCAACACCCCCAAGGCTGCTTGGCGATAAGTGTGATGTTTGCTGTGGATTTTAGCGATGTGCTCTTACATTTCAATGTGTAGATTTAGCGATCAAGAAATAAGTTGTGAGGCTCCCAGAAGTCGTCTCCCAGCTCCCATTTTCTGTCAGCCTTTGCACCAGATGGCTGCTTCTGCTGTAATGGGCTGCTGCTTTGTTAAGCCAAAATACCTGATTACGATTCACTGATACAATTCAAATACGGCACCGTGGCTTACGCTTAATTCCGCTCTAGCGATGTAGCTTATAGTCACTCACTGTTTCTGTTTTTAAATTTATATTTATTTCATTTCTTATCGCTGGGCTGCGAAATCAAAAGGGCAGAGTTTACGGACGTGAATTCACCGAGTGAAACTCCGAAACCAATGTATTTTCGAAGTAAAAGTGGAGACGAAATGAAAGCAAAATTATTAATGATCTTCACTTTGATAATTATGCACTTGTTTTTTTTTTTTTTTTAAAGAGATTTAGCGAACGCAACAATAATTTATTAAAATGTGCTAAACTGTATGAGGGTAATTAATTCGAATATGACAAATACTCATTTTTTAACTTTTTTGACATGATGGCAGACATTAACGCATTTCACGTTCAGTAATTATTTGCTATTTATTAATGTCACTTTTTTTCAATAGAAGCAGAAGATGTCGTTAAAATATGAGTGAATGGTAAGACATTAAAATATTTGAATTCTAAATGTGTGTGACAGTTATCTGTCTAATGATAATATGTTTTGATAAGTATTTTTCTTATAAGTGGCAACCAAGCATTTTTGCAGTTAGAAAATACCTTTGTATTATTCACGCTTTAATTTCTCATTTGTTTCTGATACATTCAGATCTGTTTGTATAATTCACCTGTAATGTTTTAAAATGTTATGACCATAAACAATATGAGTAAAAACATTTTTAAATGTCCACGGATGGTGTGCAGAGTGCTAGGTGACATTAAAAAATTCCTTTCCTGTTCATTTGAATGACTTGCGTTTAAACGGCACTCACATCATAATTCATTGCTTTATTTATGTGTTTCCGTGCTGCTTATGAAGTGAGACAGTAAGAGGAACAAACAGAAGCAGACCAAGGTCCAGGTCCATTGCATTTATCAGCAGCCAAAATGGGGTGGCCCTGGAGAATCACCCCTCATACTTTATATTGTTAATCAGATTGTTTCATTAGGGTCTTGAAGTTTGATTGCAGCACTCTGCTTTTTGTCTGGCCCCTCCCTCTCCTTGCACACCTGACATCTGTTACCTGAAAGAGCAGATGGGAGTGGCTGTCTACTTTCAGCAGACAGGTGGAGTTTTGTCTGTTTGTGTGTCAGGTTTGTGGTAGTAGCTAGAAGTGAGTGAGTGAGTGAGTGAGTGTAGAAGTGAGGCAGCAAATGGCCTGGTGAATGAGTGAATAATTAAATCTGGTAGTCAGTGAGTGAATGAGGGTGGAAGTGATTGAGTAAATCATTAAGTCAGTGAAATTGGGAACGAGTATAACAATGACTGTGTGAATCATTAAGATTGTGATTGACGGACTGAGGGTGGGATTGACTGAGTGAGTGAATCATTAGGTCAGTGAGTGAATGATGGTAGTAGTTACTGAGAAACTAATTATGTCTGAGTATGAGTGAATGGGTGAGTGAGTGAGTGAAGGAGGGAGGGAATGAGTATAGAAATGATAGAGTGAATCATTGAATCACAGAGTGTGGGAATGAGTGTGGAATTAAGTGACTGAATGAATCATTAAGTCAGTGAGTGAAGGAATAGGCTCCACCTACCCAACACTGAGCCATTAGTGAAATAATAGTCTGCCCACATCACAGCCACCTTAATTAGCAATTCAGTGCCTTATTTTTGTTTGGTTTCCCCTCTGGCTGCTAATTAATGCTTAATCGAAACTGCTGAACTGAGCTTGTAAAGAAGTCATGAATATTAAAATTAGCCCCAACAAATTTTTGGGGGGCCAATGCCATTTGTGTCTGCTGCTGTCAGTGGTTCTGAAGCACTGTGTTTTGGTTTAGAGTAAATCGCAACACACCCAGGGTGAAAATGGTAGAATGTTTAGAAGGAGAAAAACACACAAGGACCATCACCTGGGCGTGATCACTTCACAGTGAAGCCTTTGGTTTGGGGAGACTGTGGATGACCCGGCTCCCAGTAAACATCATCATCACTGTCCGGCTTGTCTGGTTTCTGTAGCGGTGTCCTGGTCACTCGGCAACAGCATCTGCCCCAATGAATGGCCATTAAATGGAGGCTTGTTGTGAATCTGGAAAGTGGTAAATCTTCACCACAAATTGAATAATGTCCATAAATATATAAACAAAGAATCTTGCTAACATAACTTAATTTCCATGTTTAATAACATTTTTCTTTTCCTTTATATGCAGGAGTACCCTCTCTCAGAAAGAGGCAAACTGACTTATTTGACAAAAGCTGAGATATTTGATCTAACAGCAGTGTTTTTGTTTTCCTTTCATAACCCTGTGCAGTACAAAACCATCTTGGTCTTTTCAGAATAGACTCCTGTGCCATCTCATTTTCATATGTGAAGTTCACTGCCTGACTGTAAACATTGCTTCTTGGTGTTTTTTTTTTTTTGTTTTTTTTAAAGGACACGATTCTTAATATTTCCTCGCAGGGAAACCTGTCATCTTCCCTCTTCCCTCCACGTTACTCTGTGGAAAATCCTTTAAAAATATACACTAACCAAAGCTGTTTACCATATTTTATTGAAAATCTAAAATTGAAATGTATTTATTCAGATGCTAAAACATTTTCATTGTATTATTATTCAACAGTTCACACAGGAGTTACTTATGCAACTCGACTTAATTTAAATAACATTTATGACAAAACAATCATGCACACTTTCGGAGGGAAATAAACATATGTCTGTTTTTACTCACTGGCTAAATCAGGACTGGCACAGAAGCTGCCCACTTCCAAATCTTGGTGACAAATTCTCTGAAGTTATTCAAATACAATTTGACTTCTGACAAGGGGATGTAATTTATGAAACAGAACTTGCCTATCAGTGGAGCCCACATTTGCATAATGAGGATGCTTTCATTTCCGCCAGCGATGGTTTTGACATCCCCAACTTGGAGCGGCAGTAAGAATGGAGTGAGAAACGTCAATATACATAAACGGGAAAAATGATGAATAAAGCGGTTGAAGCTCCCGCCTGAGCTGTGTAAACAAAATACATTCAGCTCCGGAGCCCGGTGACGGCCCCACGGTGATAAAGCAGCGTTGGATTAGCGCGTCGGGGCCACGGCGCAGCGGGGCTGCCTCCAGCGGAGCACCGTTCGGGGACGGGATGACAAAGGCGGCTGGGCTGACGCTAATTTCACGTTGCTCTTTTGCTCTAATTGTTGACTCGCTTTGCTAATTGCTGATTTGATTTAAGCGGCAGATGTCTCTGTGTGCTCATATATGAGAATGGATTGTGTTGTCACGTCCTGGCTCAATGCTATAATAATAATAATAATAATAATAACAACAACAATAGTGCGCAGGAAACACGCCTAATCATTTCCAATTAGTTTACAGTACTTTCACCTGCACGACACTCCCCAGCACACACGGAGCTGCCCTTCAAGGTGACATGAGCTTCTCCCGGTCCCCTCCGAAGGTGGGATAGCCGGTGTGGAGTGTGAGATGCCAGGAGATGCCGGGTTCTGGGTGTAAATTACGGCCGAAGTGGAAGACGTTAGTCTTTGGCCAAAGAGAAGCACTGAAAGGTGTTGTGTTTAAGTGCCCGTTTATATTTCCACCGTGGCCTGCCTTCCTCTTGGTGCGTTTTGGATTCATCTGTAAATAGCTGGAGTTGTCCCCGTTTTAAACCTGCATTTCCCTAACACCTTTCTTCCCCGTGGCTCATAGCGTTCTCTCTTCGTCAGAAGTGGTTCTTAACACTTTACTACCAGTACCAGCACACCTGTCGTCAAAGCAGGCATTTCAGTTTCCCGGTGTGCGGATCCCGAATTTAGCCGAATGTTAACGGAAGAGCCGTCTGATCATTTCCCACGACGGCAGCCGAGTCTTTAAAACGGGCTTCCTGTTTATTTAAACGTTTCTGAGTCGGCTGCACCATCACCGTCTTCACTCAGCCTGTAAAAGGAGCCTATTTCATACGGTTCAGAATTATATTTGGCAAAAACATGCAGTGATTCCTCGGCTATGAATTCATATCTCAAACTCAGTGTCACTCTGAGTTCCACTGTGTCGCTGAAAGGCCTGGGAAACAAGATAATAATAATAATAATAATAATAAAGACGGGAATCTGGGTGGATGTCCCTCTCGCCTTTGATTTGGCCTTTTAAACAGTGTGTGTGTTGTTTGACATGCACACATGTTGAACACTTCAAACACATTTTGCTTGGTTTTCCACCGTTTTCCTCCGGAGCTCCAGGTAAGCGTGTATGGGAATTCTCTATGTGAGCTAGGGTGGCAGTAGGTGTTGGAGATCAGACACTCACCCGCGGATCGGGACGGAGCGGCGTCCTCCACCCTGAGCCTCCATGCGGAGTCTGAAGCCTGCGCTCCGGGACGTCCTCTGTAGCCTGTGTTCGGCGTCTACTCGGGCCACTCGGACTCTGCTGCAATATCAGACTTGCAAATTCTGCCGGGAAGTTGAAAGGGATTGAAGTTTAAAAAAGTAAATTCGTTGGCAATGGGAAGTGATGACGAACGGTGGGCAGTCCAGATACAGAGGAGTGACACATCTCATCAAGTATAGGTTAAGCTCAGCGCTGGTTGTTTCCATGTCGATTATGGATTAATGTGATCATGAATTCATTTATTAATGTATGCATTTACATGGCTGTTTTCACTAACGAGTTTGTATATTAATTTATACATATGGGAAGAGAGCTGGTTAGACATGGAAACATCAGACGAACAGCCATGTCATCTCACCGATTGTAATGATAATGTTCCCTCCACTTTGTAATTGCCTGAAAAATAGTTCTTTTTAATGTCATATAAAAGAAATCCTCCTAAAATTGTTTTCCCAAGGATCTCTTGTGGGGTGGGGTGGAGGGGGTGGTGGATGCTTTTGGAGGGCTTTTCTTTGATCAGACTCGATGGCAAACCTCTCTCTTTCAGTCTCTCACGTCTGCCCACCCCTCCTGAGAAACGGAAGAAAGGGAAGAGAGAGGGAGGAAGAGGTGTGGAAAACCAAAGTGAGAACTTTGACCATGGCATTTCTGTAACTTTTATCGAGGAGAGGGATAGAAGCTGGAGCCGTCGTGGGAGGGGGTATTCCTGCTATTGATAAATAAACATTATTTAAAACACCTGTCAGGCCATGTTAAGTATCTCCTCTGTGGTTCAGTAGGTTTAGAAACCCTGGGCAAGGAATATTTAATTATTGTACGAATGGAATAATCAAAAAGTCAATTTCCAAACAGCCGCTTGCATATGAGGAGACAATTGCATTTGTAATATCCGCATATAAAGTGTCTCAGCCCCCTCGTTCCCCTGCCCCCCCCAATGCATGTCTTTCACGAGTGAAAAAAGTAATACATTAAGATCCGACCATGCTGTCTCCCCCCATGCCTTCAGTACAGCTAATTAGGTTGTTCCAGCCGTCCAGCATTAACATGAAGATGGATTGTACAGCTGTAATACAGTAACATTTAAGAGGGCCGCATTGATGCGATTATACAAGAGCCCCAATGAAAATTAATTATCCAATAATTGATCATTAGTCTGGGGTAAACAGTGCCGGGCTCTTGGGAGCCAAACCTCTCACTGATACTCTCTCGTCTGAAGGCGAAGCGGAACCTGACTTGCCTGATGACACGGAGCCGTACTCTGGGGGTGGGGGACGCTCTAATAACAGTAATAATTTCACTACTACTACTTATTAATAATAATAATAATAATAATAATAATAATAATAATAGTACATTCTGTCCAGGGTGTACCCCAGCGTTGTGCCTGTGTCCAGGCTCTCTCATAACCCTGACCAGGATAAGCATTTAAAATAATGACAGTATTATGGCAGCAATATTCATATGCAGCTTGGTCTCTTATTACAATGTTTGCAATGGCATTCTGGAAGGCAGTTGTCATGTGGTGATGTTGTTACCTGGAACATGACTGCTGAGTAAGCTGCAGTAATGAGGGCCATCAAGCTGCACGTCTTTATTAGCAGAGTAAAGTCTCCCAGTCAAAGCTTATTACCCTTCCATATGTTAGACAAACGTTTACCACCCAGTTAAGAATGTGTAACTTTTCGCTAATGTGACTTTGTTTTATAGGTTGATTCAGAAGTACCATAATACCTTAAGTTGTTAATAACAATTTGCTTCTTTAATCCACAATGAATGTTATTTGCATGTGTGTTGTGCACCGATGATGACGTGCAGTACATCATGAAGCTCAGTTATGTTATTTCAAAGGTCGTCATTCCTGTACTTGGACAGGATGGGAGCCACCACTGCAGCAGCATTACAGAGGGACTCTAAAATCCCCAGGCTCCTTCACTCAGGCAGGCTTGTGAAGTCTGGGGACGCTGTGATCCCATACAGGGCATGCACCTCCAGCACATGTCCCCATGTATCATGCTTGGGGCCTGGTGTTTTGCATCTGCACCCCTGGTACCTGCCTGCACCCCTTTAGCAGGCTGCCAAGCACCTACCCCCAAGCATGCTTCATTGCTCGTAACCGTAAACCCCTCCCTCTGTCTCAGGTGGTCCTGACAGTTAACTTTAATTTGCATGGCATCTCCTGGCAATTCACTCACAATTATGATTTTGGATATTTAAAAATGAACAGATGTGCCTCATATCTGCCTTTCCTGTTAAAAGAGAAGCAGCTTGTAAGTTTAAGCATAAATGCTGGATGCTCTTATGTGTTTCCGTGTCTTGCACTTGAACTTTTACTAGATTCTCTCTAGGCTGATTTTTATTTGTATATCTTCCCGGATCTGATGTTCTAAGCACTGTTTGTATGGCTTTTCTACTGCAACTGCCTTGTCCTTCTTCCTGGAGACTCATTGGCAGCTTAGCCTAGCCACACTTGAACCTAAGCTGGCTTTTTTGTTAGCTTGTTCTGTATTATCTACCTCGAATGTACATTGCTTTAGACTAAAGTGTCTGTCAAATAAATAAATGTACTTGCAATATGTATAAAAAGTACCTAAACGGAAAAGTAGGTAGATGTGCTGATATACTGTATTACAATTGGAAAAAGATACATTTCATTAAATGTTTCAGTTAACATGTGCGTTTAAAACGGATGGACTGAACACAGGTAAAACATCAGAATTTAGTCAGCATGTTGCTGTGTAAGTAGTACTACAGAAATTAAAAGGATCTTTCTTTCTGTCAGATATTGTCTCTCCTTATGGATTGTGTTGCGAAGTCCTGACTTGAAAGTGCTGTGTTCAAATTTACTTCTAGGCTGTCTGAAGCCTCCGTTCCAACTTTCCATCTGCTGCCACTAGATGGCGATGTAGGTTAATGGTCTCAGCCAACCAGGCTGTGAGCCTGAGATCACGGGTGAAGTGAGGACGACCCAGGGGCGATCCGGAGAGGCAGCCCCTTTTGCTACAGTCGGACCGTCGACATGGCGGTTCCTACACAGAACTCTGCCTGCCCCGTGTGCCTGTTGTATTTCGTCAAAGTTTTTTTGTGATTCACAGGGGACTTGGGTCTTAGTTTGCTCTGTTTCTCTCTGGATCTTTGGACAGCATGGGTGTGAGGCAGTTCTTGATCCCGTTATTGAATTTAAAACCCAAACAAGAGGAAAGAGTACAGAAATCAGAGGGTAAATGTCCAGCAGAGAACCCCCCAAGATGGAATGTGATACTGTTACAGAAAGCAATGGCGCTCAGTGTGCCCACATCGCTGTTTCTCTCTCTCTCTCTCTCCCTCACTCGCTTCCTTTCACACACGGTTTTCTTCTTCTTGCTCATTCTGTCTATCTGTGGGCTCTAGCCTGTTCTTCAGAGTGGCCCCTTCAAAGGCTTAGAAGAACAGGGGGTCCTGCTCCACTCGGACGGGGGGCATGGCGCCTATGATGCCTGCCCTCCTCATCACAGTGACACGGCTTTTGAGAGGCCCACAAAGATAGGGGCTGCAAGCTCCTCTGTGAACCCACACACCACCCCACTCCTCATCATCTCCTCTTCCTCAGCCTTGCTCCTTTTCCTTCGCTGTTCATCTTGCCGCCGTATTTTCTGAATTGTTTACATGAAAACCGATGCTTGAGATTTAACACTTTAGGAAATTGAGTCTAAGAAATAGCTTGAAAGACACTCGCTGTATATTAAACTGCAACACATTGACGAAAAGCCTGTCCCCCAACCTGCCCCCCCCCCACGGGTTTCAAAGCTGATCCTGAACAAAACGGTACGCTTCCGTCGCTGGAATAAAGACTAAACCATTTTGCCGCCTTTTTGTTGTGTCGTCTCCTCAACGGGAACAAGGCCGCCTCGTACGAATATGCGAGGGCTCCATGTCTACACGGGTAGGCGGGGGCTCCTTTTGATTAACGCGCCTTGGCCAGCGTCAGTCTTCCTTTTCCTCATCGCTTCCCGCCGGAGATCGACGGCGCGCCGAGAATTTTTTGGAAATTGCAGGGAAAGAGAGATGGGTAGATGTTCCCGGATGTAACCGGTGATTTTCCTTTTGAAATTCAGCAGCATAAACAATCTCCGTGCCCTACGGTCCAGACTGCAAAGGTAGTCAGGTGCCATCCCCCTGGCTCGCTGTGACGTTTTAGGAGATGCCAATGGTGAGGAGGATTATGGGAATGAGGCCTGTTTTACAGTGATCGGTGATAAAGGCATCATTTCTCTGGGAGTGTCAGAAATCCATCAGCAGGATACCTGGAGTGTGATTTTGAATTTATACATTTTAGGTGTAAGCACAAGTGATTGAGGGTCAAGTTTACTTGTGACATTAATAAATATCTCTCCTAGTGACACATAGATGGCATGAGAGAACAAGGATTTAAGAAGAAGATCATTTAAAAAATGATATATTCAGTTTTAATACTAATGATGATGCATAAGGTTCCAACGATGGGGTCACGTTGATACTGACCAATTGTGACTAAAATTCTGTACTGCTGGCTAAGTGGGACTTCAGACTGGATGATATTTTTCCATAAATGTTCTGGCTTGGTGCTAAGCTCGTTATCTTCTCTAAAGTGAAAAATTGACAGTATGGACAGTAAGTACTTATGCAGGATCACTGCAAGTCCAGGACGGTGTGAAGCAGAGGAGCATGAGGTCGACAAGGACACTGATGTCAACAGGCCGTCACGTTTCATCCATCTGTTTATTACACCGTTGAAATTTCTCCTTATCTTTTTTCCGTCAAGGTTTTTTTGCTGAGAATCTTTTTTATTTACTGTGTGAGATGCACAAGCTCCAGCACTTAAACATTTCATTGCTATTTTGAAGTGATGTTTTGGTTATTCCATCTCATCCTGAGTTTGTGTTTAGGGCTAACTTATATATTTTTTATTAATCTTGCTCTTGGCTAAAGGCTGATGGCCTTACCCACGCAAACCCAATATCCACGCTGAACCAGTGCAGTCCATAAAGTTCAGGACAGCCCTATGCCAGTGACTGGCCCTCCAGAAGCCAGGATTGTTCTGGAACCTTCTGGAGTGCGTCTTAGCGGAGCCTGGGACAGTGACGAGCGATTTTGCCCCTCCTGTGCCGGTACAGTGGTGCACTGGGGTGGCAGTGTGGAAGACTGACTGGTTATTATTATTATTATTATTATCTCATCAACTCATGCAGCTGAAGATTTTATCTCAATTAATGTACAGTTTTAGGCAGCTGGATAACTTAGTAAGATTGGGGTTAATTCCCCTATTAAATGGTACAACAGCAGGCTCCCCCTGGGATCTGAACAAGTCACATTCAGGTGACAACCATTCAGCTGCCCCTCTCAGCATTGTCTGACAAGCGCGTGGATAAAGTTGACATGTGACCAAGCCTCACCCATAATCCCCTTTGCTTTGGGCTTTAGTATCTCCTCTTGATGAAGCAATGGGTTGCCTGGATGGGTGCTGTTAAAGGGAAAGTCAGTGACATGGCCGAAGGGACTCTTTAACTCACTGTGTCCCCTTGGGAACCTCACGGGTGTCTTGTGGCTTTGCTTTACCTGTCATTAGCCCTAGCCCTTCCTCATTAGTGGTGCAATTAATTAATTTTGCCCAGCTGCCAGGGTTCTGTGAGATGTAAGTACCAAGTGGACCCCGCTGCCTTTGGTCCCCAAAGCAGGGCGGTGCCATCCGGGTGGGTTATGAAGAGGGGTCCTGAAGCCCCCCGAGATCCAGCTGAGTTGGTTTGATCCCTGGGTGTGAGGTAAAAGGTTGGGGGGTCAGACAGCGGGGCTTGATGAGGCTCCAGCCTGCTGAGTTTATTCGGAACCCCCCCACCCTTGTGTTTTTTTAGGGTGGAGGGAGGGAGGAGGACTCTTATTCTGCAGTCACCCCTGAGCTACTAATTACAATTCAGATGTCACACACTCAGCGGATAATAGGAGTCAGGAAACAGAATTAGAATATTTCTGAGGCCCTGGGGCTCTGCTCAGGAGGAGAGGCAGTCTCAGTGGAGACGAGCTATGGAGGTGTCCTCTGTGCTTTCCTGCCCCCTGCCCCCATCCCTGCCACCCACCCCTTGCGTTGAGCACAGTTGGCACGGCAACGGCCATCGGCTCGGCCCGGATGAGTGGGCATCTGCTCTGTGGAGGGGGACGAGCTGGCAGGCCGCAGCGCATTCGCGGGCGCTGGCATGTGGCACGGCGGGTACAACGGGGCCTCGTGGCAAAGCGTGTTGCCCAAGCAGCGTGAAATCTCCTGGAATGAGGCCTTTATCTTTCTCTTTCTGCTCTTTCTCTTCTCTCTTTTCCTGTCTCTCTCCTCCTGTCTTTGCTTTTTCTTCCTCTCTCCTCCTTTTTCTCTTCCCTCTTTCCCCCTTCCCTCTCCTCTTACCTCCCTTTTCTCTGCCCTCTTTCCCTCTTCGCTCTCCCCTTTCCTCCCTTCTCTCCTCTCTTCCTCCTGTCTTTGCCTCTTTCTCATATCTCCTCCCTTTTCTCTGTCCTCTTTCTCCCTTCTCTCCCTCTCTCTCTCTTCCTTTTTTCTCTCTGTCCATTGGTTCATGATTCCCTGTCTGCCTACACTTCACACAGGTGTGTTACCCAGCTAAACAAAACATTCCCTGAGTAGTTAATAATTCATGGGCCTGTCAGATGCTATATTTGTGCATATATGGACAAAAATGTCTGTCAGCATACAGAACATGAAGAAAACTCTATCAAATATCTCTGATTTGTACGTTTTTAAGAAGCAGATAAAAATGAATATTACGTTATAATCAGCTATAATTATAAAATAATAATAAAATAGTAACACATCATGGTTTAATGGCATATTTCATAACACTTCTCATTTGTCTGATTACAGCAGTAGGGACAGGATCGCTTGCTTACCATATAGACTGAGTCCCGATGTTCCTCACTTACTTTCTGTCCTATATGCTGACAGACTATTTTTGCCTAAAGTGAAGAATCTCATTTACACACCAGTTCAGCTCAGCTCTGGTGCCGCATAAATTTGCTCTTTTTCTCAGGGCAAAAAATAGTTTCCTTCACCAGCATCCTTGCATTCTGTTTATGATCATTTAAGTTTCAAATTTTCCCCCTGTAGTTGCCGCGTTCCTCCATCCTCTCCCCTCTCCCCGTTTTTTTTTATCATATTTCTTCAGGTTTTCCTAAAACAAACACCATTAACGAACTACTGTGCTGACATCTGCAGGAACCCAACAACTAAATTAATTCATGCGCAACTTATCAAATCTGAGCCGTGCCTGTGTCACGCGCTGCGTCTCAAAGAGAATACATAACCAGTGGGGGGGGGGGGGGGGGGGCCGGGGGAAAAAGAGCCACCACCGGGGGGGGTTCGGTCCAAAAAAA
>JAACJT020000063.1:36193-50409 GCA_009936485.2 Gymnarchus niloticus | reverse complement strand
TTATTTTTTTTTTGTTTGGGGGGGGGCCCCCCCCCCCCCCCCCCCCCCCCGGAGGGTGTGTGACTTGGCTGCGTGATTCACTTCATTCACAAGTGAGAAGTTTTGAGCTTTGTCTTCCCTCTTTGGCTCCTCATACTGAGCTGAAAGAAAACAGGAGGCTCTGATTCAACCTTTGAAACTCATAAACTTTTGTATGAGCAGGCCAGCAGGGGCCGCAGTGGCTAAGGAGCTGGACTCAATGCTAAGCAGTCCTCCAATGGTGATTCTGCAGAAATCCAACTGTTATCCAGCTTGGTCACACACCTACGTTGCTCTCAAAGTATGCAAGGCCTGTAAGAAAGCATGTCTGTCAGACAGTAAACTCATTTGTTTTAAGTGATGCTATGCAATAACAGATAAAACCTTTTTTCTGACCCCAGCTCTTTGCATGTAAGCATATTGTTTATTTTATTAGTGAGGTATTTAAGAGATTTATGCTCCCATATGCACCTTTGGGAAAAATGATTTGTCTGCATTGTGTCAGTGAAAGAGCAAGCCGTTGACCCAGTCAGGGATACAGAAGTACAGATCGCATATTGCTAAAAGGGCACGGACTTGTATCTAAATGTTTCTGCTTTGAGCCTGGCTGTTGAACCTTAGTGCGACATTGTGAATTGTCTTCCGGCTTTGTTAATGTGTAAGACTGCACACTAAATGTAATAAATGCATAAAAGCTGCAGGAAAGGTGTGCTGTGTACGTGCTTCTGAGTGCGTGGCAAGCTTGCTCTGCCGCTGAACGGTGTGACTTTGATCAACGCCGCGAATTTACAAACAGGACCGTCAAGGCTCCTTTTGAACAGAATGGGATTTCCACATTTAATCGAGGAGCCTTGTTTAAACCTCCCTTTCTTTCCGGGAACTGCACTTAAATGGCTTTTACAGAACATAGTACAAGGTATCATCCATTAAAAACCATCAGTGCTTGAAACCGCTCCCGTCATTTTACATAAAAATTGGAAGAGTGAAATCCACAGTCCACGGATATGAACAGACTCCCATTTCGGGATGGAAACGATCTAGCATCTGAACGTCTGGAAAAAAAAAATCGTTTTGAGATGTTTGTAAAGACGTCAGGAAAAGGCTAAAAAGAAGATGGAAACAGAAAGAAATAATCCTTCACAAAACCAAGAGGTCTTAACCTCTCCGCTTCTCCTTGTCTCGCAGGCAAATGTCCAGAAAGAGAGGGGAAAAAAACCGAAGCAAACGTGCACAAAGGGCGTGTGAGATCTGAGACTTTTCTTCAGGTCCTGAATGAGACCAAGTTGCCTAACGAAGCAGCTGAAAGCGTGCGATACTTCATGCGCAGGCCAGGCCGAGAGCCTTTCTTCCGTGGCCATTCTCCCGTCCACAGCTGCCCCTCTCCTCTTCTGATCCTCTGCTGGGAGAAACAAAACACTCTCTGTGACTATCTGTCCTCTTTTTCTTCTCCAGAGTAGCTCTCATTACTGGTGATTAGCAGATGATTAAAACCAATTCAGCTCCCCCGGCAGATCTCTCCCCACACACACACACGCACACACACATACACACATGCCCAACACCCCCTCCTGTAGTAGATGCCCCTCTGTGCACACACACACACGCCGTCCCCTGGTGGCTGTTTCTGTGACTGTGGGTTCACGCTGTCTTTGTGTGTGTCTAAGTGTGTGTCCGGCCATTATGGTAAGTGTGTAGTTGTGTGTGCTGGTCAGTGTGCTCTGTGTGTGTATACTAGGGTGCGTGTAGGTGCAAATGTGTTGGCTGTTTGGAGTGACAGAGTGAATTGGCTTCTCCTCCATCCCTCACTCTCCGCCTGATTCACAGCTTCCCACACTCTCTGACCGGCCCAGCGGGTCTTGGAGCTTGACGGATGTCCTTCGTCCCGCCTCCCGGATGTGAGATGTCCGGTTCTGCTTCGCCGTCTCACAGGACATGTGAGTCGAGACGTGCCAGGGCCTGTTGGCCCACTTGGACAGTCAGAAAGTGAGCAGGATCCCAAGAACAGTATGAAAATGTATTAGTGGCAGCACAGCAGTGATGTAAACACTGTACTTCATTCTAAGAGGAAAGAATGATTACCGAAATGTTGTTGTTACGTTCAGATGTGAAACTTGCAATCATGTGTTTAAGGGCTCAAGCTATTAAGGATGGGAGTTTCCCAGTATATTTTGAACAAGGTATTAGTGTGTTATGTGATCCAGTTACTAAATAAAAATACACTATCAAGTGTCTGGCAAATGTTTTTACACAATGGGAGATACCTAGACGATGGTATTTTCACTGCGAACTCAGGGATATTGAGCTATACACATGAACGTTTCCCCTGTGAAGTGCGTTGCCGCAACAAGAGGCACCTGAACAAAGGTGCAACTGCGCAATGATTACCGCCTGTACCATCTCTGGGTGGGGGTGAGGGGTGTCACTCGTGGTGCTGGAAACAATTAGCGAGTACATGTGTCACGCCGGGGGTGTGGGGAGGGCACGTCGACATCAGGAAGATGTAGGGATGTGAGAGGGAAATGGTTTTGCTGGAATGGGGGGGGCATCTGCGAGCTAAAATCACACCAGTGTGCGTCTGACACTCGCAAACACAGCATAGTTGGTGCGGCCAAGTTACACCCAGGTCCCCACACAAACACATTGCTGCTACTGATTGCTTTTAATTAGGCCCTCATTAAGCCAGTTAACCAGTCAGGCCCCAACACCGTGGAAGGTTCTGCTGAAGGTGAACACTGGATTACGATCGGCTCGCCCCACAGAGAAGTCTGCAGTCGGCCAAACACGCGACCTTCCTCAGCAAACAGCTTGGGGAGGGTTGCCTGTTCTGCAGTTCCACTGACATTATCTCAGGAAATCACACAAGCGGGAGAGAAGCTGCTCCCTGTGTGTGTTTTTACCATTGAAATTAATTGAAAAATTCTAAATCCATATCTTGTTTTAAGAGCTGGCAAGATTCCGAAGACGCCGTGCTTCATCGAGTCAGTTGTCTTAATTACGAGCTTACCTGTGCTGCCTGAAGGATGACTGTGTAAAAACATACTCCTACTGTCATCGTGAACGGTCCTCCCCAAAGCCAAGCCTCTCTGCCACTCTCGCGATTTGCTGAGTTCTGCGGAAGGCACCGTGAGACTCACCCGCTACCCAGGTACGCCCCAGCTGTCTAGTGGAAGAACAGCATGATGGTTCAAAAGCTGGGCTCTGATGGGGAGGGGGGCTTCACCTGAATTTGTGTACAGAAACACTCGGCTGCTAACAATGTAAATCAAATTATGCAGCTTAAAACAAAAGCAGTTATTAAAGGCTGCAAAAGGTGCAGGGGTGGAAAACCGTAAACGGTGATTTACTCCCCATCTTCTGCTGTCTGTCAGTGTCTGCTTTTACCAGTCAGTGGTGAGACAAAGCGTTCAGTCCCGAGACGTTTCACCAGTGGCTCCTGATTGGACCCGACAGCTGTTTGGACCTCCTTGCCTTTGCAAAGGAACCCCGGGGCACAGGGTGAAAGAAAGCGAGTGTGTATGGGAGGGGGGTTCCACTCTTCTGTCTTCTGGTCATTATAATCACTAGCAGGTGAGTTCCTGTGCCGAGTTGAGTCAAAGATGCTGGCCTCATCCTCTTTCCCTGAGATGAAGGAACTCAACATGCAGCAAAGATGCCTGCCCTTCACAGTCATTTACATCAAACCCCTGTCCTTCATGGCTGTCTCCATCAAACCACTGTCCTCTTGGGTCCTCTTCATTAAACTCCTGTCCTTTGTGGTCCACTCTATCAAACCCCTGTCTACCTGGGTCCTCTCTACTAAACCCCAGTTCTCCCAGCTCCTCTTCGTTATACGCCTGTCCTTTGTGGTCCTCTCCATCTGTCTCCTCGGTCCTGTCATCCAAACCAAAGCACGGTTTTGCAGTTCTGGGCTCTAACTTTAGCTGTGGGGCTATAGGGAAAATGGCTTATTTATTTAATGTGTGCTTCGAAGGAGGGAAAGGCAAGTGAGTGGCTTTGAAGACTAAAGGGTGAGCTGGGTCTTGTCTTTGACACGTTTATATTTCGGTGTCCAGCTCAGAAAAACCTCACACATTTGTCAGTGTGGTAATTTTAAACCCAGGAAGTGTTTGGAACAGAAAAATACAAAATATCTTTCGTTCCACTGAAAATAGAAATGTATGGCTTCATCTTGAGGATTACGAGAAAAAGGAGGGTTTGTTCGAGAACGAAAACAATAGTGCCCTGCTTGTTCCCAGGATATTGCAGAAAACAGGAAACACGAAAACAACAGAAACCACAACAACAGCAACAAAAAAAGAAATTCTATTACCGACTGCGATTTCCTCGTTTTTTTAAAACGGGCTGTGAAATATTTGTAAAGCCTGTGTGTGTTCGCTGTTTTAAGGTGTCTCTCCCTCATTGATTGCGAGTGAATGGACTCTTTCTTCGCCTTTAATTAGCGTCATCGTCTCACTTTAATATCGCCTTTTCCCCTCCAACCCCTGGCGTTCTGCGAGACGGCTCCTTCGCCTAGGTGCATAAAGGGCCGATGCCTGCCTGGCGGGGGCCCCGTGTGGAAATCACTAGGCTGTCAATAAGGAGCACAGCGGCGGAATAGCAGAAGGACAGGTGTTTTGTGGGAGAGACGTTCTCTGGCATTTGCCTGTATAGACGAACGCCGTTGCAATTACGGCCAACAATGGGAGCGGAGATAGAGATAGAGATTCATTACCCTTAACGGCGCTGAGAGTCTTTCAGCGGATTTGCTTATGTGCTGCTTGTCTTTCCCCTCCGTCCCGCCTGGAAACAGTGGCAAAAAAGACGGAGAGGAAACAGGAGAACAGAAACAGAACGAGCAGCGGCCGGGAATGCCACAGATTCACAAAGTAGCCTCAACACAAGTGGCTCCATGTGGTTCTTTTGATTCCTTGTGGTGTGAGATGATAGAACCTGCAGCCTGGGCAGCATCGAGGCCCGGCAGACAACTGGCGGACCAGGGCCCAGCAAGAATGGAGGTTAACTTTATAATGCTGGAGCAAGATTGGCTGTGCTCCCCGAGTGTTGGCCACTGATTGGCTGTGGAGACCAGATCCATAGTGTCTGTAGTGTGGAGGGACCGTCTCCTATCTAGAGTATCAGGAGAAGTGTGCCGACGGGCCTCACGCTATCAGCTTCATGTCTTCATCAGGAGCTCCAGCAGAAAGCTGTGAACGGACAGGAGGTGGAGGAGAACACCCCCCACGCAGATTCCACGTGACATTTCATCTGCTGTGGGATCATGTAATCACACCACGGGGGGGGGGGCAAGCCAAGCCTTCAAAAATCCTCCAGCCTCCCCAGTGGGGGTGGCTGGAGATTTTTACCACTGATTGTGGTCATTGTGACATCATCGTCACCTGCCGGGTGGATGCAAGCCCACTTTGCTACCTGAGACTGTGGTGCACATTCTCACACATTTTTAATGGTGACCCACAGACATTTTCCTGACATCTCCACCGCCAGACAGTCAACAAGATAACTGCAATGGGTTGTATATGTTAATTAGCCGATTGATCCACTAATTAAGGTGAATTAACAACCCCAGTTAGTGAGCTCTTGATGCTCATGTGTGACTGTGTATATCTGACTCTCTTTTTGAGTAAACCTTCAGTCTAACTCAAAGCTTCCTGAGAAGTATGAAGCCTGATTCCACGCCAGGCATTCTGAAGGTGAACCTGCATCTCCCTGGGGTTCTCTGCTTATTAATGGCCAGCATGGAGCTCAGCGCTCAACAACAGTGTGCTGTTTTGGGCAATTTTTCTTTTTCTGTAAATTAGGGTCCTTCCCTCGTTTGTGTTCGGTTGATTAAAGTTGAATGTAGCGTGCTCTGCACCACTAACAAGGACAGTGGGATGATTAGGGTTTATACTGACTCAACCCTGGATGGGGGGGGCAACAGGGGCCGTTTTTGGTCATTCCTGATGTAGCAGGAAAGCTGGCATGCCTAAAAATTCTGGGGAAGGTGGGTGATTGTCTGCCCTCTGTATCATTGTCTGTTTTTACATCATGGCCAAAACTCTGTGGTCAAAGTTTCAGTGCTCATTTTCTTTTTTTTTTTTTTTTTTTTTATAAGGCTCTTGATGTCTGGAGAAAATTTTGCTCCTGTTACATTTATTTCTGAACTAAAAAGAAATTTACTTGGTGACAGATGGTTGTATTTCTCAAAGAAGAGTGGTGCTAATGTTGATAAATGGGAAAATAAGTGTTTATTGAAAATCATTAGCACAAACAATCTTATTTTGAGTGTGAATATGTTCCATTTGTAAGAGAAAAGGGCATTTCTATGATGCTCTTTTCCTCACTGATGAATAGGAGCACTGGTGCTTGTGCTGGACATGCAGCCAGAAGAAGCAAATGATTGGACAAATGAGGCTTCAAAACCTGTCATGGGCAGGAGTATCCTGAACTGACCAATTAATGGTGGTGTTAAATGAGGCTTCAAACGCCATGGTGGGCGGGAGTACTCTGAACTAACCAATAAATGCTGCTGCATTTAGCTCCAGCATTGACTGCTTAGTTCAAGATACTCTCACCCACTACAAGTTTTGAGTCGTTATTTGTTCCATCAAAAGATGAAGCATTTCACAGACTTCCAGATAAAAAAAAAAGAGGGGCTTTTGCTGACAGACAACCAAAAATAAAATCCCCCAACAGAGCATATTCACCCCCTTCCACAGAAGATTACAGCAAAAAGGCAAACCTCTTCCTCGACTCACAATTCCTGGGTCTACCACCCTCACTCTTTAAGGGCTGCTCACCTCCTCTGTGGCTGCCGTGATGACTCAGTGTCCCACAGGTGTAACTTTGTCACCTGCTGACCGGGTCCTCAGATATCCCCATTCTCTCTTCCCTGTACACGTCTACGACACCTTCATGCATGTTCTGGGACACTTCTGTTGTGTTTTGCTCGACAGACAGACGGCACGTCTGTCCTTTAACTCCAGTGCTGCGTGCTGGATGATACAGAACCTGTCCCAGGCTCAGCCAGCGCTGTCTCGGTTTATTGGCTGTCAGAGATGCAGCCGTAGGCTTGCTGCAGGCCGCTGGGCGCAGGTCCTTGCGGAGGGTACACCTAATTCTGATAGCCGACAGTCGATGCGCACATCATGGCCCCGCCGGGCTGGCTGACTACGTGCAAGATGGAGCCTCTTTATCCTGGTTGCCAGTGAGTCACAGACCTCAGGTTCCCCCCGCCTCCACTGACCTCAAACTGTGCGCTGCTCCCCAGCAGTCTTCCGGAAGCTTTGCGTGGTGACGGACGCGACAAGCCGGCATACGTGCGTGTTCTCCCGCAGTGCAGCACCCCGCTGTAGCAACACGTGGCAGATCTCTCGACATGCATGGGGGGATGTGATCCTGTGCTGATATTCCATTAGTCACCTGGAGTCACTCTGAAGGGAGTCGATTTTTTTTTTTTTCTCTTCAGGGTTGCCTCAGAAATGTGACACCCCCTACCTGTCCATCATGCCCATTGTGGAACCCCCCCCCCCCCCCACGGGTTGTGGCCCGGCGGGTTTGCTTGCGACCCGACGAGAATAGATGTCAGATTGTTTTTCATGTTCGCCTGTCGTGTGGAGGGGGGGATCAGCTCGTTTGCCATGGCAATGACAGAGGCAGCAGCCAGTGTTGCGGTGTTTCGGGGACCCGCTGTGGGTCCAGCACAGGAGTCGGGCTCTGCTCTCTCAGGGATGAGCTTCTGCCCGATGATACCACCCAGCGTGTCCCACACAGAGCAACACTTTTGACGTCTCCTGCTCTGCTGTTACCCGTGCTGATATTATATTATAAAAAATTAATTCAATTATAATCAGCGCCATCGTCATGACAACAGTCACTCACGAAGAGAAGACGTAGAAGGAGAGACAAAGATGGACGTGTGTTGGAGTTGGACGGGGAGCAAATTTTGATGAGGATGGAGAAGGGGGTGGATGGCGACGCTGGCAGCAGTGACCCACAGGGTACCGCGTGATCTCACTTGCCCCTGCTGTGAAGCCCTGTGTCGTATTGCTGTGCATGTGGTTGGCCGCGGTCACGTTCCTTGCCAGCGAGTTAATGAACCCAGAGCTCTTAGGCAGACATGTGAGAAGGGGGGGTTGTGTCTATATGTCTGTCTGTCATTCACTGAACACGGACACACACATCACACATTTACACACATACATACGTGGAAAAAACACAGTTATATACAAGCATGCATTTAAATACACACAGTCTTCACTCCTGGTATACAGACATACACACATGTTTGTATCCAGGCATCACCGGTGCTTGCACACACACACACACACACACGCACAATCACACACCCGCTCTCAGCTGGAGCCTGCTGGTTACTCCTCCCGGACCTGGGTGGGACAGGCGGCCATGCCAACGCTCTTTCACACGAGTCCCTCGCCAGCTGTCACCCCACGCTCACGCTCAAAAGCCCCTGTCAACTTCATCTTGGGGGGGGGAGGGGGAGAGAGAGAGAGAGAGAGAGAGAAAGAGAGAGAGGGAAGGAAGAAAAAAGCTAAATTGAAAGGTGAATGGCAGGGAGCTGAAAGACCTGGCAAGGGGGATTATGGGAGTGGAAGGACTGCATTAATGCACCTTACGGAAGCCCCCATCCCCCACAGATTACCGGCAAGGCCGAGCGAGCGCAGAGCGTTGGCCCGTGTTGCCGAGCCGCTCGGGGTGGTTATCCCTCCGCTCCCCTGAGGGTTATTAGTGCACCGACCCGGTGCTGAGGCTCAAAGCCACCTTTGTTTGTGGAGATCCGCTCTGCTCAGAGATGGCAGGGGGCAGGACCGGCTGTGGATGGGTGTCACTTAGGCAGCTCACAGCCACACAGGAAGATCCCGGTGCCGGCATTCTGTCCGCCTCTTGCCCCCCTCTCTCCTTTGTGCATGGGCTGACAGTGGGATTACAGAGCCAGGTTTGACTTGGGGTGGGGGGCTCTTTTGTGAAAGGATGGGGGTTTGGGGGGCACTATGTGGCTGTCATGTCACTGGGGCCTCACTCTGCTTTCTGCAGCTCTCAACTGATCCCAGATCAGCCCCCCCACTGCTCCACCTCGCTGTTTGTAGCTGAAGCAGTGATCTCCACGACTAACCATCGCTAACCAGGTTCTTACCACTTTCCTTCCACCCCTGTGTGAGGCACTGTGGTGCATAGCTGGATCAGAATGGTGGAGCGACTGGTCTGTGATTTTGGAGGAAGCTGCTGGTCCTGACCTGCCTGGACTATTCTGGGCCCAACTTGGAGGTGTGTCTCTGGCCGTACTGCCATTGCTGACTGCCGCCCTCACCAGGAACAGCTTACCCATAGGGGTCAGTAGCACCTCACCGAATCGCTGCAGATTTGTACAAAATTTGAAGGGTCTTTGTGGTTGCCTAAACACACACAAACACATGCACACACACACTCATGGTGTCATACTTACTCATATGCTGGTAAGCACACACATACACACACACACACGGTTTTACCTTCCGTTAACTGTCCCCTCCGGCATTTATGTTTCACACGGGGCCCCTGGTCAGCTGATTAGTGTGTGTGTGTGAGTAAGAGAGAGACACACACAAGGGAAGAGAGGGGATTTTACTGAACAGAACACCATGGCATACAGTTATACACACATGCGCACACACACTCTTCTCATTAGTTTTTCCCAGCTGTGTATCTCCTCTTCTCATGCAGGTAAGCAGGTCTGGAGATCATACATGACCTGCAACAGCACTAAGAACACTACAACCTGGTCTAATCGAACATCCCACTGTATCTGATTCTATGTTCAAAACAGCGACTGGCAGACGTCATTGTTCATCCAGCATATTTATTTGTTACTATATATTTGCTTGCAAACATTTGCAGGCTAAATAATGTTAAAATTCCAGTTTAAAGGGTGTATTATTTGGCTAAAATAATTACAGAAGCAGCTGCTGCTATATAACTGCCTCAAGGGTCCAACAGCTGGTTCCAGCTGGGACTAAAACCTGCAGGCATTGTTGATAAATGGGTTTTCTAATCCAAAACGGCTGTGTCAGTTTGTATGGTTGGCCGCTGAGATTGTTGTCTTTTATTCTGGTTTCCCTCCCACACTTGATGTCCAGGACTGGGAACACTGGTAAAAAGGGCATCTTTCAGGACCTCCCTTCGGGGATGTCCTAGGAGGTTCTGCTTTGTAGCTGAATTTCAGCTAGTTTCTAATCAGGTGAACCCATTGTCAGGTTATTGACTGTGTTTGGAGTTGTGTTTTCTTTTGAATTAGTGGCTGTGTTTGGGCTGTGTTTCCAATGGAGTTAGGGGTTGTGTTTCTAGTCGAGTTAGTGGCTGTGTTGAGGCTGCGTTTCCAGTTGAGCTGGTGGCTGTGTTGGGGCTGCGTTTCCAGTTGATTTAGGGTCTGCATCGGGCTCAGTTTCCAGTTGAGTTAGGGTCTGCGTTAGGCTCAGTTTCCAGTTGAGTTGGTGGCTGTGTTGGGGCTGCATTTCAAATTGAATTGGTGGCTGTGTTGGGGCTGCGTTTCCAGTTGAGTTAGGGTCTGCATTGGGCTCAGTTTCCAGTTGAGTTAGGGTCTGTGTTGGGCTCAGTTTCCAGTTGAGTTGGTGGCTGCGTTGGGGCTGCTTTTCAAATTGAATTGGTGGCTGCGTTGGGGCTGCGTTTCCAGTTGAGTTAGGGTCTGCATTGGGCTCAGTTTCCAGTTGAGTTAGGGTCTGCGTTGGGCTCAGTTTCCAGTTGAGTCAGGGGTTGTGTTGAACCCCTACTTGAGAGTTGTGTCTTGGGGCTGTATTTGGGGTTGAGTTTAGGACTGATTTGCCAGGTATGTTTGGGTGGTTTTAGGGAACGCAGTAGTTGTGTTAGTGGCTAGAAATAGGGATTAGTGTTTGACACATTGCTGGTCTGTCCCCAGCAGGTGTGTAAAGTACAAACTGACACAGACCTTGTTCAAGCTCTGCTTTACTGCTGCTGTAAAAGATTTATAGGCACCCGATGCGCTTATTGACTTACAGGACTTTTTATGTAATCAGTGTCAGATGTACGATTTAAATGTAGACATCAGTACATAGACTCGCTTAAAATAAGTGCTTAAAAATATTCAAAATGAAAAAAATATTTTTTTAATATATCAGAAATTGTCAGTCCAATAGTAGTATAAATAGGCCAGATTTATTAATATTTGCATTTATGAATGACATGCACTTGTATGTCATTCTGGAATAACATTGCAATGTTTTCTTTGCAATGTGGTGTAAATTAAATATTATATTATAAGTTGCTAAATTGATTGGCGGCCTGCCCAGGGAGTACCCCGCCTCTCACCCGAAGTCAGCTGGGATTGGCTTTAGCTTCCCCTCGACCCTGACAGATAAGTGGTATAGATAAAGGATGGATGGAATGGAAGTTGCTAAATTAATTTTTTTTTTTTCTTTTAATAATCAAATAACACTGACAGTAACAAAAGAGAATCCGTTCTCTCCTGTTGTGAGTCTTGGTTCTTGTGTTCTCTCTATATTGTAGGTTCTGTCTTTCATAGTATTTTGGCTTTTTGGCTTCTTAGCAACTTCTCTTTGGAAGTCCTAATATTTTTTAAAAGTCACAGATTGTGAGGCATCCTTTCCACAGATAAAAAGGAGCTGAAGCTTGCTGATCTCTGTTCAAATTTTTTTTATGAAAATTTCTTTACAGTTTTGCTTTTTGTAGTATGAGAATGTGAATTCATGTCACGGTGTAACTGGACCTGCATTCTTCCAGTAATGAAACAAACAGCTATGTGACAGAAGACAGTTTCACTCCATGTTAAACAGCTTTTCCGATATACATGCTGGACATTGATTTTGGTCTCTACGTTCTGTGTCGTGTTTTTCTCTTTGTAGCTGGCTTCACGTCTCACTCAAAACCCTTTCCAGGGTGGGTCAGAGGTGAAGCATGGCATAAATGCAAACCAGAATGACAGCTTGTGTGGTCATCTGATTTACATTTGGCACAACATGATGACTTACATGTGAGTGACCATTATAATACCGCTGGAGTCTGTATACAAGTAACACACAGCTGGGTGTTTGTCATGTAGCTTTTCCAGATTGACCCAATACGACTTCCGCTCCAGCAAACACTGTCATGCACCCCCAGCCTACCAAAAACACAGTGACTGATTTCTCAATTTCACATGGATCATGGTTCTGGACTCTCCGCTAAATTTCTCATAGATCATGGTCCTGCACTCTCCATTAAATTTCACATGGATCTTGGTTCTAGACTCTCTGCTAAATTTCTCATAGATCATGGTCCTGCACTCTCCATTAAATTTCACATGGATCTTGGTTCTGGACTCTCTGCTAAATTTCTCGTATATCATGGTCCTGCACTCTCCATTAAATTTCACATGGATCTTGGTTCTGGACTCTCCGCTAAATTTCACATAGATCATGGTCCTGCACTCTCCATTAAATTTCACATGGATCTTAATTCTGGACTCTCCACTAAATTTCGAATGGCTCATGGTTCTTGAATCTGCTAAATTTCACATAGGTTATGGTCGTGCACTCTCCATTAAATTTCACATGGATCTTGGTTCTGGACTTTCCACTAAATTACAATGGATCATTGTACTACACTCTCCACTAAATTTCACATGGATCTTGATTCTGGACTCTCTGATTTCTTAGGTTATCTCTGATTTTTTTAGGTGCAGTGATGATTACAAACACACTGGTATGCTGACACAAACACGCACACACACCCTAAACTGCCATTGTATCTAGGAAGACCAATGTGGCAGAGATGGGCTGTGCTCATCGGTTAAAACCAGCATCCGCGGACAGTCTCTGTTCTTGCTCCACAGGGGGCCCGGCCCGTCCTGGCACCCGCCGTGTCACGGCAAACACCTCAGCATGTGGCGGTTAAGAGGCTTCTGCCCCTGGGAAAGGAACTGCCCCCAGGGTGGGGGGGGGTCAGCAGACGGCACCTAACAACTCCCATGTTCCAGCCCATGGGAAGACATCCGCCAATAGAAAGAGGAAGAGGAAGAAGAAATAACAACAGCTGATGAAAAAGGGGAGGGGGGAGACGAAGCTTCTGGAGGGATTAGTCTGAGACCGAAGGAGAAAAAGCTCATCACCTCCACATTGAGCAGGTCAGACCCGAGGATCCCCCGTCCTCCTGACACAGCCTGTTATTTCCTTCTCCTGTACTGCTCTCCCCTGTCTGTCTTACTACCAACTCTCATGTACGTCAAAATGAAAGGGCACTAAAAATGACCCTGAGATGTGCAGCTTAAAGGGGTGGGCCCATTTTACCCCCCCCCCCCCCCCCAAGAGTTATTTATTCAGTTTTCTCTCGGGAACGCAGCGGCAGGGCGTGGAAAGGGTCACGAAAGCCGCCTGCTATGGCGGAAAGGTCAGTTGGTTACTGAGGCTTTGGGGGGGGCAGGGGGAGTTTGACTTTGCTGATGAATTGACATGAAACGGGGAGGGGGTTGGGGGGGCTGATTAATTATTGCAAGGCTGCTCGGTGCTGGTCCAGCTTCTCACTTCACTGGGCTGGAGCATGGATCTCGCCCCCGGCCGTGTCGGTGGGGCTCATTAAGAAGCCTCTCGGGACCTGACAGAAATTGTTAGTGGGATGTGATGGCACCCCCCGCCTACCCCCATCTCCTCTGGACAGGCAAAAAGGACCCCCTCATCTCCTTAAAGGGGGCCTAACAAGGCCGTCTGTACTACACCTGTAATCAAACGGGTCGGAGAGGCGCTCAGGGAGTCTGCTGGCCCGGCGCAGCCTGGAAGTCGGGTCCGATCCATAATTGATGTGCGAGCACAATTACGGGCCCCCGGACATCGGCAGTGCGTTGCACAAGAGCGCCTCGAGGATTGTTAAATTTTAACTGGCGCTGCATAAAATCAAGGTTCTGCCTGTTTGATACAGATTGAACGAGAAGAAGTTGAAGTCTGTTCTCAAGTGCCGCCACCCATACTGCAGGTTCACGTGTAGCCATCAAAACCAGCGGCAAAACCATGAGCTGTCTGCAGCAGGCATTTTTGTAGCATTATTATTGTTTAAATGTGCATTTGGGGAGGAAGCATTACTGTAGGCTTGAAGAGAAAAACCAAAACAATGATGAAGAGCTATTTTTAAAAGATAGAATGTTAGGATAGTCACAGGTTTGTCAGAGGCTATGACTCGCCAAAGGAATGAGTGACAATCGT
>JAACJT020000063.1:0-36093 GCA_009936485.2 Gymnarchus niloticus | reverse complement strand
AGGTTTGTCAGAGGCTGTGACTCCCTGATGGCATGGTGGTAATCATGTGTTCATTGGATGCTGTAACTTGCCTAAGGCATGAGGGACAATCATAGGTTTGTCAGAGGCTGTGACTCCCTGATGGCATGGTGGTAATCATGTGTTCATTGGATGCTGTAACTTGCCTAAGGTATGAGGGTTCATCATGTGTTCATCACACGCTGTGACTTGCCTAAGGCATGAAGGTTAATCATGTGTTCATCGCACGCTGTGACTTGCCTAAGGCATGAAGGTTAATCATGTGTTCATCGCATGCTGTGACGTGCCTAAGGCATGAAGGTTAATCATGTGTTCATCGCACACTGTGATTTGCCTAAGGCATGAGGGTTAATCCTGTGTTCATCGCACGCTGAGACTCATCTAAGGCATGATAGATAATCACGTGTTCATTGGAGGCTGTGACTTATCTAAGGCATGATAGATAATAACGTATTTACTGGAGGCTGTAACTCGCCAGAGGCTTGAGGGTTAATCACGTGCTCATGGGAGGCCGTGACTCACCGAAGGCATGGGGGTAATCCCAGGTTTTCTATTCTGTGACTTGCTGATTGTGTTTCACACCTATTCAGGGCTTGCTCTTTGAGGAAACGTGTGAGAGAAGCATTATCTGATGTACATACCAAAACAACACCACTGTCAAATTTTGCACATACGCGATAAATATAGCCTTGTATTTTACTGTTACAGAAAATAATTATTTTTATATGATGATTATTATGTTATGTTTTATAACAAATTAAATGCATTTAAATCGTACGCTTTTTGTTCATTTAAAAATAAACCTAATGAAATTTCGAAGTTTGTTATGGCTTGACCACAAGATAGACGTGATATTCCCAGAAAACGTACATAACTTGCTGTGTGCCAACAAAAGCATTGATTGAAGTGGTGTGTGGCTTTCGTTCTCTGTTTTGAATTTCAAATTTCATATTTTCATTCAAGGTTTTTCGTCATTCAGAGAAAAAAAAAACACTGGGATCATGTCAAAATGGCGGCATGACGGAAGCAGGACGGAAAGCTGCTTTCACTTTGGCCAGGCAGATCAATGGCAGCCAAGGTCAGTCACTCAGCGAAGATCCTCAGCTCTCCTACACACGGAAGGTAATTTATGCGGGCCGACAGTAACAAGCTCGTTGGACGAGAGTTGAATTTTCCTTTAGTGGCTCAGGAAAATTTCCCGTTTTAACATTTAGCCTATTTACGCAAAAGAAGAAGCGGAATTAAAACAAAAAGTAAAGCCAGAAGACAGAAAACGCACACTTTGTGTTTTCTGGAACATTCTGAGGTGCAGAACTGACAACAGGTATAAAATACATACAGTACATATTCTCTGCTTATTTGTCTGGTTATCAAACTTTCTGCAACCCTGGATTCACGTAGAAGGTTCCGTTGTTGGCAAGTGAAGCTGCTGCTCAGCTCACCTAGTGTTTCAGGTACAACCTCTTAGACAAATGCCTTCCATTGTAATTAAATTATACCAGAGAACAACACGCATAAAAAATTGTATCATGAAGGTTAAGCCCCACAAAGACTGCGATTTGCTGTAAACAACAATAATACTCACTTAATCTCTCATTTACATATTCATTTCTAGTCCGTATTTAACCTTTGCAAAAAGACACAAGTATTAATTAATGTGGAGATGCGGCACCTTATCCGACGGCTCTCTGATTATGTTAAACTGTTGAAGCCATTTGTTCTGTGCGTGTACTTATGGTTTTTGCGGAAAAGTAACACAGCCGTACTGGATAACATGACAAGTTTGTCAACACTCGACGCCCAGGCTTGGAACTGCTCTCTTTTTGCACGAGAATGTTGTTCAGGCAAAAAAAATACAATGCGGACCAAAAGTGGGCAGAGGGCCCTGCGTCGGAACATTGTAGAAGCCTGTGGAGAAGCGGCCGAGTGGCTTGGTTTTTGAACGCTCTTGGACCAGAGGCAGGTTGCCGCTTCAGGCCGTGTGATAGGATGATAGAGAAAGGGCCGGGGGATGCTTCTACTTAACGGTGTGAGGCGGGCCGAGGGTTAAGACGGGAGAACGGAAGCCACATACCAGCTGGAGCTCGACGCGCTGCGTCTTCAGCAGGTAAGAGTGGGCGACACACTGTTTGATGTTACCAGCCGGCATTTTTACCACCCAACTTTACTTCTTTCTCCTAGACCTCTCAGCAGACTTCAAAGCCCCCCCCGCATCTCGGTAACCGCCACCCACCCACCCCCTCCGCCCTCTCGCGTCTCACTTTTATCCCGCGCGCTGCGGTCCTCCAGTTCAAAGCACCGTTGCCTCTCGTACCACCCCCCCATCCTCAAAACTGCAACCCAAACTTTTGCTTTCCTGTTCTTCCACAAAGTAGCAATTATAGCCCCTCTAGTGCAGATACCAGCCCCTGATATTAATTAATCCTGCGAGGGCTGAGGAAGGGGGGCTCATTTCCTGGCTTTTTGGATGGACAAGAGACTCAAAAAGACAGACCCCCTTTTCAAAGTCTTTCCAGCCTTGATGGAGGTAAAAAGAGGGCTGTAGGGGAAAAGAAAGACTTTCCCTCCTCAAAGTAGAGCATTCGGCTGGACATATATAATATGGAGCATCTCGCCACCGATTGGAAGCTCCGTTAAAATGAACACTTTTCCTCATTCGTTCCCCAGAAACTCATAAAAAAAAAAAAACAGTTAAAAAAGAAATGCTCATGTGAGTAATGGCGCTGAGAGAGCTGCCGGCTTTGCGCGGGACCGCGGCGTGCCGGACATCCCACGCATGCTTCCGCCACGTTGTCGAAACGACCGAGTGAGAGAGAATGGGAGGAAAAGAGCGATGGGGCGAGGAGGGAGGAGAGCCCATTGGTGGAGGAGAGATTAAAGGCTTCATTCATCTGCTGCCTTTCGTATTCAAATGGGCCGAGGGGGGCGCTGTGAAAGTTAGACGAGGACCCCGGGAGGGACGTCTCACGTGGCTGCGCGGGTTCCCTCGAGACGGGACGCGAGGTGGCTGATGAAAGGCACGCGGCCACGCTGTGGAGGAAGGAGGACTGAGGCAGGGCGGCGGCGGCGGCGGGCGTTACGTGTGTGACCCTGTGGAGCAAAGGCACTGGGTGTATAAAACGAAGCAGTTTTTAAATGACGCATTAAAGGCATATTTACTCATTGAAAGCAATGACGACGATAGCTGTGGTGTTCTCAAACAAACAAAAAAAAAAAGAATTGAAAGTTTTACATTTTTATGGTTTTGTTAAAAAACGCACTCGTATAGTACACGGCCTGCAGGGCTGAGCTGTCTTTAATATATGCGGTTAATTTATAATGCTGAAGAATTGCTATTTAGGAAAAGTTAATGATCTAAGAGTGCTGTATCACTACATGGCATATTAACGCTCTGCTCTCTCACGCTGAGGTTTTGTACCGCGTAAATACCCTTCCTGACTGGATGAGGGGGTTCACCAGTGCGTCGGGGTCCATCTGGTACTGCTTACTGCCGCAATCTCAGCCTTGGAAGTTTGACTGACAGGCCGGGATGTGTTCTTTTTTTTTTTTTTTTAATTCGATCCCCTACCTCGTTCTTAAATCTGTTAGGAATTAGAGAAGGAGATGGTTCCCGGTCCAGAAGCTGGGGCTTGGCGGAACGGGAACTCCAGATGACCAGGGATTGTCAACATCAAGCTCGCATAGACGCAACCCCACGGTCGGCTAGCCCGCGGAATCTGGCCGGCCTCGGTACCGGAACGCGGCTGGACAGAGCGTGGCGGAGGTGTAGGAAGTGGATGCAGACCGCACGTCTGTCAGCCGGCAGCCGCCCCTGCACTGTTCCGCATTTACAATTCAATGAGCCGCCCCTCTCCGGAATAACAAAGACCGTCCAGATGCCTCCTAAGGGTCCCTGCCTCCCTTCCTCCTCTCCGCGTTTTCGGCCGTGAAAAAGCCGCGGTGACTCCGGCGTCCTGTTTTTAAGGGTCCTTTCCAGCAGCACGTGCCGTTTTATGAAGTGCCGCTGCTGACATTTTTGTCGCCCGCTGGATGTTCCAGCGTGTCCGGTCTTTCAGCGTGCTCTCCAAGCCTCCATTAAATCATTGACTCCGACGCCGTCGGACGATTTTCGATTTGCCCCAGTGCATTTTTATTATTATATTTTGCCATTTTTATTTGACTTTTAAAGAGAATTACACCCCCCCCACTGTCTACATTAAGCAAATAGGTAATCTATCAGTGTGTGTGCGCACTCAGTCATTGACCCGCAGCGACCCCTGGACTACGCTTGTTTTCGTTTTAGGCTGAAAATGTAGAAATATTCTGTAATGGCAGTAAAATTTAGCAGAATGACAAAGTTGTGCCAGTGTTTTGTTTTTGATTGCCCTGAGAAATGGCCGATGCCATCTGAGGGCCGCCGTCTCTGACTCTCGTTAAAATGTAGCATGAAACGTCTCGGATCACCTATTTTATTTTGCCAACACGCCGGGAGCGTGCAGAGGAGAGCTCGTAAAGCACGTTTGCTCCTCGCCGTCCGCCGCGTGCTAATAAGCGCACGGGAAGCACTGGCAGGTGTGAAATCCTCGCTCTGGGGGCCTTGCCCCCACGACAGGAAGTGAAAACCCAAATGGCTCACTCTGGGGACATTCGGGGGCAGGGGGGAAACAGAGGGGGCAGCTGGGTTCCAGCTCCTGGCACCAGGGTCAACCTGAGTATGCCCCACCCTGGCCCTAAAAAAATCCCCACAATTCCACATCTATTTGCCTGCAGGCTTACCAGATGTTACAGGCCTGAGTGGCGTGGTGCGACTCAGGCGTTTACACACGCATTTGGACACGCCGTGTTTTTCTATCATTCATCACCCAGGTGTCAGACGTTGGGTACGAACCCCTGCTCCCTGCTAAATGAAGGGGAACGAGCTAAAGCAAACAAGATTAATGGCAAAACTTGATTAAATGCGATTTCGGCTTCCTGCCAGTGTGTGGCCAAAACTCTCAACCCAAGTTATTGTCTTGTTAGGCCACGTTTTCACTCACCGAAAGGCTGACCATTCCTCAGCGCACCATGCCTAATTGTTTAAAAATTAACTCCTTGTGTCACAGCACTCATTTTTAAACTACTCGATGTCTTCTTGAACAAATGGAAAATAATTTCTACTGTTGCCATTCTTGGCGGCATTGTTTACAAGGAAAAGTATGGCTTGGCAGTCAGAAAACCAAATCTTAACCAAAAACCAAACCAAAACTTAAATTTGCTTTAAGGTATTCTGGTCTCTAGGGAATATTCTTATATAAACCATTTAAAAACTTTCCATTTTTGATTGAGCCTGAGATTGTAAGCAAACCTTGCCCTTAAAAATGTATGATTTTCTTTCTGTTCAACTTGATTAGTGGAAAGGTAGTTCTCCTGGAGCCATTCAACAACCTGTCAGCAGTCTGCTGTGTGTTGAAAGGAGGGCACTTGCAGAGAAAAGCAAGGTATTTAAAACATTGGTTGAAGCATAATTGGTGCTCAGGATGAATTTACATTTTATAAAAAGTTAGTAAAAGGGCTCCGATTCACTCTCATAATGTCGAAGACAGTAGATCGATCAAGTCACCATTTTGGTGGTGTTTCTGGATTTTCTTGTTTAAAATGTTATTCTGATGTTTCACTATACTGACCAGTGAACAGACAGCATTTAAATCTTTTAGCTATACCCTCCTCAGTTATGCTCTTTTTCTTAACTGAAAATGGAAAACAATGTTTTCATTATAGTTACGCTTCTCGACTTAATCTCCTAATATCGCTACCACCATCGTTAGCTGATCTCCAACTTGCGCAAATGGAGGGATTTGCCGGTTCAATAAAAGGAACGTCTGCAGGTAAAAACGTGAAAGTTTTACTCAGTAAAAGCTGTAACATTTGCACTAGCCATCTGTATGGCTGTCCTGTCCTCCACGGTTCTATAAGCTGATGAGAAAAGATGGACTGAGATCATTTTTGAGGAGATATAGTTTTTTTTTTTTTTTTACAGATTGACTTTTATCATAAAGCTCTAAAACAATATGAGTTTATTGATATTTTCTGCCATGATTCTAGAATAAATTTGAACTTGTGCTGTCATTTTGTGTTTATTGATTTTCTGTGAAGAGATTCCTTCATTGTTTTAATAACCCAGATTTAATAATAGGAATAATTCATGCCCCTTCTCAGATGTGCTAGACTTCAAAGCACCCAGCAGCTGCTGAAGTTGCAAAAAACGTGAGACCTTCTTCACAGGCAGTCAAGCTGTGTGTGTGTGTGTGTGTGTGTGTGTGTGTGCGTGCGTGCGCGCGTGCCTTCTCCACACAGAGCAAGGCAGTCAGACTGCATGTGTGTTGGGGTAGTACAGAAACAGGCTAATTAGCTCTCAGTGTTGCTCATTGCTTGCAGGAGGGCCTGTCTCCCTACTGTAGTTTAAATCAACACCCCCCGCCCTGGGACACAACGAGGAGCGTTAAACACACACAGTCCTGCTCACACAAGCCAGTGATTGTGGGACCGCCGTGAACAAAGATGGCAGAAGGCGTCTTTGGTTTTGTGTAAAGTCCCTGCCGAATTTCACACTCCTTCCGGGATGTCAGGCCGAGCTCTGGTGCGTCGTTCCGTACGCAGCCTGGAATGTCTGGATCCGTTTCTGTCCAAGGGCTGGGGTGCTTGGAATTAATACTTAGAGTTTTGAGTATCAAAGTGAAGCAGAAAGAGCTGATGTTTTTTTACATCTTTTTATTTTCCCTGGCCCAGTGCTGGTCCCACCACAGTAGAGAGGCAGAACCGTAGACAGGTCATGACGTACATTTTATCTGCTGCCGGGGAGCGCTGTGCTCCCAAACCCCCAGATGAGATCATTTTGCCATTTTATAGAACAAGATAAGACTGTCAGCAGAGTTTACTGAAAAGCAGGCCTTCAGAAATGCTGCCCTTTCCCAGTCTGTGTCCACCAGGCCTTTTTCCGTATGAAGCTGGCTGTGGAAAGTGGCTTCGTTTCTGACAGACCCGGCAGTGTTTTCATGGTTCGTTACTCCGGAGCATAGTGGGCTGCTCATGCAGGTTCAACACCATGTCCTGAGCACGACGCCACAGTTTCTGTACTCCGGCCTTTGGGTGGGATAAACATAGGCTGTCGCAATATTTGCCTCTTTCACATCTCAGGTATGCCGAGTCTACTCTCACTGAACATACAATGGAAACTGTTTAAGCAAACTGGCCCCGTCCGTGTCTGTGTCAGCATCCGGGAGCGTGACGTATGCATGCCAACACAAATTACAGACATAAAAGTGAAACCGTGTACAGCACACGCTTAGCGCTCCCATCTGGATGACGTGACAGAGCCACCTATGGCATTTTAAAAAGAGAGCAGATTCACTGTCCTTTTTCCAGTTTGGTTAATATGTACTGGAACATATAACATATTATTTTCCTGCCATTTAGTGCACGTAACTTGGAATTGAAACCAGCAATGGCATTAAAATAGCAGAGATAGTATATCTTTACAGTACGGACCCCTAGCCATCATGGTTATTCATTCATTTTTCAGATACTTCTGATTTTTTTGATCATACTATATAAAGCTAAGCAACAATCTTTGATGTTGCTTGTCCATATCAGGTGGTCCCATTTAGATGAGTTTGATGATCGAGACTGCTAAGTTTCTATAACAACGACGTTCGACCTGGAAGGCAGACAGCAGGAACACAGATAGGGGTTTGTGGAGAAAGTGAGTCGTCTGACGTGGATCCTGCTGTTTTTATTTTGTCCTATTTCACACCTGTCATCTTCATGTGTGCGTATAACTGGCTTGGCTGTAAACGTGCCAGTTTTTCGGTTCAGATCATGATTCTTTTTGTTTAATTTGCCAGCGAACTGGGGTTAGCTTGACACATCCTGTCTGTGAAGAGGATGCAAAACATTGAGCTTCTGCAGGCCCCCTCGACCCAGTGGACGACGAGGGCAGGGATCGCTTTAAGTGGTGAGAAAAGTCTGACAGCTCAGTATTCCTTCTGAAACCCAGAGAGGCGGCTTTTTACTGGCACAGACTGTAGGTCCAGTTTCTCCACTGTAATGTGCAATAATCCAGTCCCCTAACCTTCTTATTATATTACTGAGGGTGCCTCAGAATGACAGATCTTCCCTGATCTTGTAGTAATAATAATAATAATAATAATAATAAATCACAACAGCAATGGTAGTAATTCCGTTCATCTGGCCCACTCTGACCAGTGCCACTGTTAATAATAAGCCTTCTCCTTTCTTACACATTTTTACTCTGGACTTCAGTACTGAAAAATGAGCTTATGACTGATTGATGGCTGCCCCACAGACCCACAGGTTGCTGGTATATCATGAGCTGTACCATTCTTTTGCCAAAATCCTGATCTGTTGTTCCAAGCCCTGGACACTTGGTGGTGCGACTTGCCTTTGCACTCCTTGAGATGTGCCGTATAATCTTTCTAAAGCCTGCACACCCTTCCCCCAGCGCATGGCTCATGGTTCCCAGTGATGTCTGCGGAAGCAACAGCCACTGACACCTGTCGATCGTTGGCAACATCCAACCTCCCCGGCAACCTCGAAACCTCAGGACAGAGCATAACGCAGCTGTTGTCATGACAACTTGGCTCCTGGGCTGGATTTCTGACCTGTCTCCATGTACCTAACCCAAACTCACGGCCCACACTTACTGTGTGCGAGCCTTGGCCAGGTCTGAGGTGGTGGTGATGGGGGAAGGGGGGTGGCGGTGATGTTAGGGTGGTCCAGCATAAAGTCATGCAGGCGACTCAGCCAGGAGAAACCGCCAGGGCCAGCAATGAATATTCAGCCGCAACTGTGATGGAGTGTGACCCGCTTTCCTGGCACCGTGTGCCAACCACATGGCTGTCATACCAGGGAGGGGGTGCCATGTCAAATCCCATTAGCCTGCCTTGCCTTACTTAATTGGATTCAATAATCATTTTCTGTTTTTCCACCCATTTTGTTCCCTGACATTCCTCTCGTCTCTAAGACGACGACACGGAGGGCATCCTGACATGTTTATAAAAATGTCGGCCTTCTGTGGCTCCAGAAGAGTATTCATACTGGACCGTGGATCTGCTCACGGCGGGAAGAACCTGATGCACGGTGACTGTTGCCTCACACTTCCTGGCTTTAAGGTTCGACTCCCTTACAACGTGTGATGAATTCACTTTTGCCTTGTGTTAAAGTCCGTGTCCTCTGGATGCTGTGCACTTGTCCCTTTGTCCAAAGACTCAGTGTCCCTGTGACTGGGGTCCTGGTTGAGGTACATCCTGCTGAGTCACCTGGAAAAGGCTCCTAGTGTCAGTAGTTAACGTGGAGGCACAGCTGGGACATTGTCGCATTATTGTTTGGGGTGAGAAGGACATCTCTGGAAGAACTGAAAGTTGCTCTGTAATCCTTGCAGATGACAGACATCAAGGTGGTGGTGTGCAGCAGAGCAGCTGAAGCGACTCTGAGGAACATGCCGTGTGCTGGCATCTGAAGGCCTGTGGACTGAGGCTGGTACCTGAACATGTAACATGCTGTTCCAGCACATTGCCTTCTTGTCTGTCACATCATGTGCTCAAGGCTTGGAGATCCAGGCTGGGCAGTCGTCATGGTTCTCGTGCAGCGCCTGAAGCCCTCTGTGCTTCTGTGGAGGTAGGGAATGCAGTACGATGGACTTCCCCATGTTATCACATGATAGTAGTGTCAATGGTAGCAGGTGTAGTGACATTGGATAATTGTTCTCAGAATGGAAGGTATAAAGTGGAGGCTGGTCTGATGCTGAGGAGGCACAGATAACTAGGGACATACCTGAGTGCTTCCAGGATGCACGCGCCCTGTGAAGGAACAGAATCAGTAGTTGAGATGGATCACCAAGATAATATTGAGCGATTGCGAGTGCAGATGGTAAAAGCAGACTTCTGGTCTTAATTGCTTGCTGTCTTTGGGCTGAAGTAGTTGGCCTTAGCTGAAATCTGCACTGGTCCATTTGGTGGCGTGGGCTAGAAGCGGCACATAAAGTATTTGTTTGTTACTGGGGAGTAAGTAGTGGGCTCCGGTTGCATCAGTTGAGCACTCATGCCCTGGGCATCGATCCTAATGTTTGTCTGTGCCTGCGATCCCTTTATCCTAATATTCTATGTTTCGGTCGTGCATGCTCGTGCACCTCATCATTCCTCCCGACGTGTGTTGAGGTTATGAGTGGGTGGTGCGATGGGAATGTAAGTATACACGCGTGCGTCTAATAGGAGGGTGACGGGATACACAGAGTTGTGATGTCATGTGGAGTATTTCACAATTTAGGGGAAAACGCGGTAATGCAATGCATGCTGTGTAATGCTGTTGCCATTGTGTTGTTTTAATGGTTCAGCTCCCTGGTTCCCTGGAAGGTGGAGGGAAGTGTAAGCCTTGCGTTGGTCGTGCTTCACAGATATTATTAGTGTTCCTGGGATTGCTAATGTTTTGTACTTAGCCTGTGTCTTTTCCTTCTGAAATAAATGCTCCGGGGATATTTAATCCAAAGAAAAACCTGCCTTTAAGAAACTGGTTCAGGGGTGATTGGCCACCTTTGCACCACCTCTGGGGTTGAGAGCCTCCAACCAGGTATTTTCACGAATTAGGGAAAGATGGAGTGGAAGACCGAAAAGGACTGTCTCTGGACGGCACGGCAGAAGAGCAGCTTCTTCCTCATTGTATGACATGGACTTCCAGGCCAAATGGAAGCTTTCAGCTGAACTCCATGATGCTTGAGAGCTTGACTAAGCAATCATTTTGAAACGCGTTATGCTGATTTCACTTTGTCTTTTTCATTTCCTTACGGCACTAAGCAGACCCCATAGGACCGTAAAACGTGGGGCATAAATGATGGAATTAAATCGGAGTCATTTTCAGAATCTTTAAACCCCAAAATGTGTTTTTGTGCCAGTAAAATTAAACAATCACGTTTTATAATCACTACCACTGAATCATCTCAAAACAGAAATGTGCGCCTCCGTCTTTCTTACCCAGAATTCTCTGTGACTGGGGAGCTCTGGGCTGACTCAAACAGCCACAAAAATTATAAGGCAGTCATCTGACAAACCCTGCATTCATACATCATTTGTAAGTAGCCGGTCACGCAGAGATTCCTGTGAGGACCCAGCACGTGTCTTCAACACATTAAGGTCTCCGGTGCTGCGGAAGAAAGCAGGAAGGTCATTGACCCGCGTCATGGATCTCGAAAGGAGCTTCTTTGAATTTCGTGGGTTTGGGTTGCCCCACGCTGGATGAAAGTGCTACACGTTACCGTGCTCAGGAAGCTGAAGCACCTGTGAGAAAAAAAAAAGCAGGAAAGGAGAAAGTGGACTTCGTAAACGTTCTGTACATAAACCTTCACTCATAATTTCAGAGCCTTTTTACTTGTGACACACTTCATGGGTTATTTACGTGTTTTACAGCTGATGCTGTATGAATTCCACAAAACCATCGTTGGTAAAGAAGGTGCTGCAGATAAGCAAAATATTAATGTGGCTGAAAATGAGCCCCTCCCCAGCACCGCAGACCAAAACCAAGTGGATAACCTGCCCTTGCTGGAATGGGTGTGCTTTAGTGCCTGAGAGCCTCTTTTCCAGTGGCCTGGATGGAGATGTGAGCATGGAACGACTCTCCCTTTTAATCATCACAAACCAACCCCACCCCCCCACCCGCCACCATCCTCCTTTCTTTCAGGCTGCCCCCTCTCCCCTGTGACAGAACAGCACTTTGAAGGGCCCTGTCCCCTTTGAAATGCATATTCTCCCGTGCAGAACGGCAGCATTGTGCGTGCCGCTCGGTAATTGTGGGGTCCAAATGTTTAATTACACGAGACAGGCAGAGCGGGGTCCTGCAGTGGGCTGGGAGGATGGCGGGCGGCTCCGGGAGCAATAATCAGACACCTCCCAAAACAGAATGGAACGAGGGCGAGTGGGTGGGGCCGCCATCATGCCGGCAACATCGTATGATTCATTCCGTGTTGTGTTTTTCAGTAGCGTGGCCCCGTAGCGTGTCATTTGTGTCTGGTTCGGTTGTCTGCCCCTCTACCAACCCTCTGCGACGCTCAAATTTGTGCTTTTCTGCCACCGATCCTAGGAGGATTTTAAAAATGTGTCTGAATGAACCGCCTCTATCCATCCTCACGCATCCTCCTATTAACTCAGTATGAAAGGGGAGGGCTGTTGTAGATTTCGTTTATGGCTGACTTGAACACCGTAACTTGTGGTCTAAGAAAACTCCCCTACACATGCCAGACCAAATTCACTCACCGGCTTGGCTCTGTTAACACCCAGAAGTGGGATCTCGGGTCACGTTTAAAGCAGGAGACCGTCCATTGAGGGTCCGTAGTCAGACTGAATCTCTTGGATCCCACGACAGGCTCGCTAATGGACTGCAGCTTTTCCTGGGCAGTGAGTGATACTGGGGGTCTACGGGGGGAGAGGGCGGAGGGCTCGACCTCCGGGGCAAGCGGGTCCGAAGCAGGAAGTGCCCAACCGCCGGGAAACCCGAGCACCTGTGGCGGCTCAATGGCGACCCATCATGCTCAGCTAATTTTAAGCCTGACCTCTGACCTGCATTCCCACGGTGCACCGTGGCTTGGCCACAGTGGCCGCTGTTTTCGCTGCCTTACATGCACCTGGTTCTAATTAGCGAGACGGGGCTTAACGCATTACCTGATTAACCCTCTTCTCACTGCCGAATTACCAGTTGTTGTTGCTTCTTATATCATTAGACTGAGCCATTCCATTACCATCAAGCTGCGCATCCTCCACTTTAAATGGCTTAAAATGGACTCCGCAGCTTTAACAAACGAAACGAACCATTAGCCCGTAATTGTCACACCCTTCCCAGAAAATGTCACCTGGGACTGTTTGAACCCCAGCAGCCGATCACTTAACACCTTGGCCCCCGTACAGGATTCTGTCTTCAGATCCAGAATGGCTGCTGAGGCAGCCAGATGCTCCTTCCGTCACTCAGGGTTTACATTCGCACACACATCTTCGTCTAAACGTCTCAGCGCTGAAAGCAGATAAGTCAGCGAGCAATGCTGAACCTTACTTCACTCTGTTACGGGGTTCTTCTTAGACTCTCTTGGAGGGACCAGGAGAACCGTACAACAATGCAGCTACTTGAACACTCTTGATCGACTGATGACAGGGAGCAGAGATGCGGGAAAGCTGCTTAGCCTCCGCTAACTTGGTTACCTACCGGTGCTGCACTACGGCTTAAGAGCTTGGAAGAATGGGATTTGTGCGGTAGTATTGAGTGTGTTTTTGTGTGAGCAGGGACAGAGACCTTGAAAAGCCCCGTGAGATGTGTGCTTGCACGGTCATGTTTATTAGCCCCATTCCAATGGTGATTTTGTGACCAAGCAAAAGCGGTTGGTAAGAAGGTTGGATGGCCATGAAATTGATTGATTAACATCCTCATGTGTTTTATCATCCACACCGCTGTGCTGCCCCTGACCTGGAGGAAAGGCCTTATCTATCTATCTGTCTGTCTGTCTGTCTGTCTGTCTACACTGTTTCAAAAAAACTAAACCCCTTTTATTTTTGCAACAGCTTTGCTGACCCTAAACCCATTTTGAACGTTTTTTCAGAAAAGCATCTAAAGAAAATCGTAACAAAACGTGTATTCTATTTCCCTTCAGACCTGTTTTATGTACTCGTACTGCACCTCGTAACACAAGCGACAAATCTGACTAATGTTGACGATGATAAACATCAAAATCAGACAGCAAAGTCAGCCAACGGTCAAGTTAAAAACGCTGACAAAACAAGTCATACAGTTAGAGCAGGTGTTCAGAGTGTCGTCTGTTAGCTCTCACTCAGACTTGCACCTGTTCAGCCAAAAATTCAAAATTGTCTCATGATCAACAGTCTTTACATTATTCTTTTATTTATCTATCAGTCCAAACTGTACAAAGATAGCTGTGACTGTGCGCTCAACGACATGTATTTATTAATGCATTACCCTCCCTAATGACGCTTACTTTTTTCTTATTCACTATTCATTAGTCTTGACAGCAGATCACCGGCCTCATAAATGACCGACTTTGACTTCTGGGGCCTTGTTGAGCCTTCAGCTCGTCCGTCTCTCTTGGTCAACTTCCAGGACAGATGTAAATAGGGATTATTGTGGAATGAGCCAATCATGTGACCCATGGTGTGATTTCCAGTCTGCCACCTCTTATTGTCGAAAGGGTTCAAGTCTGCCGGTTTCCTTTCGGTGGATGAAAACTACTCTGATAAAATTGAAAATTGCTGCGGTAAAACTGTCACAGTTGGGTAAACACACTGGATAATCCAGTCCCTTTGTCCAAGAGATCGGCTGGCTCTTAATGGAGGCTGAGCAGTTAAGGCCTCAAGTTGTCTGTCACATTTGGTCACAGTCGTTTGCGGGGAACAAAACATATGGATACAGAAGAGGAACAGACCCGTGGATATATGGCCGACTTTCCCTGATGAGGCTGGGTGCCTGGGGTGTGACAGTGTGTGTAGGGGGAGGCGTAGGTGGGATGCTTGGGACTGATGTGTAACCCTAGGATTACTGTCTACTGGTCCCTTGTTATACCTAATAAAATAGCCAGCTGTATAAATGGTAAATGTGAAATTTCCTTTTTGGTAAAAGTATCTCTCAGAAATTTTAAAAATAAAAATTTAAAGATCTGAAAAGTCCCAGAAGGAACAAAAGTAAGAGAGGTTCAACAGGAAACAATCAAGGGGCATATTTTGATCAATAAAAAATAATAAACATATTAATAGATATATAAAGGGAAGACCGGCCTTCCACTTTAAATTGAGGTTGCCAGATTTGGTGAGACACCACCATTAGGCCAAACAGAGAAACATGTATAACATAATGATGGAAAATCAGCTTTGCTGGCATTGAAAGACTGTCACTCAACTGAAGGGGACTTTTCTCAAAGGACTTGTACCATGTTACAGTACTCTGGTTACTCTGGGATGGCATTCTCCCTGCCTTGGTCTGGGGGGTCAGAAGTCCTACTGGACCTCCCTGTATACGCAGAAGGTGACCCCGTGCCGGTCCCGGGTTCGAGGGCCATTCCGTATGTGAGAGAGAACAGCTCCTTAATTCTGTTTTTTTCTGCCGGATCACCATTCTCTGGCGTGTCTACTTCAGCCTCAATGGAACAGAAGCATCTGTTGGTCGTTGTTTTGTGAAGGGCGTCCATTTATTTCAATTTCACCCTTTCCGAGTCGACTGGACAACAGAGTGAAGGATAGCCTGGAGGAAGGGCTTCCGTCTGACGTAACCTGCTAAAAGACAGGCAATTAGGCGACGCTCGCTCCGAAGGTCTGCCACGGAAGCCGTGCCAAACAACGTGTGCCGTTATTTTTATCCTAACTGCACAACTCCATTGTCAGGGTGGTGGACGTCTGATTCGCTGCCAGGGTCACTCTCTTTCACAGAGAGGCCCCCCCAGACGCCCCCGCTCCGCGTTTGCTGTTGCCATGGTGAGGGCACATTGTCAGGCACGGCGGGCTTCGCGGCTTCGGTCTGCTGGAGCGGACCCGCACACGCGAAAAACACACCTCTTTCCGGAGCTTGCCAAAGATAAATAAATAAATAAAGAAAAAAAAAAAATTTAAAGAATCCACTACGCAGTCGATCTGTCAAAGAGGATGTCATCTGACAGCAGGACGACCCTCCCAGTGCCCCCCCCCCCCCCCATAGCCTCCTGCCCCAGTCTCTGGTGTCAATGGCTGTCCATTACCATTACAAACCACCACGATTTGCACGACTTCATTCACAAAATCATCTCGGCGGGAATTGGTGGGAGTATGATTCAAAGCATGGGGGGGGGGGGGGTTGGTGGTTGTGTAAACCAAGTTCTGAAACTCTGTCCACCAAACCCAGAACAGATGCCCTGCCGTTGGGGTTTGCGTGGCTGAGGATCAGAGCTCAGTTTAGATGTGAAAATTTTGAAAAATATGTCCCCTAGGGGAACAAGTAGATAAATGAGTGAACACTCCTCTGAGCCGCTTGGGATAAAATGGCTCCTCTCCCATGAATTTCAGCAACAGAAAACACAAGTTGATCGTTTCTGAGTCAGTCTAAGCTCAGAATATTGTGGTCTACACCGTAAGTCCTAGCACGGTTCACGTGGCTGGTGCGTCGATAATGCACCACTAAAAATGCCTCGCACAATCATACGGAACATGCACAACCAAGTGGCGCCGTTGACCATGCCATTGGTCACTTGCTGGTACAAACTTTTTTGTGTTTGAATCTTTCAGTTGGTCACAGTTTCAGACACCGAAGTCTATGTACAGTGAGACTGTTCTGGAAAACAACCCCATCCCCTAAAGTTGACAGCCAGTGATTTGACTGGGGAAGGGGGGGGCAGTAAGGCACCTCGCCACAGGCCCACATGTTTCCACAACCTGTAGACTGTTTTCATACTTTATGCTGTATGTGTGTATGAATGCTGCGTGTACAGTTAAACGTGTGGCCAGATTCACATGAGAGGCCATTCACAGCAAATGTGTCTGTGAAAGTAAGCTTATACAAAGAAACTTGTGTCAGTTTTTCTGTCAGCTCATGTGAGTTGTCTGTGTGTGTCAGTGTTTTTGTCACTGTGTGGGATAATGTGTCAGTCTGTCAGAGTGTGCTTCAGTCTTTCAGTGTATGGCAGTGTGTGTTGGCATGTGTCTGTCTGTCAAAGTGAGTGTCAGTCTTTCTATCAGTGTATAAGAGCAAGTGTGATTATGTGTGTCAGTCTTCCTGTCGGTGTATAAGTGTGTACCTTTACACAGCTGTCTGAACGTGTGTCTGTGCCCATGCGTGTACTCACAATGTCTACTGCATCAACACATCTGTGAACACCGCGATGAATCTGCTGTCCAGGTTTTCAGGACACTTCTTGGCAGTAAACTGATGTCACTTTGGTTTTGGGCTCTGATTTTGCAGAAATGTGACTTTAAAGGTTTGACTGTGTGTCCTGCCGTAACATCCCTGCTCGGCTGGGGGAGGAGCTAGCAGGCAGCTTTTACTGACGTGAATCACTTCAGCTCACCATCCCTCTGCTTCCCTGTTGTCCTTTGCATGTCATCTAAAGTCGTGTTCATGGTTTTTTACCACAGCTGGACCGTGCCTTAGCCTCGTCTGACTGCTAAATGCAGACCTAACCATGACTCACCTTTCCTGTCCCTGGCTCATGTTATCGATATAAATTTAATGTTGTTCTCATAATGCGAAAGCCCTGAAATGCATTAAAAGCCTTAGTGTTCTGAATGAAACACCAGCTCAGGAACCTGCATCACGACGCTATTAAGCAGGGGGTGTACCAAGTAGCCAATGTCCAAATGCTGCCGAACACTTTGCCTGAGACCAACAACAACATACTTGAAAAGATTCAAAAAGACAATGTGTAGTTCACTCTGCCAGCACTAGGGGGCAAACAGTGATTTTTGTGTGATTTTTTTTTTTTTTGTCTTCAAGATTTGAGGCAATTTCTTGCCATGAATTTTTATTATAATTATGCCAAAGTTATTTAGTCACGTTAGTCTCACTGAGATTTAACTCACTTACAATAAAGACCTGGCCAACACAGGCAGCAATAAAAGATTTGACAAAAAATAAAGAATGAAACGCGTCGAATGAATTGCCAGTCATTCGTATTTCTATAAAGTCTTGCCATGACCTGTCGTATGGATGTGGATATCCACAAATGAGCTCGGCCACCTTTCTCTCTGTTTGTGTTGGGCAACTGACTACATAGCACGTTTTGACCAATTGTAGGGAGCGGGTGGTCCCAACCAGAAGAAACGATGTACACCGAAGTTGTGATTGCCTGTCTGCTCACAATGGGGTGGTTACCACGGTGAACACACTTTTTTTTTGCCGTCGGGTAAACGATGTTTTTTTGTCTTTCATGTTTTTGTCTTTTTTGTTTGAAGTATACCCCCAGCTTTAAGGTCTAGAGGCTGTGATTAGAGCTGGGTTTCAGCCTGCACCTTGCTTTGTTTCCCCTTACCCTGCCCTGCTGCCCTCTAGGCTAACCTGATTTAATTGAGGTCTGCAGAGGGTGGTCTTATCCCGTCTCTCTGTTGCAGGTGTTGCCAGGGTTGCACACACCCACACAAACAGACCTGACATAGTGTAGGACTTCTGTTCTGCCTAAGCAATGTATGCTCTCCTTCTTTGTCCCCCCATCTGTGTTTCGTTCTTTCTGAACCAGTCAGATTCCATTAGCTCTCACTTGGACCCTGTCAGCCCCTAATTCCGGGTGGAGGTTCCCCTGACAAACACTGCGGATGGAGTTATCGAGCGAGACCCCCGCTCCCTCCTTACCTGTTTATTTATATGTGGGAGAGGAGGCTTTGGGGGTAGATGTTGCTCCAGGCCCTCACATGATCCTAGGCCTGGCTTTTGAACAAAGAACCCAAGTGTGACTCAGGAGGAATTTTGGCACCAAGGTACCAGCAGAACTGTGGAGGAGTGTTAATGGGTCGCAAAGCTTCACAGGTAGGTTATATCACTCTTATATTAATGTTAATCCACTGCTAGCATTTCTGTTACTTCAAGCGGTGTCGCTGTCCCATGGGTTTTCTAAAGTTTTCCTTTGCATTCATTTGTTTTTGGTCACGTTATTTTAGTGCCGGTGGTATTACCGTAGTTAGAGCGTCCCATACGTGGTTAAAACACACTTCTGCTCTACTTAGCCCCAGTTTAACAGCTCTTCCCTTTTGGATCCTATATATTTATAACTCGTTTTGCCCCTCGGGGTTTTACTGGTTAAAAAGTGCATTTTTTTTTTGGAAATGTACCAATATGGCTTCCCTACCTTTAGCGTTTTGAAAGTGAAAAAAAAATCTGAAAGAGAAAGGGTGCTAAGGGGAACAAAACACAAGAAAAGGTGCTTAGAAACTGATCTCATTAGACAAAATGGAGAGATACATGATTATTAAACATATTCACACACACACACACGTACATTTGTGTTACTAAACTTGAGGGAACCTTCCATTCATTTCTATGGATTTAACCCTAATCCTAACTATGATAACCCTAACTCTTACCCAAGCCTAACCTTAACCATAAGTAACCCAACAAAATATAAGATTTTAGACTCTTTTGGTATTTGGATTGCATTCACATATTTTTTATAAAATTCAGATTTCCCTTGTGGGGACACGACAAATGTCCTCCTGGGGACATTTTGTCCCCACAACATAATATAAACATAGTACACACACAGAGATGGACAGAGCAATCTTCTCTCAGTTCACCTCACCTGCTCTCCCCGACCAAAGCTGGATCGTTTCCTCATTCAGACGGGACCACTTCACTGTAATCCGCACACCAAAGGGGAAAATTTATCTTCATTCATAAGTTAGCCTCGCTACGATAATCGCGAGTATCAAATGCCTCCCACCTCCACCCCCACCCCCACCCCTTTGCAGTAAATTGCATTTTGTGAAATACATAAGAATGGTGAATGAGTGGCTGGCTAATTATTTTAAATGAAACACTGATAACCGCAGTGGTTTTCAGCTTCAGGCCCTAACTCCGTGTCCCTCCGCGTGTACTTGCTCCTTAAAACACGCATCTTCTCCATGTATGGCTTTGAACTCTCTGTGTTCTCTGTCAATTATTTTAATATATGAAATTTTGAAAGTGTGTATGTTGAAAGACAACTAGCATTGTAGTTTACAGTTTTTAACGTTCGTAAGGGTCAGCTTTTAAGGGCACAATGCTGCCTCCCCTTTTGAAAATGAGATCTTTCTGGCAGGTTTGAATATTATCAGACAGCAGTTTGCAATATATTTAATAAATCATAGTAATTTATTTTTTTTTCTACTCATTAAATGGAACGATTAAAAAAATGGATGTTTGGGTTGCATTGAAGTTGGCATTTTTATTTTCTTTTCATGATGTAACACAGTCCTGACACATAATGTCTTTAAAAATACAGAATCGTTCCATTCTTTGTCCTTTATATTGAGTTTCATGTATCAACCAACCAACCAACCAACCAACCAACCAACCAACCAACCGACCAACCAATCACTCACAATTGCTCATACACTGATTTCAGAGAGTCCTTTTCCTGCTGTCAGTTGCATCTCCAGGGTCATAATGAGAAATGAATGCTAATAAAGATAGCAGAATATAGATGGGCAGCTGGGTAAAGTGTTCTCATTGGGCTCCATTTATGTCACTTGAAGAAAAGCGTGTGTTTAAAGACAAAACTGTAAGATAATGGTTGGCACAACAGCCTTTATGTCTACATGCGTACGGGTTATGCTCTCGGGAAGGTGTACAATTCATATGTCCATATTCTATATTGTTATTTAATATCTTGCATTAAAAAGTGATGTGACAGACACTACGAGAGTGTTTGAAATGGGAAGTCGTGTTTTCGGTGACTTACAGATATTTTCCTAAATGCTGACTTTAGAATGCCTTTGTTAAACGACATTTAAACTCCTCGCCAATATGTTGTCTTCAAGTGCATCTAATCATTTTTCATCTGCCAAAATGATGGATTATTCTGATTTTTTAGATCATAACTCTGACAAGAAAGTGGGAGGGAAATTCCTAAAGTTGCTTTTGTCGAACAATGCAGGCCTTTAACTGATAGACAATAAATCTTCCAAATACATACTTTGCACTAAACCAGTGCTAGGTGTTCTTGAAGGTTAACACGTTTTCACTGAATCTGTTATTCAAATAATAAATAAAGAGGTTGGTGGATCTGTCTTTATGCCAAGATTAACAGAATTGTTTAATGGTGTCATAAGAAAATTTAGAAGCACAACAGAGTTCCAGATTATAGCACTAAAATGTCCTTCGGGAAGGAAGGGTAACCGTTTTCACTCACTGTTTGGAAGGGTTTTTTTTATGTAACTTTGTACCAAGCTGGTGTAAGCAGTCAGGTGACATCACCTAGCAAGACAATTTATTTATTTATACATACTGCATGTTTGTAAATGGTTTTATTTGAGAACTGTGTGATATCTTTGTGATCCCAAAGTAACACGGTTAATCGACAGTTCAGTGTGTCGCCGTTTCAAAGCCTTGAATTCTTCTTCCCGTCATCACAAAATAGGGGGGCTATGGCTGATTAAAACACAGCCCCCTGCATACATATCTTTTCTTGCTGCATATCCTCTCTTTGCCTTCATTTTTTCTGCAGATTCAACTGCAAACTGAGCTCTGATTGATTAGCAGATTCAGACCAAGTTGCCTGTGAGTGTTGTGATAAAGAGGAGCTGTAATATGGTTTGAATGATTTCCCCCACGTTCTGAGTGTGGTTCTCGCAGAGTCCTTTGTTGGCATTAAGGGAACACCTTGTAATGAATGCGGGAGCAGCGGCAGTCTAATTAATAAAAGGCTTTTGTTTCTCTTTCGAAGACGAGCGGAGGCAGAGTGAGATTAAAAGGTGATTATTGTTTCTGCCCAGATTTTGCAGGTTGAGTTTTAATTTGTGCGAGGCAGCGAGAAAAGCGGGTCCAGATGGCGCAATTGCCCCGCGGTGTGTTCTCAGGACCCGCCCCCCGATAACAAAGATATGCAGATGAGCTGGAACTCGCGAGGGGAGGGGGAGGCCACGCTGGCAACTGGCCAGCGGCTTGGGTTTTGCCACACCGGGGGGGAACAAATTGACGTGTCCAGCTAAGTGTATCGCAGTACCTGCAGTAGATTGACTTTTTGGTCACTGCCAAGCTTGGCGTGTGCGTGAATCCCCCTTCACCCCCCCTACCATAAGAGGCTTGGCGTTCATGATGACCTTAGCGTTCCGTATTCAGGATTTCCTCAAAGTGTTTTGTTTGTCTATAGTTTTACAGACAGGCTGTGCTTTGGCCCAATAAAGGTGATGGTGCTAATAATAGTATGAGATGAAGGATGAGCTGAGTCAGGGTGTCTTTTATTGACCTTTTTTTATCTTTGATAAGGTTTGTAAACAGACTGACATTGGCTCATCAGTGCCACGACATCCCAGCTCTGTGAGTTGAGCGACAAGCTGCAGCATCAGAGACTTGGGAAGTCTGTTAGCTTTCCCACCGAACTGTGAGTTCTGGAGGTTCGATTCGAGTACGCGGATGCAGGCGGTGCCACTTGGCCACGTTGGTGGAGGACACCAGTCTCTCAAAACTGACGCCTGGCAGGAAAAGCAGATGGAATGGCTTGTCTCTTCGTGGGAGCTTTGCTTATTTAATGAGATTCAGCTGCAGGAGTTAAAATTTGAACCCTTTGGACCCAGACTATGTGGTAATGTTGGTGGGTGCGAGCAAATGGTCACTCTCAAGCAGTCTGGCCCTCTGACCTCCCCTTTAGCTCCCTGGCCAAATGCCACAGAACGACACAAGCGCCCTGTGGGTGCTCTTCACACCTAACTGATTCCTGTGGCATTCTGATCCCCCTCCTGTTCTGTACACTCCAGCTCAGCCTCCTGGAGATCTGTCTGGAACAGGGGTGAGGAGAGACCACAGAGTCCGAAGGACAGCAGTTACTTCACAGGCAGCGGGAGCCAATCTGCTGAAAGCCCAAGTATTCTTCCTTCGTCAAACAGATGGAGTTAAATGGCTTATGAGTGCTCTACAGGTTTAAGGTTTCAGCTCTAATGCTGTCTTGGTGCTTCGAGCCTACTGATCAAAAGTGAAGCTAAAAGTTTGCACTTTCATAACTATAGTAGTAATTTTTGGGGCCCATCTGTGTCTCCCACACAGGCAGTCACATCCTACTTGGTGTCTATTTGTTGGTGGAGGCTTTCAGAGACTTTTCTCACCCCTCCATAGCAGGTCATTGGCGTTTAACGCTTTCTCTTGTGCCTTGAACACTGTTAAACAACAGCTTCAAGAGGCGCTCTGTCACCGGGGGGCGAAGCTCGTCCTGGGAAGTGTAACACCGATGAACGGCCCATAGGTGGCATCACATCACCCGCCTTTGATCAAACTGAAGATGAAACTATCAGGAATATGTGACTGGGGTTCTCGGTAAGGGTGGGGACACCTTTATCCTCTCCTCTGAGGCTTCACAAATTTCTCAGAAATTATGCATTATAAATAAGGATTCATAACCCGAAGGCTGCCAGATCAAGTCCCTTGGGAATTCTGCTGTTGTACCTTTGAAAAGTACTTGACATGAATTTCTCTGCTGAAACTGCTGCCTTTATAAATGGATAATATGCCAAGCAACTGATTGCAATTAATATCATCTGCAGGTCTGTCCACCCAGGTAGGCAATTATTTTATAATGCTTCCTATGACATTTGAAAAACGTACCGAGCAAAACTAGATAATAGAGGATTCTAGGCCTATGTGGTTGTCTTGGTGAGGACGGATACACCACTGTTGGTCTGTGTTGTCTTTCCCTGAGTGAAGCATGGTGCAGATTTCCTGAGCCTGGGGCCATCGGGGCAGGCTGTTGGAGAATGGCGCCCACTCTGCTCAGGTCCCCACCCTGCTTGCATTTGACTGACAGTTCCTAATGGCCAGACCGCGCCGAGTCCTAGCCAGCCGCTTCCTTGCATCACGAGACCGCGGTCTCCTCCGCTCCGAGGTATCACAGCTCTCCCGCTCACTTGTGCGCCGTAATTCTGCGCCGATATGCAAATCTCCTGCCGTCTTGAAGGGCAGACCCCGCTGCTAATTGATCCGTGGAGGTTTCCGCTAACCTTCCTGCTGATGTAAACAGAGAGAGGAGAAAGCCGGAGAGTATAGATTCCGAGCGAGGCGTACAGGGCAGGCGCACAGGGAGGAGTGTCACGTGACCTGTACAGTGGTTAAAACGGCCTAATATTCGAATTCTGAAAGTGTCACCGGAGCTGCATATTAATTAAGCTGTCTATGCCGCCATCGGCTGGGTGCCAAACGTTTGTCTCTAAAGTACCACAAGCTCCCTCCGTTGGCTGCCCGTCCCGCAGTGGGAAGGAAGGGGGGGGTCAACGGGGAATGGAAAAGGCGTGCCCCAGAGCCAAGCGCCCCCCCCCAGCCTGGTATGGAGCCCCCTTAAAAATACCTCCCGCGTTGCCGTGGCGTTTGTGATTAATGTCACCTTGAGCCCGTCTTGTCGCTTTGGGATCTGTGGAGTCACGAGCTACAGCATAATGGCGGATGAAATGTACCATTACATCGCTCTTTAGGGGGGTGTGGGGAGGGAGGTCTAAACACAGCTTTTTCCTCAATATCTATTACGGGTTCATGGGTTACTCTCCTCACACAAGCTTTTAGTCCAGTCACTTAAAAATAATACTTTTAACCGTATTAACTGTATTTAAATCCTTTGTTGGACTTTTTTTTTTGTTGGTGTTTTTAAATGTTTTAAGCGATGGCTGAATTACAAGCTTGAACTGGCAATCGTTGTCGCAGAGCCGGTCCTTGTGTGTGCATATGAAGTGGGGCAGTGAAGTGTGATCTGGTTCTGGCACTGTTAGGAGGTGGATCGGCTATCTGATCAGGTGTCTACTTACCTGGAGTGTTCTGGCCAGCCTTTCCAGAACGGGCCCGAATGTCCCAGCTCCTGATAACGGTGGGAAAGCCACGCGCTATGTAAAGCATTAGAACAACGTCAGTGCAAACGCTTTCAGCCACAAGAGGGAAATTAGCCCCTAATGGCCCAGTGGGCAAAAATATCTAAACCCTCCATCTTGTGTAATTAGTATTAAATGCCACGGCTTTTTTGAGAGGCTCAGCTTTGAACATCACATGGCTTCAGAACATCTTATTAATGCTGCAGAAAATGACCGTGAGGAGAAAAAGGCTCCTATGAATTTGTCTCCTGTCTCGTCCTCTGGATATCATAACCGCCTCCTGAGTTCGGTGGCAGCTTTCCTGATCTGATTAATTTCTTGTGAACCTGTGAATACGTGTCCCTCTCGTGGACTGGCTCTGTGTGAGGATTCAGTCCCTCTGCGGGCTGAGCCCTCACACACCTGTGAAATGCTCCATCGGCTCGAACGTCTGCTTCTCTGCCCATCCCTCGGTCAAACTCTTAGTAAAAATCATAGAGGATCCTATTGCCTTATCCCTGCTTTTGGGATCTCGTTTCAGTTCCATTTATGGAGCTGATTAGAGACACACGGAGTCTGGGAAGAGAGTCTCAGCGACCATGCTAGATGTTTTCCTGAAGCTCCATTTTTTTTAACAGTGTTACTCTCGGGGTCCACAAAATCCCATCTCTAATGGAAAATGACCATATGTATTCAGAAGAGTAAAAGATTCTCCGCTGAAGTCCTGCCTCGACAGCCTTCCATGTTTATGAGCTGTAGCTCATTGCCCTGTTCTTTACATGGTACGCTAGTGCTACTGTAATGGTAGATATGTTACAGTCATCAGAGCAGAGCTCCACCTCTGTCTTCTCTTCAATTTACGGACAACCCTTTTTCCTCCACCTTTGTGAACAGAGCTGCTCTTCTTCTGGTGATGCAGGAACTACCTCCACCTGGCAAGAAAATGATTTGCCAAGAAACTTCTGGATGCTCGTCTTCTGCTTCTCCCCTGGAGACTTTGCTTCAGCCCCTCAGAAGGTGCGAGATGTTCATAGGAGCTGTTGGGATCGACGGAACCATCAGAAATATGACACCGGGTGACACCATGTGCTTTAAATGAAGGGTGACAGCAAAATGGAAAGAGAGAGGAGGTTGGGGAGAGAAAGATACGAGAACGGGAAAGATGAGTCTCCCTCTCTACCTGCGACAGCGGTGTCTGTTCCTTTGTGTGAACAGTCACACGGGGGCTGCCAGTCCCGCTGGCCCGACCTTAAACGTGCTATTCCTCGTATAAAGGCGGGCAGCAGAGAAAAGGAGATGTATGGTAATGTGCTGTCCAGCTGTAGCGAACCAGCGCCTTGCAAACAAAGCTCTCTGTAAAAGGACCGTGGAGAGCGGTAAGGAGATACATCAATCAATTAACAATTACCCTGCTGCTAATCAGCTGTTCCCGGCTTCCGCTGAGTCCGGCCTTCCTAATTCCGTTGGCAGCATCAATTAAATTCTTAAGGTTACTCTATTGAATTCCTCAAATAGCAAAGCCGGTATATGAATTAACTGTAACAGAGGCTTAATAAGCATCCGTGAATGTTCCACACTGTGCCATTTCATTATTTTCAAACACCCCCCTCCCCCCATCATGTAGTCTGAACCTGTTTGGATCTTTTGCATCCCTGGGGGTGAAAGCAGGTCTTACTGAACCATCTCCACACAGGTTAAGGTCTCTCTCAAGCTGTTGTCACCAGCAGAACCGGACCGAACTGGACCAGCTCGTGGAACCTGCTTTAGTCCGACGTACCCAGCCCTCACATGCAGTGAGTCAGACTGACTGCATCTCATACAAACTCCGTTTTCATCACTTTTGCAAAACTTCAATGAGTTTTATTAAAAAAAAGAGAAGGTTTAGCCTTGTTAAATGATGCATAAAACAACATAATAGCACTCATATCCAGTAGCTTCTTAACAAGGTAAATCATCGTCTGGTGACATTGTGAAGCCGTCTGAGGCTTAATAGGCTGTAAATGTTTCACCTTAAGGCAAAAGCTCTAAAAGTTTAGTTTTTGACACCTTTACTGTGTGTCAGATTCCCCAGTCATGCACCCTCCACATCGATACGTGCTCCTCGGCGCATTGACCTGTGAAGACCGCGCTGTCTGTCAGCATGCGGCGAGCTTTAATCTTTACGCTACACGTTTTAAACTCGCCGGAAACATTTGTTGTTTCTGCTGCACAAGTCAAATGGTTGTGAAGCAGCTGGATGGTTTATTTTAAGCGTTTTTAGCTGCGCAGAGGCACGGAATGTTTTATATAACGTACGTTAACTGTACAAATTCACAAATAAATGTATGGGAAGCTAATTAGCTAATATGGAATGTAATTTATGCATGAATCACCAGCCACTCACTGAGTAGCTGCCATTTGTCTGGGTTCTTCAGGCCGTGTGTATAAATGTCCCCTGGTTTTTATATATGTTGGGACACTTTCCTTCTGCCCTTAAGTTTTTTTCCTTGTGATATACGGTACAGCCCAGTAAACACATCACAGTCATGACTATCGGGGTCATCAGTGGTGTGAAGGCCTTCCTAATGGTGTCACTGTGTATATCTGTGAGGAAAGCAGTTTCTAACCACGGGAGCAGGCGCCGAGTGGGACCACCCCTCCCAAAGCCCCCACGGAGATTCTCATCTGCGTGTCGCGGCACTCGTTGGAGCGTGAAGGGGCACATTTTCTGGTACGGGAAGCCTGAGATGGCCCCCCCCCCCATCCCCACTGCCTCCTGCTGTCTGTGCACGTAAAAAAACGATGCACACTCGCATGGGGGGGGGATCGAAGTGTCGTGGCGTGACGGGGGGTGTGGTTGCTTGAGGCTGGTTTCACTGCATGCGGGCCCATCTGCGTGGCGGGCGGGGTGGGGCGACGATGCCTCTGTCCCCGAATGACAGAAAAGCGTGAGACCCTCGACTCTGCAGGAACCCTAATGAAATCCCAGAAAGCATGTCTGGGCTATTACTCTTCTGCCACTGCCCCACCTCCCCCTTTGTTTCTCTTCTGTCATGATTTAGGTTGACAGTGGTGTGTTGCACTGTAACTGAAGCTCTGCTTTACCGTGTGGTGTTTGTGTTTATTATTTATAAATATGCTTTGGTGCAACAGTCCATCCGCTCGGCACTCAGGACTATGCATGACAGTCAGATGAGTGACGGGTAAATAATAACAAAAGGGAAGTGGGCCAGCTACCAGAGGGAAGGGGAGGTTCTATGTGAGACTGTACTAATCCCAGGTGGGACCTTCTCTGACCCGTTAAACCACCGTTTCTGAGGCAAATATACTGTCCTGATGTGAAACACCATACCAGTCAAATACCACCTTCATGGACTGCAGGTGAGGCTGGAGCCTGCTCTGATTAATCACGCCTCAGGCCAATAATTTGTGATGAAGGCGTCGACCTGGCCTCTGCACAGACTGCCCTGTCAGGTGATGGCGTGCACATACCGAGCAGCCTTGCCGGCCAATGGGGTAGCAGCATTCCGCTCAGGTGGCTTCCCCTGACAAATGGTGGGTCAGGCCAGGGTGGTGCGTTCCGCTGCATCCTCCAGCCCCATGTCAGACCTCTTGCCGCCACCCCCACCCACCCACACCACCATGCTGTCCGCAACACCCAGATAATGATTCTTCTGCTAAATGCAGCTTAGATCTCAATCACAGTCAGGAAATCACCAGAACTATTTAAACATGTAAAATGTTTATGACACTGTGTTTACATGGGCATAACTCCATTGTAGCAGCCTAGCGGTAGCCTAGGAGGATATTGCTGTTGTATTCTTGAACAACGCATTTAATATGAACTGCTCCAGTTAAATACCCAACTGTACCAATCAGTAGAAACTATATTTAGATGACTGTAAGGTATGTAAGTATATTTCCTTCCCAGTTCTGACTCCCCATTTCCATCATCATCATTGACTTTTGTGTTAATTTTACGTACAGTATATATTGTGAGCTTTTCAAGTTGCGGCCAAGTGGATTTTATTGTGATAACTGTGCAATGAAGACGAAAAAAGTCAACTTGCCTTTATGGAAAATATTCGCAATTGCATGGCGCAGAGAAGATGTGACGTGGTACCTCCCCCTGGGGATCCAGCCGAAGTCGCCGAGGCCAACTGCCGAGCGTCCGTCTGCCGCGTCTCTGTCCCGACGCGAACGTGTGGGCCCTGGTCCACCTGTGACGCGCCTTCACATTTTAACAATGCTCTGGGAAATAGAAAGGCTGCTATTTTCTCACTTTTAATTGAAATGCAAACCTAGTGAGCGGTGAGGCCACACGGAGCGGGCACTGCACTTCCTGAGGAAATGATAAGGGCTTTCGTTATTTCTCTGGCTACCAGCTTGGTCATGTGTGTAATTGCATAATGCAATTACAGAAACACAGATGCACCGGTGTACCTGTAATAAAAGCACAATCACAATAAAATGCAACACAGACAAAGAAATTAAACCTTTTATTAAGCAGATCCTTTTTCGGCACTGAGCTGGCTCTGTCGTGGACTCGGAAGATGGGAAGAGACGGTGGAATTAGAAAAAGTAAGGATAGAAAGTGGAGGTGAAAGCCGAAAGGGGAGGCAAGACTGTATAAACGTTCAGAATTAGCCAATGGTTTAAAAGTTGCTGGGAGAATGCATGAATTGTCCACCGAGACAAACTGCCTTTTTACAATATCGACCCGTGTCAGCGCCAACCTTGACCTTGGGCTAATGCTTCTCTGACAACCTTTGACCCGTCTTCTCTGCCTTCTGACCTCTGGATTTGACCCAAATAGGAACTGTGACCTAAAGTAAGTCAATATTGCTTCACAGGGGAGGAAAATCATTTTCACGAGGATATTTGCTAGGCGGAGCAATCGGAACAAGGTGTGTTCATATGTGGCACCCATAGGAGCCGAGGAAGGCGCGAAGCACATTGATCCACCTGTTAAATTGCACGCCAACACTCTGGAGAATACTAGGAGCAGGAGCACAGCATGGGGGATGAGGGGGCGCTGGTACAACGTGGTTGATCTCATAGTAATTGCTTTCGATCGTGACACTGAAACAGATTTTTTTTTTTTTTTTGAATGGAGCTGATGAACTGATGGGTAAAGCTCCGGGATGGAGAGCCTGACAGTGTGGTCTGAGTGGACCCTGTAAATGTTGAGAACAGTCATCAGTTTGCTTCTTTGGTTTGAAGTTTTCTCCTGCCAATCTTGATCAAGGTTAGGCCCCTGGGGATAAAACAGGGTGAAATTTCAGTGTCCATTAACCTGCTTAAGGTGGTCCTAAGACCATAGGTACCAGTGTTTAAACCCATTGTTCTAAGGAACATGGTATGCGGATCCAAGGTGGGCTCTTCTGTTTCAGTCTCTGTCTTCACGCTCACTATCATGAGAATTCTCACATACCCCCTCTGATCTCGCTGACATTGCACTGAAGCATGCTGGCTTGTCTTCTGTGACTTTGAATGTTGACATCCAAATGTTGTTTACGGGTTTACTTCCGCAGTGGCACGTGACCTTGAGCTCCATCGTTAATTGGACTCTTTGCCGTTGTGATCTGCACTGCCGTTGGTGCAGTTGTGTGTAACCATGGATACGGTGTGCTTTCCTGCAGCACAACGCTGAATGAAGGCCCTCTAATGAATTGTGGATGTTACATTTGATTAGGACTCCCAGTCAGGGGCTTTTAGTTTGGGTCCTTATGCAAAACATGTCCTCAAAATTTCGGCAGGTTTCCTGTTCGTTGCTTTGTGCTATCAGGAGCCACTAAATGTGCCTGAACACTAACTCAGACAGATGGTTTATTTTTGTAGATAACGGGCACTTGTTCTACGAGCAGAGAGTCTGCGGTGAGTGTCTCCCTGCTCTAACAGGTACTGCTGGTTCCCCCAGGGACCCTATAAATCTAATGAATGCGTCCGAATTGGATGTCGGTGGTCTTGGATCAAGTGTGACAGTCGCCTTATTACTCTTAGCCCGGGAATCGGAAGCTTGAGTTCAGTTCAAACACCTGGGGCAGCATCGGAGGTGATTCTCTTGAAAGGCAGTGAATCTGAGTTTTTGCTCAATTCCAGGGGCACTGTAGCATTCTGAAAGGTGTGGACCTCAGTCAGATATGCCTATGTCAGCAAAATGTTCCTCGTGCCCCCTCCGCGCAGCTAAGTAAGCCTGACATGTGGTTAAATCCGGTTTGTATCCATGCCGAGTCCATCCTGCCAGTGCTAATCCTGTTTACACTCTCACATAACAGAATGGTCCTCCGGGCCCTCATGTCGGTGTCCGAAACACTGGTCTTCTTACATCGCTCTCTTCACGGGGTTGAATTGAAACCGACGGTACTGATCCTCCAGTCCAGAAATGCTTCAAAGAGAATGGCTGTAACTGATCCTGGACCAGTTTTAAATTGTTCTTCCTGTCTTTTGTGATGAGTGCTGGTTTCTTTAGGGTAGAGATTTTAAGATTCACCTCTGGCCCATACTTGGGAAAGCTGTGGATTACTGAACTGGGACAGCTAATCATAAAAACTGAGAGATTGATATCAGAAAAATAAGGCCTGATAACCCCACTGCCCCCTCCAAAACCCTCTGTTCAGCCAGAAGTTTGAGGTTCCCATTCTTGGGAAAGGTCAGGTGACATTGAGCCTTGTCTCCTGTTCTGACTGTAGATGCTACCCACTGGGGATATCTAAGACCCCTCATATGAAAAACATATCCTGTTAGATCCGGTGAAACAAGGCTGGGCAAATGTATGTACAGGAGTGCATAGTAATCTACATGGAGTGCTAAGGTTTGCAAAGTGATGTATAAGGCTTTTAACCATTATGTAAAATGTATCAGTCACAGAATTCTGCTTGTTACGACACTTTGGTTTGCAGGCAGTGCAAATTAAATTCTTTGTGATGAGTTTTTCATCACTGGGAAGACCTGCATCCATAGATTTATTCAGTCCTTTTCCTCTTCTAGATCTAACCGGTTATATTAGTGTTTCTAAGTGTATAATGGGTGGAGGCTGTCCGAAGTACTTTTCACCTTAGCTGATGTGTGATGCTGCTAGGAGGATGCTGTAGAGTTGTTGTGTTGACTTGTTGTTTCCTATGAGAAGTGGTCTGTTAGAGACGGACCTTGATGTCAAGCTCCTTTGGTCATGTTATTCACTCGCTTTAGTGCCTTCAAGCTGTCCTGTTTCAGGCTGCATTGCCTCAAATCTTTCAGTATTTCAGCTGGCTTGGCTATAAAACCCTTGTCTTTGGAACTTTTGAGTATGCTTCAAACTTTGCAGGTTTCCCTATAAATGTTCCAGATTTTGAGGGTAGCGGCGATGTAGTTTATTTTATTAATTCACAATGCTACTTTGTTTTGTAAAGATGATTTTCATCAGTGGCATTCCTCTTGAAAGCTAACTGATGTCATTTAACTCTATCATACGTTTTTGTTTTCTAGAATATTCTACTGTTGCTCAGAGAATTTGCTTAGCAGAAAGTCAAGAGTATTAGTAAGAGGTGTAAAGAGCAGGGGAAAGCGCTGAAATATTTATAGGGGTTTGATTTGGATGGCTCCCCAAGGGTAAGACTCTGGAAATCTATGGATAATCTGAAGATTGCCACAGGCAAACTGTTGCAGAGGTCAGGCTTATATGCTTTTTTGTACACGAAAACACAACTTGTACAGGAAAGAGACAGATGAGCAAGGCAGTAAATGTGAAGTATGTCCTACACCTGAACTCTGGATTTGGACTTAGAAATTTCACCTCTACTCCTTTTCCTTGTATTAACCAGGATACGGTCTGCCAGGTGCCGGATCTGTCAAAGAAAGGGGCCTTTTTCAGTGGGGACTTAGATATGACCTGCCCACCCGGTGCCGTCTTCATTGAGGAGACCCAGAGAGTGCAAGCTGACTGGCGTTCCATCTGGTGAGTGATTCAGGTGGGTTCCCCTGCTTCCCAGGTGCACCCTGACATCTTCAGTGTGAAGACGACTCTCTATGAAACCTTTGGCCCTACGTGCAGAAACAGTGCGGTCTTCACCCCTCCTGCCAAGCTACGGTTTCCATGCACTTTAACTGGACCCTGCAGTGGGCTTAACTGGTCTTTCAAGGACCTGATGAAATGGAAGCCTGGGAATTAAACACCAACCAGAAAGACGACAGTCACACACTAACACCCTTCCTGGCTGTGTAAACGTGTAACAAACAATACACATTTTAACATTGTAAATATTTGGTGTTTTTGCATCGTGGTGTAGAGATTCTTAACAAAAAGTAACATACACTGAAAGTATGATACCAGACAGAAAGCTTATACACAGAATTTTTACTCAACATTCTTTATATTTGTACATCCGTACATATATCCACTCATTTAACCAGTTATTTTGATTATTTTAATAATGATTAAATTCATGAACGTATTCAGTTTCATAAAAAAGCTAATACTTCACTCAAGCACAAACAAGTGATCTATTCTTCTCATGAATAGCTATACTTTCAGCAAGAAAACTCATATTTTTTGGTCTGCTAATGTAACTTGCTCAAACTTGAAGCCACATGACCTTAATACAGAGCATCTCCATGACAACTCCCACCAAAAGGGGAATGACTTTGCTTCTCACTCCCCTCTGGCTGTCTTGTCAATAAGCTGGGGAAATTGGACAGTGGAAACCAGGTCCATTGTTTCATATGCAAATAAGGGGTCCTGCAAGGGAAGGCCAGGATGTGCCTAGTTATAATTATCTTTTTATTTTTTATTTATTATTAATTTTCCCAATTTCAGTGTCTTCTTATTACATGGTGTGTTTTAAAAAAAAAACTTTTCCGAATAATAAATCATCTAACATTGAGAAGGCCAGCAAAGCAGTAGTACTGTCATATTTAGCAAAGTGTAAGGTTCTGCATCTGTGATTGACCTGGGAGGGAGGAGTCTGTCCCTGTTGGTTCCAGACATGATCAATAGGTCATCAGACAGAGAGGCAGAAGTCAAAGGTCACTACCGCTCAGAGGGAGTCTGTCGACAGGGGGAGGAAAGGACAGTTCTGCAGCAGGTAAGAGTGTAGATTTATTGCTGAATGTATTTTAATGAAAATATGGCCTTATTCCGATGAGGTGTTCACTGAATGTTAACATGTCAGAACAGAGCACCAAAAAACAAGTTTGCTTCCCTGTGTAATAACATCTTTACAAAAAGAACAATTTGTGATACAAATACTCACATAAGTGAGGTTTGACGCTATTAAAAATGCCAGAATAAATCTGTAGCTCTGTTGGCTGACTAAGAACAAAACACAAACTCAGGGCAGATTCCTGGGCTTGAGGATCTAGATCAATTCTACATGTTGCTCAGGCATCGCCTTGCACGTGGGTCATAGTTCAGGGTACACTTTTCATGGAAGCTGGTGTACAATGAAGAGAACAACAGACCTCCAGGACTCCAGCTGACACCTGAATTTTTTTAAGTGTTTATTTTTCGTGTTAACAGCAGGCCGATATCTGGCGGCTTTTACACGACAGGCTGTCTGAACTTGCAGCCTCTTGAGGAAGGTTCTTAAATGCTGCTATTCTGGACCCCAAGGCTATTGATACTATTTCAAACTTTGCCATGGATTATAAGTGCTTAGAACCATGTCTTGTACGTAGTTCAGTCTTCAGGGAGGAGTGCTGTGGATCAATCCTGAATGGACTATCCCAGGGTCTGCCAGCTTTCTGAGTTTTTTTTTTTTTTCTGTTCTGGTTTAGTGATAGGCAGGTGAAACAATCCATAGCCTCACAACATCTACCCAGTTCTCCAGACACGTCTTGGAGCAGATCGTCGTCTAAGCCTGGAAACGGTGGACCGCCATTAACTCCCCGCTGTGCCGAGGAGCAGTCTGCCTCCTCGAGTGCTTCTCTGAAATATGGTCGACTTCCCATTTAGATTAGGGGGCCCTGAACCGTGAAACGCACGGCGGGTATCTTCCTCTGTAGCCACGGCCCGATGCAGAAGAGGCCTGCCTGGCAATGCTCGGGTGGCGAGGACGTGCGCCCGTTCAGCCATGACATATTAAAACCAGAGGAAATAAATGACTCTGCCCCGGTGACTTATGAGTTATGTCTCTGGAGTTAAAACATTAGTCGTGAGAAGACTGCTCCAGAATTAGGGGGAGGCAGTATTTTGCAACAGGAGCTAATTGTTGAGAGACCGTCTTTGACTCGTCCATAAATCCCTTTCAGGCAAGTCTTTACACGTCTTCTTCTGAAAGGAACAAGTGTCAGCTCTAGTGCTGGAATGTTCTAGGTCAACAACAGCAATAGTGTGAACAAAAATGTTCTAGGTGATATCCATTCTTTACCACTTTACCATCCTTGCCTTGACGTACAATTTAATGTTGTTGTTAAATGAGTATTAAACGTGCAAATATACAGTTAAAGTCTGATGTGGCTGAAAGAATCCAGCCTCTTTGTTATGCTTCATTGTAAAGTCCCCGCAGTGTGACACATAAAATCATCCAGGGTCCTCGTTTCCGAATACCTGGGAAGGACATTAAGCCACATGCTAAGTGTAAGAGCGGCCTAGAGAATCGAACAGACAGTTACTGTAATAAACGCAAATGTACAATTTTATCCTTGCAGGCGTTCCCCAGAAGCAAACAGCCAGTGTGGTGTTTTGCAGATCAGCAGAAAATCTCTCGTTGCTTTAATGAGGATTCTTAAGCACACCGTCGTACAGAAATCATTGCAAATCAGGTGCAACGTAATAATTCCTTATGTTCGAGTTGTTGTTATTAAGTTACTTTGGTAAACAACAACAAACAAAATCTATAGAAAAACCATGAACTAGACTTGCTTTCCATAGAGCAGGCAGTTAATAAACTTGTACCCTCACTCAATAAAAAAAGACCCAACCTTATTTGTTCTGGCTTCTGTGCTTGTGATGTCCCACTGCATTCCTTAGAGAAGACGGTCTCTTGGTGTTCAGAAGCCCAGGCTGTCTCTGTCTCTGTGTGTGTTTGTGTGTGTGTGTGTGTGTGTGTGTGTGTGTGTGCCGCAAAGCTCTACGAGCGGTGTTTGGCCAGCCACGGGTCCATCAATTCAATGCTGGTGTGTTTTTTTACTGTGAACCAAAGGCCCCCCTTACGAATCTTATCAAGAACCGGCGCCAAGCCATTTGAGCGGGCATCTTTTGGATCTGCGGCCATCAAAGAGCAAATATGAAAGAAGGCGAACCTAGCTGGTTTTCCGTTATTTGTTGTGATTGCATTCATTAATGTGACAGTAATGGAACACAGGCAGTTATGTTCAAACAGCCATTACACTTTCTTCTTTTCAGATACTGTCCAAGTGTAATTGGATTTAAATGAAATGAAATTTCTCCTTTGTCATGGCCAACAGCTTCCTGCGCCTTTAATGAACCCTGCTGGGTTACGGTGAAGCTGTCGGCCCACGTGGTCCTCACCGCTCACTTTCATGTGCTGTCCTCCAGATGGGGCTGGGGGGGGGAGGTGGGAACAGGAGGGCGGGGTCCCGGGAGCTGCCGTTTGATTAACGGCACCGTTGTGTGGAAGAACTGTTTCTAAGTCGAGGTGGAGATGGGTCATCATGCTTGTGCTGAACC
>JAACJT020000062.1:2565479-2614369 GCA_009936485.2 Gymnarchus niloticus | reverse complement strand
TGTCTGTAGCTAACCCATGCCCTGGTTCATAATGAACCTGTATCCTGTCTGTAGCTAACCCATACCCTGGTTCATAAAGAACCTGTATCCTGTCTGTAGCTAACCCATGCCCTGGTTCATAATGAACCTGTATCCTGTCTGTAGCTAACCCATACCCTGGTTCATAACGAACCGATATCCTGTCTGTGGTTATCCCATGCCAAGTTCTTGGCTAACCCATGTCTCCGGGCATGGATTAATCAGGCCTTAGTGGATCGCCACAGATGGCCCGACTTGTTGTTAATACTGTCCCCAGCTAATCCTGGCTAGCCCAGGCTAACCTAGCTTCCTGTGGTCCTTCCCTACAGCCGTGTCCAACCTGGATGTGGAGAGTAAGCTGACAGCACACTACCAGGCACCATGGCACCAGCAGCGCAATGTTTTCCAGCCCTCCACCAGGCCTCCATGTGTGGAGGAGCTGCACCGGCATGCCAAGCTGAGCCTACGGGAGCTCCATCGAGGTGAGAAAGCTGGCCAATTAGTGAACCAGGTGACCAACCAGTCAGCCAATCAGCTCATCGGCCTGTCATCCTTTAGATTGTATGTAATCATCGCTCGTATATATACAGCACTTTGCAAAAGTCTTGAGCCACCCCTCATTTCTTTATATTTTGCTAGGAAAATTTTTGCTGTATATATACTATATACGAACTTGTGTGTAATGATTTAAGGATGTTTTTATAGCCCTCTAAGAGTCTGAGTGCAGGGTTGCATGGTTGGCAAAATGAAAGCAAACACTGCCCCCTAGTGTATGTAACGTGTACAGCAGAATGTCAGGTATAATTTAAGGTTACTTGGAGGATTAAGGCTCCAAGCTGGACACCAGGTCTGCCCCAGTTACCCTGTCATGTTACAGAGCTTGAAGTTCTCGTGTCTGAAAAAACCCCCCCACACACCCTCTGTATGTGTTTCTGTGACCTACAGACCAACAGCAACACCATCGTGCAAGCAGCCGGGAGCGCCGAGTCACCATTTCCATTTCAGTGGCGCCCCCTATGCCCACCTATCCCTCTCCACGCACTCTCCGCCGCCGTGAGCAGAGGTACCGCCACATGAGATCGGTAAGGTTTCCACGCTCCTACTGTTGGAATCAGATGCATGCTGTTGGAAATGCAAATCAGAATGCATGCCTCTGAATATGCAAATTAGAACGTGTGGTGTTGGATATGCAAATCAGAATGGATGCCTATAAATATGCAAATTGCAATGTGTGGTGTTGGATATGCAGAATATTCCAAGTAAGGTTTGTTTGGTCTTACTTCCAGTGTACTTGCCAGTTGCTTTACCTGTTTGTTGAAGTGCAACAGGAGAGGCCAGGGTGAGGATTAGCATGTCAGCAGATGCGCAGAAGCATCATTTACCTCACCTCATGATGTCTTTCATGCACTCAGCCATATTTCTCTTACAGTTTTTTGTGCTCATATGTTGACTTTGCTGTACGGTTTGAGCGCCCTCTAGTGGATGCAGTCACACTACTGTAAATAACCACACAGGTATGCTGGTTTGTTTAGGCATGTCCAGCAAAATGTGCGATAGTGAACGTCAAGGTGAACTCCTTGGGTTCTGCCCGTGACACCTTAGGGACTTCCTTGTTGCCTTGGTTGTGATCGGCAAATGGATGCCTAAATGGTGAAACCAGCAAAGAATCGCATGCCACATGCAAGCTCCGAGAGTGTGCCCACACACCAAGAGGCCAAGAGTGATCGTCGACACACAGGATCTCTCAGGTCAAGCCAGGCCACACCCATTGACATTCATGCTGTTTTCTTTCTTCCATCTGATTGCCCCCCCAAGCAGGAGAGGCCAATGAGAGAGCCAGAAATTCAGGCAGCACAAAAAAAGGTACCAGCAAGAACACCCCATTGCATTGTGTCATAGCCCCACCCCCTAGGCATGACCAGTGGAAAAAAAAAATCCTCACTGTGTATTCACGACGGAAACTGCACGTGCAGGTCATTCCGACGGTCTCGATGTACCTGCATCGTTTTGAATTTCACCTGCACGTTATTTTTGCTCGTATTTGTGTTTCCCTTCCACTGGCACAACAGTTCCGGTTTTTATGGCTTATATCATTTTCATTTTATTTTCCTTGCATGCCTGGATGACAGCAGCTGGAAAACAAACCTCAGTCTTTCTGAGGGCTCGCTGTAGACAGAGGAAACGTCTTATTTCCTCACTGCTGTCCGTGTCCATCGTCTTATGGAAGCACCATCTCTGTTTTTTTGTTTTTTTTTTTACTTCATCTTAGAAAAACCCTCACGTACCTCAACCCACTCTCATGGACGCGGTTTTTCTCATGGTCGGTATCGCTTTTTTAAACTTTATATTCCACGCTGCAGGAGTGGCCGACAAGGGAAGCTGACTCGCAGCCGAAACTGAGAAAGGTAAACTGGGGCAGTCAGCTGTGTGCTGCTACCAATTCCTCCCCCATGATGTCATCATCACGTGATCATGCTGCTGTCATATAGCTTGCTCTGATTGGTCAAACTCAGCCATGCCGCTGTCATATAGCTCACTTTGATTGGTCAAACTCAGCCATGCTGCTGTCATATAGCTTGCTCTGATTGGTCAAACTCAGCCATGCTGCTGTCATATAGCTCGCTCTGATTGGTCAAACTCAGCCATGGTATCAGCTAATGCACATTCCCAGAAGGATCAGTGCAAAGAAAATCCTGGCACAGTTTCCCGTGGGACAACAACCCAAGCAGTATATGTGTGCAACACATGACAGCGTTAAATTTGTTTTGCTTTATCCTTTTTTAAATCCTCGTCTCTGTTTTCTTTGTCATTTTCTGTGATACCTGCTGCAGTTTTGGATGGTCAGGAAGGATCTGGTCCTTCCTGTGTGTGCATTTGTGTGTTTGTAACTACCTGTAATCACCGTTTTTTAACAATCCTTAAATAATTACAGTTTTATTTTTCATGGAGCTGATCACTGAGACGGAAGCTGTCATCACCTTGTTTAACTCTAACCCTTTAGGTCCCGAGGCAGCAATCAACAATTACAACCTGTCTAACTCACCTGTGAGCCATTGTTTCATTCCAGGTTCTGCGTGTTTTCCAGGAGGGGGTTACTGAGAGCCAGGGGGAGGAGGGGGGGCTTGATGTGGTACTTGTGTCTGGTCTGGAGGTGACCTCAATCCAATGCTTCGCTGTACATCGTGTGTGTCCTCTCAGTTTTATTATGATTTTGCTCATGACACTATTGTTTTGCCTTTACGTTAACGACATGCATGGCCATTTTCTTTCTGTTTGTGGCGTCTGTGTTTGTAGTTTGAGAGCACGAGATCCTCCTCTCCCACCGAGTGCTGCCGCTTTGCCCCCTGGAGTAGAAAGGTATTTGCCCCTGGCTTCCTTTGATGATGGGTCATCTTCTGCTGAAGTCTGCTTCCTTCTCTGCTTGGTTTCTAACCACCACTAACCACGTCACACTCACTAAACATCCACTATCCCCCCTTTCCTTTCTCCTCGGACTCCGCAGTATTGCTTATATGCCAAAAGGTCAAGAAGAAAAGTCATAAGCCACTTATGGGTTCAAGGGTCATGCTGTTGTGCCTCCGAGTTGTGGGTTTGAGTTTGCTTATATGCACTTGCTTGTAGTCTTCTTAACGTAATTCTCTGGTCAGTTTTAGTCATTTCAGTCTATGTTCCACGTGGTCCTAATGATTATCTGTCCATAAAATTTGCTCCTTTCCTCAAAATGTTCACATTTCAGTAATACATCTACTACTTATTTCTTTACAAATAGGCTTGAGTCTCTCTGCCTCTTCAATGCTGTCTCTTCGTGTCAGGGGATGCTAAGACACTTGGTTTGAGGCGAACTCCTCAGGCACAGACCCCGGTCCGGGATGTGCCTCTGGGGAGGTCTCCAGGGCAAACCGGGAGCCCATACAGCCCAGCTGCGAGGCCCTCGGTCGTCGCTGACTTAATGAATGGCATTCTTTAACAGCTCGATCTGGCTTTTTCTTTTTCAAATGAAGATAGCCTCTGGCAAGAAGCCAGTAGCTAAATTCAAGATCCCAGTTTTGCCTTTCCTGTGACTCTCCTTCCTCTCTCACCCTCTCTCTCTTTCTCGCTCTCCCTCTCCCTTCGCCACAGTGCCATTATTATTCTCAAGACGAATCAGCTGAAAATACATTCCCTCGCATTTTGTTTTCCCGTTGCATCAGTAAAACTCGGAAGTTTCCACGGAAACAGAAGCCTTTTGTGGCCGGAGTTTTGTTAGGGCCTCATTGGTCCACTGGGAAAACTGGAACACAAAAGGTTTTAGGGCCAGTTCTAATTTAGAGCCCGCTTGAAGTCAAGAGAGTCGCGGCCGTGTAACCGCTGGTTCACATGTATCTGCTCACACACGTGAAGAGGTAAGCATGCACTTCTCTCTCCCGAAAAACGGATGTGCTGAGTGTTGGGGCAGCCCAGGTGCCATGCGTTGAAGCAGGGAGGTTGGTAAGTCCACGGTTTACCAAGAGCTTATGGGAACCGGTTCAGAAGAACCCTCTACTTGCCATTGATGCTACAGAGTGAGAATTGCTGCGATTTTCCTCGTCATGGAAATGAGGGTTCTGTTGTTGCTTGAGATAAAATGCGAGGGTAGTAAGTCAAGGGTCTGATTGCGACTGAGGGCTGCTTACAAAGATCCACAACTTTAAGCTCCCAGTGTGCACCCATCAGGTCCTCCGATGGTTTACAGCGTTAAAAGGTAATCCGAGTATGTGTGTCTGTGTGCGTGTGTGGGGGAGTGGCTTCCACTCATCCGATCACACACTCATATTCACGGACTGTTGATTTCAGGAGGTGGGAACGGCATCGGGATTTTAGTGTTCAGGTTTCCTACAGCTGGCTGTTCGGAGTCCTTCTAATTCTCTGTGTCAGCATCAAAAGTCGCTCAGCAGAAAGACCCAGCGTTTCAAAGTGGGAGCTGTGAATCCTGGCCACCGTCGACAGTTGACGTGATAAAACTTACAAGTGCCTTGAACCCAGTTACCGTCTCTGATTGAAGCCGCGTAACTCTTTTTCAGTGTGTCTTTTGGCTCGTCTGGCTGTACCACTGAAGTTCCACTTCCTCACTTGACCTCTTTTGCCTTTCAAAGTTCTGGGACTCCTGCCTTTTTTCATTTCCCCTGAGTGTCGTGCGTTCAGTTTGCAGGTGACTGGAACAGTTTCGCCACAGGTTTTGACATTTGGGACAGCATTGCAGCTTGCTGATCCAGTGGCTCGTTTTCTCTCTCAGCCATGGCTGATGAGGGACTCAGTTGTCGATCCGGTCACCTCACATGCTTTGCTGATTGGTTCATTAATCATCACATGACAGTGGGCGGATCAGTAGATGGGCGGGGCTTGTGCCATTCCATTGAGTGTAAACACGTGGTACTTAACAGCTTTAATGTTTAACTTGCTTGCCGTCGTTGCATGCAGACCATCTCCCACCCCCTGCTGAACCCCCTTAACCCCATAACACCATTAACTGGATTAACTGAGCAGCACTCATGTCCATCTCTTTCAGGCCCTACCTCCTTCAGACCTCGACTTGGATGTGGTGGCTCTGGGTCACAGGCCCAGGTGCCCCGTGCCTAACATTCCCTCCACCTTGGACAAGCAGACTAACTGGTCCAAAGCGTTGCCCCTCCCCACTCCGGAGGAGAGGATGAAAGCCGAATCCCAAGTGATCTCTTCATGCATTATTCCCATTAACGTCACTGGTAAATCCGTGCCTAGCGATCTCTGTACCTTCCTGTACCTGTCTATTTGAATCTGTGGACGCAGAAGGAGAACTCTGGTCGGACAGTTGGTTTCTAGCCTTTAGGAAGGATATGTGAGCCTCTGATATTGCGTGCAAGAGGGACTCCGTGTTTTTCAGCGACTTAGGAAATGCTCTTAGTTCTCATTGGTGGCGAGGCTAAGTGCTACACATTCTGTGGCTCCCTGCCGACAAGGCATCACAGCAGATGGTGTCCAGGTTGTGGTCTGTGTGATGACAGCAATCTGAAACACGAGTCGGGACCTTCCCAAGTGTGACCTTAGACCAGAGCTCTCCTTGTCAACATAGATCCAGTAATCCAGGGGAATCACAGGGGAATCACAGGCTTCTCTCGGCAAGTGTTGATTGCGCACCATCTCCTTTTCTGCACGTGATCTCCACGTTCCTCTGTGTGCGTCTTTAGCAAGGGTGAGGATTTATCAGGATCTTAGGTCTGACTACCTTCCTCCATTGAAACCTCCTTAACTTCATTAACGTGTTTTACCAGTTCAACTGCTTCGGTGCTGTTGGTCAGTCAGACACACCCTCTTCTCTTGATTTACCTGCCAACCAGCTGAACTGTCTGCGTTGGTTCTGCACACTGTGAAGGGAGGGTTATCCACGTATTAAAAAATGTGCAAGTCATAGTATGTGGAGCAGTGACATCCCCCGCCCCATCATCCCAATTGGTTTGTTCCTGCTAGGGACAGAAGACCAGAGAGCAGACAGTACATGCATGTCAATTAGTCTCATTAGAATTATAAAAGGGTCCTAAGTTTATGTGCCCTCAATGAGTGTGTGTGGGGGGGGGTATTCAAGACCGATACGCTGAGTCAGAGAAGAGAAAAAAAAAAAACAAGCTGTAAGCAAAGTAAGGTAAGAAAAGCCTGTGACAGTCAGAGAGTCAAAAAAAAGACTCCCGCAACACAAAAACACACCAGAATAAGGTGACAAGGACTCGGAAATGCCCAGCCTGGGCACAGGTAGGCTTGTACAGTTTTGTTTGCTCTCTCACCTCCATGTCCGCTGTTTGTGATGTTTAAGGTACACGTCAAGTCTGTAGGTATCGTAGGTGGTTGGGAACAGTTGAAAACCAGCTCTACATCAGGCTCGAAGAGTAAGGGACTCATCCTCCTACTGTATATGTTCATATAATTAACTGAACCCTTCCGTAAAACAAAAGTGGAAAAAAGCTGTGAATTATTGAATGCTATTGCTGATTGAATGATTGCAGCACATCTGTTGTACGGTCTGTAAACTGTCCAGTAAAGAGCAAACAAAGCATACAATTTTGACAAAGACAACCAAAAATACCTTCAAATTCAGCCTGCCAGCATTTTTTTTTTTTCATTTTCTTCCCATGTCAAGGGAATTGAAATTCCATGTAATCGAAATCGCGGTACTCCCAGTGGGGTGGGCGAGAAGTGGGGCAGCGTGCACACGGACGCGCACCGCGGTCTCTGATGCGTCTGTCCGCCTCGCAGGAGTCGGCTTCGACAGGGAAGCCAGCACCCGCTGCTCACTGGTGCACTCGCAGTCCGTGCTGCAGAGACGGCGTAAGCTGAGGAGGAGAAAGACCATCTCGGGAATTCCCAGGCGGGTGCAGCAGGATCGAGGTACGCTCCTAGCCTGGTGTCCAGGTGCTGCTTCTGCAGTGTGATGGCATGACATCGCCTAGTAAATACGGTGACAGATAATCTGCATGCAATAGTCTGTGTTTGTTTATAGAGATATCTGATTTGATTGTGCATATTAATATCATATTAAGTCAATCACATCCTAAGCTCTAGCCTTATATTTTTCTTCATGTATGTGAGATACTTTAAATGAGTTATAACTTCTAAAAGTGGTAAACGTTTACTGATTGAACAGATTTAACCTTGTTCTCCCTCCATCTGTCAGACTCTGACGAATCTCCGGTGGCGAGAGAACGCACCGTAATCGTCCACGCCAACCCCAGCTTCACCCTAGGCCATAGAGAGCTGCCCCTGAGCGGTCGGCTCAACACCAGGGACTCGGGGTGCCAGACTGAGGACTTCCTGATAGCAGCGCCCTCGAGAAGGCGGATCCGCGCCCAGAGGGGTCAAGGCATCCCTGTGACGCTCTCACACTCCACGGGCAACATCACCTCGCTGCCCGACAGCTCTGACACCATGTTCGTAGCCTCGGCAGGCAGCCGCCTCCGCTCTCGCAGCCTGCCCCGCGAGGGGGGCAGACTTGCAGATGAGGGCCACGAAGACAGCGACGATGAGGAGCTTTCCCCCTACGAGGTGGAGGAGTTCCAGCCTGGACTAGGGGAGAGGGTTCTGAAAGATGAGGAGGAGAGCACAGATGATCAGGCTGTGTCGGAACACCAACTGGTAAACCTTGACCATGAGCCACACTCGGGGAGCCCAGAGCACGCCTGGATTGAGAGGGGGAGGTCCCGGCTTCCACGGAAAGTTGATATGGGAAGCTGTGAGATTTCCTCTAGCTCCGATACCTTCAGTAGCCCCATTCACTCCGTCTCAACTGCGGGAGTGCTGGGCAGCCAGATGGACCACAAGGACGACCACCAGTCCTCCAGTGGTAACTGGAGTGGAAGCAGCTCCACGTGCCCCTCCCAGACATCAGAGACCATCCCCCCCGCTGCATCGCCACCACTAACTGGATCTTCACACTGTGACTCTGAGCTGTCGCTCAATGCGGCTCTCCACTCCAGCGACGACCCCACCGGCTTCACGATTGACCCCTACCAAACCGACCCAGCGCAGATCCGAGGCCACCGGGCAAGCTCCTTCACCTCCATGGCAACAGATGTGCTGGACGACCCGGGCATTAGCGCCGCAAGTGATGGCGAGTGGAACTATCTGCACCATCAGCATGACGTGTCCTGTCGCCAGGATTTCAGTCCTCCACGTTCCAGGGAATGTGGGGGAGACCTGGAGTGTCCCAGTTTCACAAGCGTGGCCACCTATGACAGCTTTGCGGACAAACCGCCATCTGAAAAGGCCGACTCAAGTTCACATTACTCCGTAGACACGGAAGGATATTATACCTCCATGCACTTTGACTGTGGTCTTAAAGGTAGCAGAAGCTATGTTCAAAACTATGCAGCCTTGAGCTCCGACTGTGGCCAGAGCATAAACGTTGCACCAAGCATGGGCAGATGCAGTCAGCCGGACTACCATGGTACTAGGACGCTGGGAAGGCACTGTCTTTCCCTAAAAAAACCAAAGGTGAAGCCAGCCCCACCAAAACGTAGCTCATCGTTGAAGAAATCTAGCAGTGGTGAAAACGTTCCTGATGAGAACGAACCAAAGATAAGTAGTGGGCAGCACCTGCAATTGTCTTCCAGAGAAATGAAGTTGGAGCTCGACCTGGCAAGCTCATCGGGTCATCTAGAGAACCTTGGCCTAAGCGAGGGACCAGCGGAGACATGGGGTGTAGCGAATACTGCTGAAATGACTGACTCCACCTTGTTTGGTCCACCAGATACACACTCCTTTAAGGACGAAGGTGCTGTCCAGTCTGACTATGCAGATCTTTGGCTCCTCAATGGGTTGAAGTCCAATGATCCCTACCGATCATTGTCCAATTCTAGCACTGCTACGGGTACAACTGTCATTGAGTGCATTAAATCACCTGAGAGCTCAGAATCACAGAATTCCCAGTCCGAATCAAGGGCCACAACCCCTTCTCTTCCTTCTGTAGAGAACGAGTTCAAGCTTGCCTCTCCTGAGAAGCTAGCTAGCTTGGCATCACCCTCCAGTGGATACTCTAGCCAATCAGAGACGCCAACATCTTCCTTCCCATCTGCTTTCTTCCCTGGGCCCTTGTCCCCAACCAGCGGCAAGAGGAAGCCCAAAGTCCCAGAGAGAAAATCCTCCCTCTCTTCCATGCAGCAGCAGTTGTCCACCAAAAGAGACCTTGAGCTGCCGATCATACCTCCAACTCATCTAGACCTAAGTGCTCTTCATGTTCTCAACAAGCCTTCAATCCACAAAAAACAGATACATGCTCTCCACCAGAGCAAACAGAAAGTAGCTGGAGCAGAAGCCAGGACAGCTACTTTGGGAGCAACCAAGTTAGAAGCACCTGGATCAGTCGCCATGGCTATAACCCCCACTGTGCTCCGTTCGGTCCAGCTGCGTTCTGTCTATAGACCAACTGAAGGAGGCCAGGACCAGCACAGCACTGAGGCCGCCGCCAAGCCGAAGTGTCCCAGTGTAACAATTGTCAGCCCGCCTTCTAGCAACATCTCACTGAAGTCTAACAAGCTCACAGCCCCCGAGCCCCATGAGCCACCATCTCAGGAGTACTGCCAAACACTGTTAACACAGGGTGACGGACCCCCTGCAAAGGATGTAGCATATCAAGAAGACATGACAGACCAGTGGGAGAGGTACAGCCCACAGCCCTTCTGGGCTATGACAGCGTTCAGAACCCCTTTGGACCCAATGCACAAAGTAGAAGATGAGTCGGAAACACCATACCTTGACAATGGCTCCCTGAGAACAGCTTCTGAGAGTACGTCACATCCTAAGGAAGAGGAGGAAGAAGTGGAGGAGAGTCCAAGGGCTCTGTCTCGTAGCAACAGCGTGGAGATGGAACAGAACCTGCCATTGAAACCCGAGCCGGCACCTGAAGGCCCCTTCCTGTGTCTGGCAAAAACAGGTTCTCCCCCGGCTCCACTCAGCATAACTCAGAGTTATGAGAGCAGTCCGTGCAGCAGCCCCGACAAAGTGCCTGTAATTACTTGTGAATCACTCACACCGCAAGCTTACACAATCAGCGATATGAGTAGCAAAGAGGAGGAGTGCGAGACATCAGGAGTTTCTACCAGAAGTGCCTCACAGGATAGCAGGGAAAAGATGTCACCAGACACTGAGGATTACTTCAGTAAAGGTGAACCTTTCTGTATTCTTGCTTCATAGTTAAATTAAGTCGCCATGTGTTTGGTAAGATTATAAAATTTGTGGTATATTAAATTAACATAGTGCTGGGAATTTAGCGTTGCTTCTAGGTTATTCCCAGCACATGCCTAGTGCTTCCAAGGATAAGGTACAGGCTCAGTGCAACCCTGATTTGGAAATTTGTTATGGATGGATGGATGGATGGATGGATGGATGGAACACTGGATAAATGATAGTAGATTTTAGCATTGTGCTTGCAACTACAAGTCAATAAGTTCTGAATGAAACACCTGAGATGGGGGTCCAAGAGCATATTATCAGCTTTGTGTAATTTTTTTATGGCTAATCCCAAACCCCCATCAATTGAAGCAGCCAGTTTGTATTAAACTTAGGCTTTGTAACCTGGACTGCTTCAGGCTCTCTGCTTAGGAGATGTCATGCTGAGGAACCATTCCCGTTTTTCCAGAATCAACACCAAATGACAGCATAGATTCCCCTTCATATGAAGAGACAAAGGCAGAGGATGACACTGTTTTCCTGTCACCTACTAAAGTACGCACAACTGAAGATCTCTTTGCCATGATCCACAGGTATGCTTCCCTACTCAAAAGTATGCCTCATCTTATCAGGAACAAAGATCTGGCCCTATCTGACAACGCCCCTCAAGTAAGGTATGGCTTCCTAATACACCTTCACTTTGTCGTAGGTCCAAGAGGAAAGTGCTAGGAAGGAAAGACTCGGGGGAGCTGACCATGAGGAATCGCCCAAACGCAGCACCAGGAACCAGCCCAGCAGGTACACCAGCAACATCACCAGGCACACCCGTGACGCCAGGCACTCCTACCAGCTCCCAGCGACCCCCGGGGCCCATTTACAGGTGCGCTAAGAAGTCCAACACGTCTAACGAGGAGTTCAAGCTCCTCTTGTTGAAGAAGGGCAGCCGTACTGACTCCAGCTACCGCATGTCGGCCACGGAGATCCTGAAGAGTCCGGTGACGCCCAGGTCCCTGGGTGACCTGTCTGTCGAGGGCGTCCGTCAGCCCGAGGAACTGCTATCTCCGTTGCAGCAGTCCCCATCAAGTGCCGAGCACCACCCCCCTGGCTCTTTTCCCCGGGCCAACACGGAGGGCTTCTCCCCAAAGGCCTTCCCCATGCCCGCTTCCTCTCGTCAGGGTCGCTCCAGGATCCCACCTCCGGCTAATAGCAGCCGCTACAGCACACGCAGCCGGCTCTATACAGCACCAATGCAGGCGATCTCCGAAGGCGAGACTGAGAACTCAGACGGAAGTCCTCACGACGACCGTTCATCACAGAGCTCTACCTAGTGGGCCATGCACATTACTGCAAGTACTGGCCCTGCTTGGAAAATGCCCATGACTTTGAAGGAGTGTCATTGACCCTGTGAGGACCTATTTTGAATATTTTAACTGATTAAAAAAAGGAAAACAGCAAAAAAAAAAAAGAAAGAAACACACCCAGTGTTGAATTTGTATGCTTTTTCTGGAACTTGGTGATTGAGCAGACCACCGATGCTGAAACAAGAAAAAATGAGGAGAAATAAAATAACCTTAATGCATTTCTTCTAGAAACTGCCATTTCCATTTGATATTCATGGACGTTTTCTATGGCTTTTGTCCTTTTTTTGGGAACTGAAAAAAATTGCCTTTTCCCTATCTTCTAATATTTTTACCATCAAGCGAGTCCATCGATGGAGCCTAAAGTTGTCAGTGATAGGAAACAGCAAACTAATGCGAATGAATTTGCGAAGCCCCTATATTTCTGGATGCCCCTATGGTCACGGATGGGTGGTGAGACTACAAATACAGAAAACTGTGCTGTAGATTTTCCACGAGACATGTAAACATGTCATGTTGTCATACATAGATAAATGGAAAGGCTAAGCGTAGCATGTTGGCCCGTGTGCTCCTTAATGGTCCTGGAGCTGAGAAGCAAATGTTGAATCCTTTGGCAGGTGGAATTGGGACAATCAAACTATGGCCTTCTTCTTAGGGAGGTCTTACACAGGGGATTTGATAAGCTAAACACACAGGTACTTCTGAGGGTCATTGGTAACAACTGGTATTACTTCACTACGGGGGTCTCTAACACATGTGGCTGTTTAAAAGGTACATTTTCAAGACCTACAGATTACTTGCACTTGATTTTACAGATATTATCAATTCTACTGTGTACACATGTAGTGAAGACACGTATATATGGATAGATGAATATGACTTAAGTATCACGAGCTCAATCTTAAGGTAATTTAGTGATCTTAGCAGCCTGGAGCGTTCGCACCATCCACCACCTTAACAAACCCGCCAGTCTTCTGTTTTAGCAAATGGCTGACTTCATGCTGTTCCATTCGACGTTCTGGGTCACTCACGGTCTGAGATTGTAGTGTCACCATGGTATTCAGGTTCCAAGAAGAACTTGTACCTTAGCTTGATGGGCTGACACTTAAGAAACCTGATTTAACAAGTAAGGCCGATCTACCTAATAGAAAACTGTTATAAAAAAAATGTTGCCCAGTGTATTCTATGAATACCTTAAGAGCCCTTGGAAAAAAAAACTGTTTTTAGCAAAGGAGATTTCAGAATGAAAGGAGAAAAGTGGATTTTAGAGCTGATTTGCAAAACCGACACTGTGCTAGAATAGAGAGGGGGATTCCTGTGAAGACTGTAGATTTTACACTGTAAGTCTGTCACTGGTTGACGCTCTGCCCAGCACACGCTTTTGTTTGTTAATCCTGTTTCATTTTCAAGCCTTTTCATCTTCCGCATGCAATAAAAAAACTGTCGAGCTTTGAAGAGGAATTCTAAAATATTAAGAGATATTATATGAAAGGAAAACATGGTTTCAGATCACTTGATTTTTGTCTAATTACTATGTTTAATAGCTGTACAAAATGTTAATTTTTGGCTAAGTGTGAATTAAGAGCCGGATTATCTGTTTGTGAATTAACCGAACGACGAAATATGGAACCTTTTTTTTTTTTTAACTTGGGGGGGGGGACAGAATGTTAGCAGCCAGTTGAAAAGGTACAATCTAAGTTTAAGGATAATGGTAAGAGCCAAGTCTGCAGAGAGCTTACTGAACGTGTCGTTTGAGGATGAGAAAAGGGAGACATCAGAGATGTGGATTTGTGATTTGCACTGATCGAGTTGAGCGTACGTTATTTGCAATGGGAAATGTGGAAAGTGAGGCTAAGGGAACAAAAGAGAGTTGTCAGCTTAGAGATCGATTCCTCTCTAGGCCTCTGCCCTATGGACGTATTGTGACCCCGGCGGTGATGATGCAGCCCTGATCTCACGTCCCTCCTTCAATGTTAGGATCCTTGGAGCTGTTGATATTTTTATAAGACTGACAGGCTGCTCCGCAAGAATGTATGAAGCCCAAGGTGTTGAAATGCATTTTGAGTCTTGGTTGCAGTTTTAAATCATTTTAGCGTGTTAATAACGTACAACAGTAGCGATTCATTTTTTGTTTTTAACTTTTGGGTCCAAGTGTGGTAAACACGCGTATATAAGTTCAGAGTATGAAAATGTTCAAAACCAGCGATGGTTACAGAAAATGAATGAGAATGGAATGAAAAGGTACTATATGGTGAGATGTCAGCAGTTTCTGCTGGTCTGTGTTTGGATTTTTTCTTTGTCGTGAAATTATGCATTTTGGGGTACCATTTGAAATAATGTGATGACTAACTGTCTTTTTATTTAACAAATGACTAGAATTAGATACATTTCATTTATTTTGTTACTAAAAACATGAATCTCTAAAAACAAACCAACACAATCTCAATTCAGGATTAAGAATCTATTTCTACATTCTGCACACAGCTTTGGGTCGGAAAAATCTATAGTCTTTATACAACAGTGCTGGTTAACAAAGAAGAATATTTTTTAAAACAAGATATTTTATCCAGAGGCTTATTTTGTTTATGAAGATGATGCAGATTAAACATACGTTCAGACTTTATTTACTCAGACCGTAACCTAACAGAGAGACTGTCCGTGAATATCAGTGACAAGGAGAGAGATTAAACTGACCTGCACTGCTCAGACATGGTGCAGATTCACTGTTTAAAGCATAAACTGTGGCACACATGAACTATGATTCCGTTACACATAGAGGTGCTCCAAACTTCACACCCCTATAACCAGACTTTCATTCGACAGATAGCTGTTCGCTGGTTATATTGGGGTTTTTTTTCCCCTCATTTTAACATGTGTCTGGTCTATTCTGAGCACAGTTGGTGTTCCATGTGATTCTTGACGAAAAAAGCTGTTATTTTGGAGTTATATATACGTTCACCTGCTCACTAGTGATGTTTTGAACTTGCAGTTCCAATGTAGCCATATGTGTCTACAGAGGCTATTAAATGCCACAATGTTCGTAGCCGTGTCCATTGTAGTACTTAAACTATTAGCTTTGTTCGGTCCTTACGTAAAAAAATGTTTAAGTTGAGCTTATTAACAACAACAGAGAGAGAAGAAAATGTCATGCCAGGTTAGCACTGAGGAAATGAGTGACAAAGTTTCAGAAATGGACTCGATGACTGCCAACTATTAACAGGGTACACAAGAGGGAATGAGTTTGTGTACGCAATTTCAGCTTTTAAATATATATATACACATTTGCACTGATGTAATGGTAATCCTCTTTCTGATTTGCTCTTATTTAAATATGGTTTCTTTCACCACCGTTCTGAGTTTCCATTCATGCGTGGTTCACGAGCAAAATGTGCGTGAGGGGGGGAAGCACAGTAATGCTTTTGCCAAAGGATTTTAGAAGTGTACATGCGTGAGCAACATTTACAAAAGACATTTGGTTTCTTCTATTTAAAACAAAAAGACAAACAAACAAACAAAAAAGAAGGTTACAGTGTAACTGTTTCTGTACAAGATGCATTTCATCCAGGCTGAAAGCTCCGAGTTATTGGATTTGCATCTGTTTTGTATTTTTGTACAAATTTGTAAATAGGGATCTTTTTAAATTGTTGCAGAGATGTTTCTTTTGTAAAATCTTTTCAAAGTTTACATTAATTCCAAGCCTTTGTATATTTTTGAGCTGTGCAACACTTTAAGTCTTGTATTTATTTTTTAGTAAACATTGTGAAAATTCCATTGTAAATTTTCCTTCCAACCATTTGCCGGTCATCGCTGGCCGCTTAGTAATTGTGAATATAACATGCTATTAAATGTGACTGCATTGAGAAATATCAACGCCTTTAAGTCTGCTTATGTCCTACTCTAGCGGCATGAAATTATCTTCTGTCATCCGCTTACTTCATGAATTCTTTACTGACGAGTGTGGGTCAAACCACCACATTAACGGGAATCTGATCAGTAGCTTATATACAGTCATAACTGAAGAAACGCACCACTGCTCAGGAGTTGTATACCATTTTATTAAGTGTTTATTTTACAATCCAGTCGTCCTCGGCACTCCTCTATTTCAAAAGGCGTGGAGTAACACGTACTAGGGAAAAAATACGCTTGTTTTACTTGATCAATCTCGCTTCTTGGGGATGTAGCTGAAGGTTCGACAGGAGAAGGCGTTCGCACTGCCATTCCCATATCCATCCACTAAGCGGCGCCAAATCGCCGTTATTTTAGGCCCATTTTATTAACGGCGCATTATGAACGGTTACGCTTCCAACGATTTCAAATACCTTCATGAAAAATGCTAAGCATGGAGATATTTGTGTGATAAGCATTGTATACATCCTTTATATTCTTGATTTCTATATCAATTTCCAGTTTGTGGTGTCATTCACCTAGAAAAAACGTACGTGTTAAAGTAATCCTGGATTAATATGACATCCTGTTTTTTCTTAACGTATTCTTGGGGAAACGTTATGCGATTATAAGAAGATTTAAATAACGAGACTTCAAGTTTCTTCGTGATACAACCCATCCACTTGATATGCAGTTTGGGCATCTTCAGGCGAACGTTAATTTTGTATTGACAGCAGTGCTGTATAAGGGCAATGTTTCGGGACGCTGCTGTGCCGTTCACGCCAGCGCTCGATGCAGGCAGCGTCCTAGCGGATTACTGACTCACACTGACGCGCAGATGCACGACTGGCGTGCGGAACGGTTTGCTCGGGACCCGTCGGATGTGCCAGCGAACCCCCTCCTCCAACCCCCCCTTCGCCTGGCATATTGGCTGTGAGGAGCAACGGGAAAATCAAAAGATCTAACGAGCACCAGACATGTCTACTAACGGTATGGGTGACAGTACACGAGTCGTTTCGCCGTTTGCACGCACGGCTGTAAAAGATCGCCTACCCCGACGCCCCGCAGTGCTCACGTCTCGTTCGTTGTTCCAGGGGGGTGATGACGGCTTTTTTTTGTTACTTCCCGTATTTAGACTAGATTATCCGCGTTCCTTGTTAAATATTAAGGTAGTCACCTACTAAGGGTATCAGTTCCGCTGGGAATGCACCGTTTCATGACTTAATCTACTGCGCCGGGGTAGAAATCAAAGCAGGGAACGGACGAGCACGAGGACAAAGGCGAGCGTTCCTAGCAGAATAATGTCCGATGTCGCGAGCTTGTCTCGAGCCAAGCAGAGCCTGAAACCGGATTTAATTTAACATGAAGGACTAGAAATTCGGGGTTTCGCCCCGAATCTCTTCTGGTACAGTGAATGGCAATGCACCCGTAACGTCGGTTTTTATCGTTTAACGTTCAGTTCGACGCACGCTACGTCTCTGCCGCCACGTTCTCCCGTTGGCAGAATTGTTAGAGCTAAAATGTAAGGTTTACGTCAAGCCGGGCAGCATCTGAAGCGGATTATTTTCGCTTTTAGTTAAAATTAAGCGACGTTCCAACGAGGGCGTGGACGCAGGGAGACCAATGTGACGACCGCCTCTCTTTTTTTCCCCTGCTGCCTCGGACCTTCCAGCAAAACAGTCCCCTTTGTTGCACGGCTGATTGCTGTTTTACTTTCCCCTGACCGGTTTCTCGGTGTATTTTCCTTTTGGAAAAAAAAAAAAAAAAATAGTTTATAGTTACATGCATGCACCCAAAATCTGATCATTTTTCTCCTTTCCTATACATAAGCGCGAGCCTGCGGTCTGACACGTCGTTATGCCTATGGGCACCTCGTGCAGTTAGTGAACCAAACGACCACTCCGTCTACACTTGAGTTTAGCATTCTGTGTTAGTTTAGTCACAGATATATATGCATTTCTTTAAATAATCACCAGCAGGCAAACGTAAATTAATCAAGATGGTGAAATGGGTCAAGGAACTCCACCGTGGTTCCATTTTCGCGCTAATTATGCATTTCTATTAAATGTTCTAGTCATGCAATTATTTAGTTGTACAACAAAACCTTTACTGTAAATTTGAGGCCAACTTGTTATTGTAATCATAAATTAAAATACCATCCTTTCAAGTTAAATAACTACTTAACCACCAATCCATCACAACACATTAACATTAACAGACACATACCATTAACAATTAAAACACACCAGTCAACGTTAACCACATGTCCTTGTATTTTGGAAGGAAACTCACTGAGTGGTCATGCCACATTCTTAAAGAGAAATGCAAAATAAGGTTATGCATCAGATATGATGGTGAGTTGATATGAATTGTAGCAGTTGGTCTAATTTAGCTACATGTAGGTGTAGATCAATGTATGTCCATCAGCATTCCACCCACTTATATTCAGGGTCATGGCGCATATCCCAGGCAGCATAGGCCATAGGGCACATGGCTGGGGTACTACCTGAATGGGATGCCAGTCCACTGAAGGACGGGCACACACGCGCACACACACACATTAATGCCTCTACATCGTTGGACTGTGGGAGGAACCCCACGTCACATGAGGAGAACACACATAGGGTGGGGGTAGGATTTGAACCCACATCTCCAGAGGCATGAAACCAAAATGATCATTTAGGTCTTTTTCCACTCAGAGGGGTTTCCAGTGAGGATCAAGGTAGAGGAGGACTACGACCAGATTCTGGTGGAGGACCAGCAGACCCTGGTCTCAGAGGAATCGTGTGAGATTGTGAATGGTCAACAACAGCCATGCTCCCCAGATTTCTCCCGGCCTTACGGCCTCCAGGTGGCTTACGGTGAGTCTTAATAGGTAAATAAATGACTGTGTCATTGTAAGATACAGGCTGTCAGGCCAATCAGCATCTTCTCAAGTATATCATATGCAGGTGTCTGGGTTGCATAATGTTGGCTTTTTATGTCTCAACAGAAGATCCCTCAAATGACCCCAGTGACCCACTGTCTGCCACTGAGACCCTGCAAGATAGACAAGAGGCAGAGGAACAACACTACAGTCCCAGAACCAAGAGATGGAGAAGGTCTGGGTCTCTAACGGGCAGCATGGTGGGTCAGTCTTTTTATGAAAACTGTAGGTGTTTAAGAGAGTGATATTATAGCATTTGGAATAATGGGTTTGGATCATAACCAAAATATGGTGGATTTAAGCATCGGGAGGGGTCCTGTTCTTAACTGGGTTCTAAGCAAAATCATTTTTTTTGGGGTTTGTGTTGAGTGGTCTTTGTTTTTGTTCAGGATTCTGAAGTTCAGGAAGAGTGTGCAGTAGAAGATATATCAGGCATAGAGATGGAGTATGATGGCCAGCCACAGTTTGAGGTGAGCGTTTTAAATCCATTTTTGATATAAAGGACACTCTCTTGTTTAGCGTTAAATGAATTTCCTGACAAAATCATCTGTGATTAATCGTTCTGTGGTGTGTACCAGGCCAGTGGAAGCCCTGAAGATCTATACAGCATCGACCATCAGATAACACTGGGGGAAATCCTCACCTACTGCCAGGTACACAAATCCCTTCCATCCAGGCGTGAGGAGTGGTCCCTCGAGTGTCTACTCTGACGTGTGTGAGGTCTTCAGGCCATCTCATTTTGCCTCACTTTCCCAGGTCATGTACGAGGCAATTCAGAAACTCGATCAGAAGTTTGACCAGCTTCAAGCCAAGGTTACCAGCATACAGACTGTCCATCTCAGTCCTGGACTCTTCTCACAGGTATAGGATGTTCCAGATAAACCGTACAGGTGTTCCTCTGTTAATCTGTGTTTTCTGTGCGTGTCATACCTGCTACCCTCAACAGAAACAGCCCTTAGTAACCTATGGTGTGCAGCATTACATTATACCTGTTATAGCTGTATAATAAGGGATCTAATCAGGCAACCAGTGAGAAGTGGGTTAAACCAATTGATTATTTGCAGTTCATAATGATCCCACCCACCACTGGTTTTGAAGTCTCATTCATCCATGAGTAATTTTTATGATTGTCTCTGATTTGTCAGATAAAAAGCCCAGGAGACCGTAGCATGAAGCTGTAAGGTATTAACCTCAGAGTTTCACCTTCAGGGAGGTTATCAGTAAGGTTTCCATTTTTAGCCAATTGTTAACACATTTTGCCTGTTTCAGAAGGTGAGAATGGATGGGTTCTCCGTGACGGACTCTGGGCTGTCCATGCCCCAGCTGGTCCGGGTGAGCTCCCCACCGCCCTCCGTCCAGGGGGAAGCTAAGAAGCCCCCCCCCCTCTCTCCAGCCCCAGGGGTTCCAAGCCCCCCCCGGCTAGTCCCTCAAGCACAAAAAGGACCGCAGGTTGAGAGCGCAGCAAGAGCCCGCCTCGGTGGAGGTCCGACGGCAGCTGACAAGGTTACCATGGAGACTCCAAAGAAAGCCTCTATGGTGACGGCGGGTGGTGCCCCAAAGGCTGCCCGCAAAAGCCCATCGGAGACCAACCCTGGGAAGCACAAGACAGGTTCAGAGTGGCATTTGTTTAGCTATGTTTTTGCCCCACTAACCACACATTTAGCCACAATAGCATTAGCACCAAAGTGCATGTACCCCGGGAAAGGACAAGGAAATGGAAACAAAAGGGTAGTAAACCCACACTTCCTCATCCCTGAGGCCTTCCCCTCTCACCCTTCCTCGCAGTATGGTTAGGGGACCACAGGAGGAAGGTGCGGATTCTCAGCAACGTGCTGCAGAAGGCGGGGGCTGCCCAGAGTCCCCGCAGCGCCGTGCGCCTCCTGTTGCGGAACCTTTTCCCTGTGGAGATCCTCACCTCCAGCAACATCATGGGTGACTCCGTGAGGGGCCTGAAGAAGCTGGACCCCAACAAGATAGCGGCCATGCGAGGTAGTTATGAAGAACGCCTGCCTAAAATATGAATGGTACCACAGGCACACTGTTACCAAGAAAGACTAGCATTGGTCAGTCATACGTCAGTGTTTTACCAGGCATTATTGGCTCTAACCCCGGTTGGGTGATGGAGGATTTTTTCCTCTTTATTTTGTCCAGCGCAGTAACGCCTCTGTGTTTTTCCCAGAGTGGGTCGCCAAGAAATTTCCGACCTTTGACCTGAAAGAGAACGGGAGGGACTGGAAAGCATGTGTCTCCATCATGAACTCCACAGCCAGATACCTCCGCTTTGAGGCCAAAAAGCATAAGGTGAGAGGCGTGGACGTCGTGGGGAGCGGGACAGCAGGCGAGTGTGTGGTTTGAGGGGGTTAGCCTGTGACAGGAAAACAGCCGAAAAGAGTCGTACTGCTGTTCCCTCAGAGCTTAACCTCAATAGCTTCTGTAGAAAAATATCAGCTGTAGAACAAGAAGGGAGTCTTCAGGCGATGTACGCAAGTCTCTAACAGTCATTTCCGGAAATGAAGTTCTATCCATCTCTTCCATCATCTTTCTTGCCTAATTCCTACTTTCTTCTGGAATTGAGAAGCACAAGGCACAGACCAACGTCACCGGTGACCTGTTGCCACCCGTTGAACCCGAACCACCCGCTGTGAAACCTGCCGCCGAGATCGACGTGGAGCTGTCTGACAGCGAGGCAGATGGCCCCGCTATCTCTCGCAAGGTCACAGCCTCCGTTCCCCAGCAGAGAGTGCCAGAGAGCAGCTCCAAGCTCAACATGAACAGTGGAGCGACCACCAGTGACGAGTCGTTTGGTTAGTCTGTTGATGCTCCTTGGTAAAGCTTAATTTTTGTATGGTTTTCTTGCTTATATCCCTAGCAGGTATCCTTAACATTTCTTTGATTTGTTCAAAGTTTGAATGAATGGGTTTATTTTTCCAACATGTTGTAAACTTAGCATCAACTATGCTTCAGTGCATTATCCAAGTTATCATCCGCATTGTTCATTATGAAAGTAGCCATTAAAATAAATAGAGTGGTGCTTGTTGTTTGCCAGGCACTTCTAATCGAGAAATCCAGTTCATTGCCAATCCAGTAGGGGGCGACTCTGAGTTCTTTTGTTTCGCTGCAGAGTACCTGGGATCTCCCAGCCGACAGGTGAAGGTGCCGCAGGTGGCCCTGTCCACAGCGAGCCTGCGCAGTCGACCAGAGCTTGTTGCCCGTTTCCTCATCAAATACCTGTTCCCTGAGCATGTGCTGGTCAGGAGTAACGTCTACGGGAACCGAGAACATGGCATTCAAGCTTTAGACCAAAATAAGATTAGTGCGCTCCGAGGTGAGGACATCGGTCTGTTTCATGGGGGTCAAGTCAGTGTCCTCACAGTTCCTATTTAGGTTCTAAGACAATCCAACAATTCATATAAGGAGTTTCCATGATCTCCCTATGTTCACTTAGATTTCTCCCTATGACCCAAAGTCAGTCTTATGTTAGCTGGTCTTAATTAACTCTAAGTGGGTTTGGTCATAGCACCACCTAGTGGATCCTGTAAGTTGTTGTCAGTCACAGCACATAATTTTTGTCTTTGTCACCTTCTCAATGACTTCTGGGGTGACATGTTGTTTCCATTGTGGAGTCGGATATATTTTAACGAGGATACCCAATTGCAAGTTTATGCAGGTGTAGCGTGATGTACAGTAGGTGTGCATGTTTGTGTGGATGTGTGTTTGTGATGCTGGGCTCCTTGGACTCACAGAGCATCTGATGGAGCGTTTTCCCTGGATGCTGCTGGAAGAAAATGGACAGGACTGGAAGGTGTGTGTGGGAGCCATCAACAGCACCATCCGCAAATTCCGTCACGAATTGAAAAAGGGCAAGACCCGCAAGAAGGGCCGATGAGAGGGGATCCAGAGGCGGAGAGGACGTGAGAGGGAGCCTGGCAACAGAGAGGATCTGGGGCTGTAGAGGACATGGACATTAATCTGCATTGAGACTAGCTCCAAGAGTTGGACAGCTGAGGTTGTCTTAGGGTCCAACATTCAGCCATTCCAAGAGCAGCTGGTCTCTTTAACTGGAAGGTTCATTAAGAGATTTAATGCTCTGGGCTCATTGGTTTCTTTTTTATTATTGTTAAATATATTTATGTTGGGACACAGACTTGGAGTTGATGCTGATGTTTAAGCACTTTTCTGAATTTTTTAACACTTTCTTTCACTGCTCAGTTTTTGTTTTGAAAGTCATTTCCTGGTGTGTATTTGTAGCAAGTTGCAGCAGTTCTCTCATGGGAAATGATTTTTTATATGTTTATGTTTCTATCAACCCAAAAGTTTGTGTATACCATATTTATTAATTATTTAAGAAATATTATATATTTTTTCAAAATCCATGTGTGCTGTGTCAAATCTCAGTGAGAAATATGTGAAAGCTTGTGTATATCACTTGGAAAAGCAAAGCCAAGTTTTTAATACAGCTGCAGTGTATCTGTAATTTCTTAACGATAAAACATTTGCATATGATTTCACAGGCAAGAGAGCCACAAAACACATTCCTCTTTCTCCTACATAAAATAGGCAGAGCACAATATGATTCATATAAAAAGTGTTCAAGTTGGTGGACCTCCGCAACATCTGGATTACCATCTGGTCGATCATAAAGGAGAGCACTGATTAAATACGCTTGTCAAACAAGGCACGTTTGGAATCATGTCCTAGGGCCAGGAGCTTAGTTAAGTGGCTCCCCAAAGGCATACCATTCCCTGTAGATCAAATACACACTAGGCGTATATAGAAACGAGTAGGATCGGAAACAAAATGTGAATTTACATTGCATGTAAGATTTCAAAAGTGGATTTTATTATAAGTAGTTAAAGCCGAATTACGTCATTGCTGACTGGCTCCACTTCTCACACTTCAAGCTGTTCATGCCTGGTTTTCAGGAGCTGCTTTGAAAGCTTCCTGAAGTATCTGACTCCTCGTCCGAGGAGTTTTATAAGTCTGGGACCATCAAGACAAGTTAAATAGGCAGGGTCGCTTCCCGATGATGAACCTGAACCTAAAACACTTCAGGTGGGTATGATGTTCATCGAGACTTCGTTTAATTTGGCCAGTGTCAAAGGAAAACGCAAAACACTGAGATCATGAACGATTCGGATTAACGGAGTTGCTTGCCGTTCGACGTCAGAGGTGAAGCAGGACTTCTTCAAAACATGGCGAGATCTGCTGCCACCTGGCAGGTGACGAACTCCACGGCCTGGCGTGTGAATTCTGGTCAACTTCGTGTGTTTGATTATTTCAAATAAGGAGCGGGACGTTCGCTATTAAGAAACTGGAATTTTTAGCCGTTTGACAGGCTGTGCGATTGTACTCTTGAGAAAAATCGATGAACGTGAAGGATCTTCTAAGAAATGTACGAGTTAAGAGTTGGGCGCGCATATTACAGTAACGTACATGCGGTGTAGTGTCACACGTGTCCACTGGGTGGTGCAATAGGAACATTTTCTCAGGCTCTTTCTGGGTCTAATTGAGACATTCTGCAAAATCCTCGGGGAAATAAGGATAAAGAGCTTCAGTATGGTCTGAATCATTTTAAAATCTGTATATTATGTTGCGAAATTAAAGTCCTAAAGTAACTCGCACGTTACAATCAACTATTTGCTTTTTATGCATTTATGTATCTATGTTATGTTATAGTGGATATATCTATATAATATTTCGTACCAGGCGTACAAAAAATTCAAAGGTATTTTTGAAGGTCTTTACCATGGATATCGTTTTCCCAGCCACCAAACGCTGCCCCCCTTTTTTTTATTCTGGACAATCACGACATTCTGCTTGTGCTTTGTGACGGATGGGGGAAGCCAACACATCTCGTAACTTGTTCTGTTTCTGGACAATTCTAGGCACGCTTCCATTATGTAACCGTGTCCGCCGGATGCTGCTTGATGAGATTTGGCGACTTTTTCATCCATCTTCTTTTTATTAGTTTAAACGATACACGCGAGTCCCTCCCACTGGGTTTATGGAGGTAGCGCACATGCTGAATGACAGGAATAATAACATTTTTAGACCTTTGGAGCACCTTGCATCAGTCCCCAGGAAGTAAAGACCCTGAATCACATGACACAACCTCTCTGGCTCCTGTGACATTTTTACTGTGTGTTGGAAGTGGTTTGAGGCTGGAATACTATGTCTCAGAGATATTTCCTGTCTGGATGGGTTTGGGTTTTCCGTTTTTTTTGTTTTTTTTTTTAAGAGAGAAGAACAAATTTTTTTCACACCAGCATTTCCCACCTGCTTGAAATGTAGCAGGGAAATGGCGCAGAATCCTGGCAGATGGAGGCATTTGTAATGAAGAAAAGCTAGAGGAGGGTGGTTGTTGGTGAAGACGGTCAGTCATAGTAAGTCAGTTGTGAGGGGTAGATGGTGGGGGCTCGTCCCCCAACCACCAAGAAGCATGTGGTGATGAGGCTGATGGTCTCTGTCAGGGTGAAGGGTGGCACCCCCACCCTCATCACCACCACACTCCGCCATCTAACCTCTCGATGGGCAACACATGGAGGAGGGAACATGCACGGCAGGGTGTCCGCTAGCTATCCCCCTACCTCCTCACAGTACAGGTAGTTCTCCACCCTACATACCCCCAGTTCTAACCAGACCACACCAATCAGTACTTAAAAATTTCCACCATTTCAGGACAGGGGTCTGAAAGCAAACAAGGCAACCCCCCCATCCGCTCTGAAGGTGAGGCGGCTAAAGAGAGTGGCTGTTGATCTTGGTGAGCTCTGGCTGTTTGAACAGGGCAGTGTAAGAGAGCGTGTCCCAGGCTGGCATCGTGTTAACCAGGCTCCAGTTATCAGCAGGGCAAGCGGAGGGTCACAAGCCGTCATTTTGATACCACACAAATACTTTCCACGCTGAGGTCACCCTCGTTATATTCCATTTTTGGCTTGGATGTACAGCGATTGATCTTTAATGCAATTTAGAAAAGAAAAAAAAAAAATTGTATATAATATTTTAAAATAGCATTGTTACGGTTGGTGTTTTCAGGGAAATTCAGGTTTCTGGGTCTTATTTGCATGTTCGTTTAATTTATTATATTAGGTATATGAATTGTTCAAATCTGGAGGTATTTTCTGTACACTGATAAATACTACGAATGGTAATTTGGAGAATAGTACTATACCATCCATTTTCAATGACATCTTCAGTTAGGGAATGTGGTAATCCAGAGCCAATCCGAAGGAGTAAAAGACAAACACATCTTGGATGGGATGCCAGTCGCTAGCATGCAATAATTATAACGCACATGTAAATCCTTTGACACAGTCACCTGCTAGATAGCATTTCAGCTGAAGCACCAGATAAACCTCAGCATTATTTTCCATAAAACCTTCCACTTCTTCATTACGCTCGTCATTTTTTCCCCCCAATTCTTTTTGCTTCCAGTCCACTTTTGGGAAGTAGGCAAACAGCTTCGGTTGGCTAAGCCCTATCTTGCCAAACTTTAATCTGGACAATGACTTTTTGTTTGCCCCGCCAGTTTCCTGAAGTGAGTTATCAGCAAGTGTGAAGGTCCTGTGTCTAGCACATGGGACTCGCACAAAGCACTGTGCTGTTCGATAGCCGTGCAGAGGATTAAAGGGGGGGCGGGCATTGATAATTGATTTTCCCCGCCTGGGATTTGGAGAGCAGTTACCAGGGCCAGGGGACCATCCTGCTTTGGCTCTGGGGGGCTAGCTGCCAAAGACGGAGAGGGTCAGTCTAGCATCTTTGTGGCCTCCTGTAGAACAATGGGCCATTGAGAAGCTGGAGCCACCAAGCAGCTTCACGGCCCTGACACATTCTTCACCCTGTGCTGAAATCCTCCCTGAAGGTTTAGGGTTCAAATCTGCGCCTAAATCAGCCATGCACTGGGGATCTGGGAGCGTCAGTCTCGTTGACGTTGCTCCCAAGGAGCAACAGAGAAGAAAGTAGATATACTGTATATGCAGGCTGTATGTGGCTTAGCTGTTAAGGGTAGAACCTGTCAAACCCAACAATTTGGATTTGTGTCCAGAAATAATTTTAGTGACCTACTCCACTAAAACAGATACGAGGCCTATATTTAAAGCATTAGATATAATTAACACGAATTCTTACTCTATCTGCTTTAAAAAAATTCTCTTTTTTCACAACACCGCTGTAGGGTGACTAAGGTGTGCTTGGTGTGTTGATTTAATAAACGGTAGCCAGGTGTTGACATTGTGCAGGTGAAATGTTCTGTAAAAATAAATCATTCACGTTTGCAGTTCCTTCTGAGGCAGTGAAGCTCTGATGTTGTATTGTCAGGCCTAAAGTATGCCTACCTTGTGGAGTAATCTCGAAATGAGGCCAATTACCGAAATCACAGCAATTTCCACTCATTTGGCTTTGCACCGGGTCAAGCTGAGTCCTGGACCTGAAGAAGCAACTTGAAGAGTCAAATCCAAAATCCAGGTGTGTGTTTGCTGATAATGTAGTCGATCTCTAGTAGGCTGCTTTGGCCTTCTGGAGTTCTGCTGGCCGCACAGAAGCCGTGTTGGGAAACTTCTGCGATTACGGTCTGTCACCATGGGAGACCACTGTGGTAACATCATCTATATGTGTTTTAGAGAATCTTTCGAATCGCCTCAAGCCCTGTACCTTTTGCTCCCGAAGATCAACGTGACCTTCCTTGGAGACTCTATCTGTCTTCCATTCGCTTCAGGACCGCAGAATCGACTGGTTTCTCTGGCATTTCTGTGTCTGGCCCAGCTCTGTCCTTGTGCCCCATTAGACTTTAAAACTTTTAGATGCCGTAATATATCACAACATGGAAGACCAAAAAACCAGTACCTTTACAGAATAAACCTAAATACAGAGGGCCGTGGTCACCCCTGAAGAGAAGGAGCCTCTTCTGACATTTTCCTCACATCTTGGTAAGACAGTTAGTGTCCAGTCTTCAGCTGGAGGGACTTAATTTCAGATGTGTCTCTGTACACATCGCACATTAGCAGCAGAGGGCAGGCCCTCGCATTTGATTTTCCGTCCAGAACCTCTTTATCTAATCAGGCAGTGCCGTGTTGCAGGAGTGGCAATGCAGGGGGGGGAAGGGTGGTCTGCCCTGCTGGCTTTTCCAAAATAACGTCCGAGAAAAGGGATCATTTAAATCTAAAGAGAAATCACATCCATGGTCAGAGGCCACAGTCCAGGCAGACTGAGCCAAGGACTCTGAGCTAAGCCTCCACCCTCTGCCTCTGTGTTGTCACGAAGCCTCGCTCCGGAAGTGCGTTGGCAGCTGGAGAACGCTCGATCACTCCAGGATACGCTGCTCCCTTCCATCCAGCCGGAGACGAGGCAGCTGACGTCATTTTGGACCTTCTCCGCTCCCTGTCTGTTCACAGCGTTTCATCACTGAGCACAGACCCTCCCTGATTCGTCCCTTTTTATGGCTGTCATGGCTGTTCTCGTACCATAGGCTGGCCATTTTGTCATCGATATACCTGTGTATCCTGAACACAGTCATGATCCTTGCTAATATATCAAACTGAACACTAACCATTAGCACATAGAATTATCACTGTGTTTTCAATGTACGCATATATATGTAGACATACATACGCTCTGGACACTTTATTAGGTACATCAAAGTAGGTAGGACACACTGTTGCCTCCAGAAGGCTTGGTGAGTTGTGCATTCAGACATTCTGTCCACCACTGTTGTACTGAGTTGTTATTTTTGCACTTGTGGACTTCCTGTTAGCTTTCATGAGTCTGACCATTCTCCTCCGACTTCTCTTATTAACAAGGCATTTTCACCCGCAGAACTGCCACTGCATCATTCATGGTAAACTCTAGACACCGTAGTGTGTGAAAATCCCAAGAGGGCAGCTGTTTCTGAGAGTCTGGAAACACCACTTCTGGCTCCAACAGTCACACCACGTTGAAAGTCACTTGGATCACACGGCTTATCCAAGCAGGAACTGGAAATCCTGGCCCGGTCTGCATGCTGTATGTATTCTGCTGGACGCCACGTGATTTGCTGCATTAACAAGCAAATTAACCTAATAAAGTGGCCACTGAGTGTACCAACAGACACACAAAAGCATACATATATACGTATAGTAATATACACATAAACGTAGGTGGGTAAAATAATGGAAACACCATACAATATTGTGATATCACAGACCTAAACAGAAATATGGCCACTGTTTGTCTTCAGAACAGTTTCAGTCCTTCTCATACACATCCCGAAAGGTGTGAACCAGAATATTCTTCAAGAAGAAACCCTCCAGTTCTTTGAGAGATGAAGGCAGTGAAAATCTACTTCACACTTTACACTAATGATGGGACAAATGAGGCTTCAAAACTTGTGGTGGGTGGGAGTAGCCCGAATAACCAGTCAACGCTGGTGATGGGACGGGATACCCCCATCCACCATGGGTTTTGAAGCCTCATTTAGCACCAGCATTGATTGGTTACTTCAGGATACTCTCATCCAACATGGGTTTTGAAGCCTCATTTACCACCAACATTGATTGCTTAGTTCAGGACACTCCCACCTACTATGGGTTTTGAAGCCTCGTCTGTCCCGTCACAACTCTGCGCTATCAAACTTCCCATTAAAGTTCAGTGATATTTAGATGTGGAAATCAGTCAGAAGATGGAAGGCACTTGGCTTCATCCTGGTGTTTATGAAACCACATGTTCAGCAGTGTGCATGGAGGCGTTATCATCTTGAAATAGGGCAACGCTGAGTGAACGGTATCTGCACCACAGGGGGAACCTGGGTTCTGTAAAGCCACCTTTTATTCCTTGCCCCTCACACAACCATGCAGATCAGTCATCAGACCTAATGACTCAACTGAGATGGCTCCCCATGCCATTAAGGATGACCCACCACATTTAACTATTAGCTTTCTCCATCTGGATCCAGGAAATAGGGCCAGGGATGACTCATTGGGCCATATTACTTTTCTCCATTGCTCAAAGGGCCATGTTTAATGTTCCTTATGCTACGTTATGACTCTTTGCGTGTTGGCCTTGGATACAAGTTGTTTTCAAATGGCAACGCTGCCATAAATTCCAGCTTTGTAAGGTTTTGTTGAGACTGGATCACAGGGTTGCTGATTAAATTTCTGTGTTTTTTTTTTGAGGCCATACATTTGTCGCGATTATCGTGCTAAGTGTTCGTCTGTCCCTGTCAGTGAGCTTGTGATCGCTGCTCCTCTTTGCCTGTGCAGTTTTTCAGTTTTGCCGTATGACCTGGTGATTTTTGAAACTACATCATCTTGCTGTTTTTGTGACTGACGCGTCTGCAGTTCTGGCACTGACAGTTTGGGCTCTCTGGAACTCTGTTACTTACAAATTCACATATCAAAGTGCTTATTGTCAAGCCTCCTTCTCGGCAGACGCATCTTGCTAATTGGCTTTCAACCCAGTATGACTCACCTTTGTAGATGCTTTTCTAATTATATCTAGCCATTTTAAAGTTAGATTTTTCTGTGCGGGTTTTTCGTTATTCTGACCACCCCTTGTTTATATACACAGTTAATAACTCCTCCCCCTTTGCAACAATAACATTTACAGTTCAGTCACTGATACAAGTGAATGGCATTTGAAAATCAAAAATGAGTGTTTAATGACAAAGGAATTAATGCTGGTAATGTATTCTGTCTGTCACTGTGATGTTGTCACGCCCCCCCCACCACGGGCTAGCATTAAATTATACCAGCAAAGTCTGGCCCTGGGGAATTAGTTTATTAGAAGCATTTTCTTGGTTTTCCTGTTTTCATAGGGGTGGTAGTTGAGGAGTAAGCCGGTCATCCTGCCATGCAACAGTACAAAATGCATGTTCATTAACCGCCCATTTAGGTAAACGAGTTAAGGTAGTTACTAGGAAGGTCATTTGAAGGTTACAGAACATTTCCACTCAGTTATGGTCAATCTGCCTGATCTTTAGTGTTATTTCTATGGTGATCACATACAATGTTGTGAACTGTGAACAAAAACCTGTTTTTTTAGCCACCTTGCAGAAAATAGCATTTTAATAGCATCTCAGATTTTTTTTCCAGAAAAAAAAGAAACAATTTTTAGCAACAACACATGAATATAATATGAATAGAAAAGCAATAAAGAAATTAACTATGGCTTAAGGTTTCCAATTTTATCTTGCTCAGAAATTCTCAGTTTTGGCTGATGAGCTCATTTTGTAAGCAGTCACATACAAGATGCATAAAAATTCATAATTTCCATCAGGATGTGAAATATGGAATGGTTTCTTCCTTTTTTTTTAATCATAAGGAAGAATGCGGCGAATGTCTTTGTAAAGATCCAGACGTGGTGTCTCTCCTCTGCAAGCATCACACGTATTTACATTTAGTGTCACCTTAGCTGTCAAATTTAGCTGCTGTGAATCCGTCAGTCGGTGGTGCTGGTGTGTCGTCAAGCACACGAGTGTGTGAATATGAGAGAATCACGCTGCATGGTGGGGTAATGTTTAATGGCCACAATCGGGTCTTGATTTCATGGTGTAATGTGCCAAAAACCATGAACTACACTGGGGTTTTTAATAAATACTGGTATTGCTTTCCTCTGATTTGCATTGAGATGTGTATATGTGAGCTTCTATGTATAATAGACATATAAATTTACAGAGAATCAGCACAGCCTTAAAAATGCAGTACAAAGCTGTCGTGATGACAGAGCATCTTTAGTCATGTGAAAGGCTTATGGCTCATTAAAGTTTATTAAGTGGTGTCAGCAGCAAAGCGGAGGGGAGTGGAGTAATCCTAGCTGCGGGCTATCCGGCGATGATAGGGGGGTCCCCTGGGTCCCCCAGAGCCCCCTTCCAACTGACCTCCAGTGTCACCACCCTGGTGTGACGTTTAGCACTTGACCGTCGATAGCACATGATCACATGGCCTACTCCTCAGGACAGTAAACTCCTCCCTCTGTCCTTTATAAAATTCAGTGGACAGGCTGCTGAGGCCTGGGTCCCTGGTGCAGGCCCCGCCCCCCAACCAGCCTGCACCAGCTGAGAACAAACAGGGCTACAGCAAGGAGACTTCCCATTGTCAGGGCCAAGGTAAACCTTGGACGGATCCTTTTCAATAGGCTATTTGTGAAACATCTGTATTTGAAAGTGGTCCGTGAGAGAACCCCCGTTTATTAATACAATGCAAATATTAGCTGGATGATGAATCGGCTCTGCTCTAATCAGCGTTACGTGTCCAGCAAATGCTAAATAACACACTGCATTACAAGAACGTACTTATTAGACGGAGAAGATGACTTCACCACATTCCCAGAAGTTCCCTATAATCAGTGTTTTTCCCCAGCCAGCCCCGGAATATGAATAGCAAATAAAGCTCTGTGCCTGCAGATCAGAGCAGCCATGTCATCAGAAGATCTCGTGCAGCTCTGTCCTCGGTCCTGACATTTTTTCTGCTTTCCAGCAGCCTTGTTGAAAATCTCTGGCTCGCTGATGTCCCCGTCACGCAGTCAGCTGGCCCTGTTCACTGCTGAGGCGTGGCCAGTCTGTGCACCCCATTGTGTGGAGTGGGGGTCTGTGCTTTATCACAGCGAGTGCCATTTCTAATCAATGCCATTCCTTTGTCACTGTGTGGTATTCGGGCATATCTGTGGGTGGGTGGGTGGGTGGGAGGGAGAGGGGAGAGGGGGTGGGAATGGCGTTTCCCTCACATTGTTCACTCTACAGATTCTGACTGCCGCTGGGCATTGTGAATTATGCAGATTACATCAGCCTACTCATCGCGTCTGTTGGACCCTCACACCATAGTCTCAGGGCAATTATGAAATCACCTGAGCTCCTCCTCACATATGAGACTTGTATAAAAACACATGATGACAAAAATGCCAGCAGACTGTAGAGATTCCTGCACCAATCGGACACCTAGCTTTAATACATTTAATGAAACTATGTTGTGTATTTATATTTCTCCATGCAACTGTGACCAGGAAAAAGATGGATTTAAATTTCCTGGAAATGTATTTAAGTGTATTATAGTACACCATTCTGTTGTTAATACATTGATCCTGTAGTGGACATGAGGATGGATGTACTGATGGGAGAAATAGCCTAATATAATAAATGCTTAAAACAGGTAAAAAAATAAATAAATACGTGGGAGGCCAGTGAACAAACGCCATTACTAAGTACAAGATAGTTCGTGGCTTATGTGGCGATAATGTGCATTATTTACAATTAGATTCGTCACTAGAATAAGCAAAGTAACAGTTCCCACTACGACCGCAAAAATCATTTAAATCGACGACAGCTTTTCAACGCACCGGCGAAGGTAGGGTGTACGTCGGCTCACGAGCCCACGCATGCCACGAGCCGCCCGGAGCGCGGCTGCGCGCGCGGCCCCGCGCCCACCGGAGCGGAGCCCCCCCCCCTCTCCGATCCGAGCGCACGCTTTCATTCCGGCTCTCAGCAGCATCGGGGGGGGATGTGATTTAAAGAGACTGCTGTTTACACCAACTGTATGAATCTGCCTTTTCTTATTCTTCTACCGCGACCCTGCTTTGTTTATGAAACGTGCCGTTACGTCGCCGCCACATATTTCGGGAACTGCGGGCGCCGCGAATGTGTGACTAAAGTGGAAAATTTAAAAATGCGATGCTGGAAGAATTTGCTTGAGCACGAAAATACAGCTGCGTAATTGACGGCACCCATTTCTGCACGACAGCGCATTGTTCGGGCACTGCGATCTAATTCGGGGTAAGTGATTAAGAAGAGCTGCGCATATCTGGGGTATATTTTTGCACGGTAGATATTAAACGGCGTGTGTCTGTACGCGACTTACAGCTGCGTTCAGTCTGAATGCAGATGCTGCCTTTTCGGCGTGGGGCAACAAAGTAACGTCGCCTTTGATTACATTGTAGCCTTGATACGACTTGTTCGGGCTCTCCATGATTGGCGTGGACAAATACATTATACTTGGCGGTTGCCTTTAAAGCGACCTGTCACAGGTGCCTGGACGATCCGGCTTCTTCACACCGAGGGAGTCTCCTCATAAAACACGACACTTCCACCATCTCGATCATGCATTTGGTCATTAAGTTAATCAGGATGCCGCGCTAATTGGATTAGACATCCAGGCGGTTATATCACTGCCTTCAGGGGTCTCCGGGTAGCCGGTCATTACTGATTATTAATCGGTCTAGATGATCGATTACTGATCACCTATATGGATACCGGCTGCTCCCGGTTCTGCCTGGGCTCGTCGGTCTGTCCACACAGCTGTTGTGTTGAGCTGCTCCTTGAACAGTCAGATGGGCTGATCCTGCTGTGAAGGATCACCGGAGGCGTACATTACGAATAATCATCTGCCAGTTGCCTCTCTGGATCATTCTAGTGTCGGAAATCTCATTAGGGCCGGATCGTATACATTGTGGTGCTTGTGTTTTGTCGGCCTTGTGTTTCCCGTGGTGACAGCCTTTCAGAGAGACACGGGTATCAGTCCATTGCAGATGATTTGTATGGCGTCTTTTCAGAGGTTGGCATGTTTAAAATGGTGTGGGTTTTTTGTTTTTTACGTCCCTGTGTAATGACAGCCCGATTTTCTCGGCAAAACGTCGTGATCTGCTCGTCTGGTGGTGCGCAGTGTAGCCTGACAGACCTCCAGATGTTGTAATAGGGGGCAGGCAGTTATTATTAACACCTTGTCCGTTTTTAGAATGCTGTTGCAAAAATAACTTCGTTTTCACATTGCAAAAAAAAAATAAAAGGTGCTGATCGCACATTGACGCCATAGTGTCATCCTTAGGGCTGTCCTCTGGCCTGAGAGAGGAATCTCATTAGTGCTGCCGATTCTAATTATTAAAGTCTCCATCTGTCTAACCATCACTGGGCTGCTTTGCTACTTAAATATACACTAAGAGCGCATCTGAAAGTGCTCTTTAGGAGAAGAATGCAAAGATAGTCTTGTTTCCATTAAACGGCTGGTGGATGACTCCCAACAGTAAACAAACTGATTTATGGTATTGAATCAATGCGAGTACTGTTACGTCCCCCCCATCCGAGGAAGGCGTCCATCATTCCGGGAGCAGCCAATCCCGCGCCCGCATCTGTGTTTTGGCAGTCGGGTGGGTGTGGCTTGTTGTGCCTGCGTCCGCCCCACCGTAGCACTTCTCAAGTGTTTTCATCTCGAACGGACGACACCTCATCTCCGGTGTCGGAATTGCTTAAGTATTCCATTCAGGGGTTGTAGGTGTACTCTTGTTATAACAGTTTCCTCTGTGGGAGGTAGGCGTTGAATGCAACTTATTGAATCTGCTACCTTTCTGGGTGCTACGTTACTGTCAGTAATGTTGTTCTTGGATTAGGTGCTGTGTAGATCTTCTACTCCTTTATGCATTAAAAGCGTCAGGTTTGACAACACCTGCCCACACAGGCAGGGAGGGGGGCGGGAGGCCGAACAGATGCACACCTTCATGGAAGGCTGCTTCAATGGCACTTTTAGTTCAGATAAAGCAGGAGGTTTTAAATCGGTTTCCTTTGGAGAGATTCGGTGTCAAGCTGTGCTTTAACCATTATTCCGCTTCAGGAGACTGAAAGGCAGCGGGCCCTATTACCAAGGGTGGTCTGTGGGTGTTGCAGACCCTCCTTCAACACCGTGGGAGGACTCCATCTGACCGAGGTCATGGCTCTCATGGCATCGAGCTGAGGTCACCATTGGCACTCTGGGCCTGCTTTGCAGATAAACACGGCCGGTGTGTTAGCCAGCCTGCTGTGAGAGACCCCCAGACTCAAGACACAGGCCGTGAATTTTTATTTCTGTTATGCTCCTGAGTCCAACCAGACTTTGAATCAGATGTGTCCTGTCACACGTGACTATCTCCCCCTGCCCCCCTCTAACAGACCCATCAGGGCTCTTTTTCCTGAGACACGGGCAGCCACATGTAATGCTGACCGTAACGTGTCACCGCTTTCTCGCGCTGTGATTTGTTTGGTTTCAGGCGTTTCTGAATAGATTAAACTAATGTTTCTTAAACAGTGGTTTGTGACCCAGTTTGGGTCGTGAGCGTGTTTGTGAGTGATCACTACGTGTGTCTGCACTCATTGTGGTAGTTCTCCTCTTGGTACTGTGCTAGGATCCAAGTTTTGTTATTTGGGTCCTCAGATTAAAAAGTTTACGAACCCCTGGATTAACTGGTTTACTGTTTGGCATCACGGTGAGGCTTACAGCGCCCCCTAGGGGTAGCAACCTTCTTTGACTGTCGAATCTGAGGTGCGCGAGTCTGACACGCGACTGTGGTTCTAAAGATGCCCGCGTGACTGGCGGCTTACCCGCTTCTCCATGGCAACCGATAACCGCCGTGTGTGGGGAATCGCGGCTAAAATTGGAATGGGTGATTGGGTGTCTGTCTCGCTTTTGCAGAGAACAGCTCGTGATGCATGCTAAAAGGCGCATTAAAAAAAAAAAACCACACAACCATATTTTTACCTCCAAGGTACGTCTCGTTTTTGTTTCTCCGCTTCGCTCATGATTTCACCGTTTGGCAGCAGACGGCAGAGACGCGTAAATCAGCCAGATGACTGCTGCGTATCTGCTCTTCAGATTAAATGCGCCTGTCGCTCTTTTACGGCTCCTGTTATGCGATCTGCAGCTGCGCGGGATGCCGAGGGCGTCCCGGCAATCCGAACGCAGCGGGGACCCCGGGCGCTGGTGCGAAGGCAGCCTCCAGGCAGATAAAGAGGGCTGGAAATGTGGAAGTCATTACTGCACAGGGTGCGGAATTCACTGTGGGCTCCACAGGCTAACAGAGCAGCATGCTGGCGAGCCCCATGCCCAGCTCTCCCTGGCCGACGTCGGGCTGGGCTTGCTGTGTGCTGCCACTGTACTGGTTGAGATGCGGATGCCAAGTGAGTGGCTTTAGCCTGTCGGGATGGTAACGGTGGCACACGGCTCCCTATAAATGGGCAGTATTAGCTCACGTTAAGCCACTGATAATTCAAGAGGTGTGAATCCAGGATACATCTACAACTTGTGGTTACTTCACCCATGTCTGCAATTGGGGTCTCATTTAAATTGGGGAGGGGGGTCCTACAGCGCCAACCAGATGAATGCAGTCTGTTGTGGATGTGCTCAGGCCATCCTCAGAGTGCGGTCCACATTCTGCCAGTGGGCTCAGTGGGAATGAGCAGGGCTTGGCCTGGGTGGGACTACAGTCAAGTACAGCTGACCTTACAGGACACGTGGAGATTTAGTGCCTCTCTGTCTCCCCAACAAGCAAAGATGCACGCTGTTTGATTCCCAGGTGTCTGTAAAGAGACCCTTTATCATCCAGGCTGATGTGCTCCTGTCTGCTGGAGGAGATGAGACATGCCCCCTCCCCCCCCCGGTAGTGGTACGGTCCTCCATGATGCGTCCAGTTAAGCGTAGCAGGCTTGAGGCTCCAGGACAGATGCCTCTGGTTTGCTCCAGGTGTGACATCACCACAGACTGCGTTCCCCCAATTACGTTAATGGCTAATTAAATCAAGAACTTAACTCAAGTTCCCAGTAAAAGGAAGGGTAGCTGGGGGAAGGGGGTGCATGAATCCTTCAGGCGGCAAGGACAGTTGCTGAGGAGAGTTTTTATTAAAGACTGCTTGCTTGTTTGCACCCATGTCTGTCCCCCAACATCTGAGGTCATCGAACACACATTCCAGATGATCACACACTTTTGATGACCCCCTTTGCACCAGCGCTCCCTGAAGGAGGTCGGCCATGCGAGCCATATCTGAGAACACGAATACGGCCACTCTTAGCTGGCCCGCCCTCTAGCTGAGCTGCCATGCAGCCATATAAAACGAAGCGAGGGCACGTCGTTGCAGCAGCCTGCCACATGGAGCTCGTAATGTTTATCAGGAAGTGTGCATAATAAATCCCTAGGTGGTTAGGCCAGCTAATTCTGATTGGCTGCAGGGAGCATCTGCGTTACATCCTCTGGTTCTTGGTGCCTTGGAGCCTGCACCACCTCCCTTCTGCTTCCGGTACATGGCTCTGCATTTCTGTTGGTGGACCAGTCTCCTGTTGAGCCGGTACGGTCCAACCGTGGGCTTTGAACCCACAGCTTGGTGGCTGAGGAAGAGGAGGAACTAATATACCTCCCCAAATGGCCCAAGTGTACAAAGGAAAATTATGGAAGAATAGCATCACTATTGTTCTCCTTTCCTGCAGGGGGGGAGCTGTGGTCCCATAACCTCCAGCTAAGGCAGATGTCATTGTTTTTCTCATTAACGAATGGTGTTGAAAGTACAGGGGTGTGGTCAGCACTGGCATCGCCCGACTGTCCTTCTCCATCCCTCCTACACCCAGCCCCCCGTCAGGAATCTGGGACTCATCCGGGATGGTGTCACTGGTTCCCTTGCGGGGTAGGGCCTGGCAGGTGACATCAGAGGACGCCTTTGACCGAACACATCAGCTGTGATGATGGAGCTGCCACTCAGAGAGGCTAATTGGTGCCCTCAATCTTTCATAGTGAGCCAAAATATTCTTCATTGTATATTTTATACATTTTGTACATTTAAAATGAAATTCTTTTTAGTACCCAGCACGATGGTCCAACAGCAGTGTCCTGCACTGAGCCTCGAGCAGCAGACCTTTCTATCAGAAGTGGTCATTTACTAAATGACCGCTTTTGTGCTTTAAGCAGTTTGTACAAAGGCGTGCAGTACTTTGGTTTAGCTGGAAGGGTCATGCAATGCAATTTGTTTACTGAGTCTCCACTCCGTGAAAGTGTACTCTGTACAGGAATGAGGCATCTCTGCTGTTAGTGACCAGTGGGCATAGAATTCTACATCTGCCATGTAATTTACTGCTCTGTATTCAGAAGAATTAACAGCTTTTGGCTGACCAGTTATTAGATTTCAAAGCAGTAAAACATGAATCATGTTGTTGGTACCATTAAAAGCATGTGTTTGGCGTCCAGATATTTCTGCAAATGCCTAAATTTGTTTTTAATTTTCGATTAAATCATTTGCAGTCCTTGGCGTCACACAGATGAATTGTACACAGATTTATAAATAGTTGCAGTGTGTCTGCTCCAGAGTTATAGTTTGCTTTATGCATCAATGCATACAACTGCTTGAATTATTAGAGCAAGTTATTATTATTATTTTAATCAGTGCTCCAACATCCATCTTTCACTTACCTTTGTGTGGTGCAGGACCTAAAATAAGCAGTTTGAATGCTGACCCACAAATGCTAGTAAATTAGTTTTGATTGAAAGAGGGCTGAAATGGCTTCCCTGCGATCTGAGACCGATTATGAGTTACCGGAAGTGTTTGGCTGCAGCTGAGGGTGGCAACACCAATTAAATGTATGCTGATAGTTTACTTTCTTGTAGGTGGCAAGTTGTTATTGGATAACTTTGTTTACTAAATGTAATTTGAAAGATTTATACGTTTACTTGGGTTTCTTTGATCTGGAATTAGATTATTCCTGAAGCTTTGAGAATGTTGTCAGAAATGATGTGATAATGGAGGAAACTGAATCCGCATTCACGTAACCGTAGCTCATACACCACCTGACCAACTTGTAGGAAAATGGAGATGGCGTTCGTGTGGCTCCGGGGCTAACGTAGGGCAGTGGCAAGCCTCATTCTCAGCTATTGTGTCACTTGAACGTCCTCAATGAGTGTGTTTTTACACGGAAGTCATCATGCAGTGAGTTTCCAGGGGAAACTAGAAACCGATATGGGCGTTCTCAGTGCGTTCCAATGGAGTTGACTCCTGTGGGAGGCTGGGTGTTGCGCTTGGGGAAGGGGGGGGGGGGGGGGGACGATTTCACTACATGACGTGCATGGTGGTCCCTCATCTTCCGCTGTGGCCTTGCGGGTTGAGCAGGCGAGCCCCCTGACAGTTGGCTCCTCATGGATGGACCCTGGATCTTTAATGAGAACCTTCCTTCGGTGTGGTGAGTCCCAGCTTGGCTCAGATCTGAGAGAGCGGAGCACCACCCACACTAAGCTCCACCCCCCCCAAGGCCAGCTGACATATAACGTGATAACACCAAGGCCTGCTTCCACAACAGGACGCTGGGACTGCTGTTTGTCTCAAGGAAACGCACATCTGTATGAATTTAGGACCAGGAAAAAAATATATATTCTGTTAAAGTTTTAATAAGACCGACTGGACTGCCGTTGTTCAAACGTTGTGCTATCACGGATATTCTCGTCCCCGGTGTTTGTCGGAGCCGCTTAAAGATGGCCATCAACGGGAAGCTGTGACACCAACACCCTGGAGAGGTTGGGGTGCGTTTCAGACTCCGGAGTCGCGTGGTCACTTGGTGTTCAAATCCCTGCCTGCCGTGGAGCGTCTGTTAACTCTCCTGAGCCGTCTAGACCAAACGACACCACTGGATTTATGTTCCATGTGGGCAGGTCGTGTAGTCATAGAGACGGTATACATTTATTCCAGAATCTCCTTTGGCCTGTTTTGTTTGTTTTTTTTTTTTATGTTACTGCAACCAGATTCACACCCATAAAGCTGGAAACGGTCGTCACCGTCTCCGCTCTGTTGTTTGGCAGCTGTGGTACCAGGAAAAAAGACCCGGGGGCGGGGGGCATGTGCTTACAGCGACATGGTGGCGTCAGAGTGTTTTGCTGTGAACTGTCGCCAGATTGCTTTTATTACTCGGCCTCTGCCAGCGATGGGATCCGTTTACGTGCTGCCAAAACATAATATAATTGTGTACAGGGACCGGCACAAAACCCAAATAATGACAATGGCCTGCCTTGGAATTTTTCCCCCTCGTCTCTCCTCGCGGGACTCTTTCATTCTTACCTTTTCCTTTAAGCTGAGTCACCCGACTGCCTCTCCTTGCACCCGGGACCGTGTGGTCCTGCCTCGGGCCTTTGGCCAGGATGCCGTGATGACTTTATGGGCATTTGGAGGAAGCGGGGAGATGATTTATGGTGCGTTGCATGTGATCCTATTTAAGGCTGCGAGCCTGTCCTTGGGCTTCGTCTCCAGATTAACAGCTGTTTGGAGTGAGGGTCGAGGATTTCTGAGCCTCATGGTTCCAGTAACTCCAGCCGATAGTGCTGCATTTACTTTGGTTTCTGTTTGTTATTAGTATGATTGTGCCAGCATTGCCCCTCTCTCTCTCTTTCCCTCTGCTCCAGGCCCTGCAGAGCCCGGCGCTTCAGCAGGTGACCAAAGCCATGAGGCCCCCAGCCACCAGCACCTGAGGCCGCTTGCGCCGGGGCTTCGACCAGGAAGGCATGGAGAACGGGCATCCCGGGCTGTCCCTGGATGTGTCAAGTCCCCCAGCATCGGCGAGCATGGGAGACGGCAGCGGGAAGTTGGAGAACAGCATCGCCCAGCTGATCACGGCCGAGGCGTGGAACATCAACCCCGGCAGCCTGGTCAGGAAATCCCTTTCTCCTGTGGTGGCGGTGCCGGCACCCCCACTGGTGGGCCCTGCCACCGAGCCCCCGGGGGGCATGGCCCTCAAGGTGGCTGCCACCGTCCTTCAGCCCATCTGCCTGGGGGAGAGCCCTGTGGTGCTGCCCATACACCTCCAGATGGCCGGTGGCACCGCACCCCAGATTGGGCAGGCCGGGAACGCATCCTACCTCATGGCTGGCCAGGGCCCCGTCTCCCTACCACTGGTCTTGGAGCAGCAGGTGTTCCAGCACCTCAATCCCCCCATGCTCCAGCAGGGGGCCTCCTGCCCAACGGTGCCCTCATGTCCAGGTGCCCCATTACCCTTCCCCCAGGCCCAGCTCCCAGACCAGAAGCCCCCAGGGCAGGCCCAGGACCCAGGCCTACTTCCTCTCCTCCAGAGTCCGGGCTTTGCTGCCATCCTCCAGGACCTGTTCCCCTCCCAGGGCAACCTGAACCCCTCTGGCTGCCACCCCGCAGCCTCCAGCCCATCTGACCTCTTTCCCCCTCCACCCCTGGCGCACCCCTACAGCTCCCCACTGTCCCCCCTTGTCCCACCGGCGACCCTCTTGGTACCGTACCCTGTTATTGTTCCCCTGCCCGTTCCCATCCCCCTTCCTGTTCCCATCCCCATCCCCATTCTGCAGAGCACAGAACCCAAGGGCTTCACAGACCCACCTAAACCGGCCTGCACCTCCACGAAAAGCACGCAGACACATGTGAAGGAGCCTTCCAGCCACCACCAGGGGGAAGTGCTGCACCTCCCCCAGCTGGCCCCCCAGTGTCCCCTTACTCTTTCTGAGGGGGAGGCCCTGGACCTCTCTGTCAAGTCCATGCCGATCCAAACCAAGCAGGAAGTCCCCTTTCAGCAGGATGGCATCCTTGACCTTTCTGTGCCTAGTGTGAGGAAATCATGCATTCAATCCTTCCTCAGCAGAGAGCCACCGGCCATGTACCCTGAGCGTGGCACCCGCCGTACCACTGAGGATGCCACCGCCCTTTCCCTGGAGGTCCTCCGGCCTGTGGATGGGGTAAAGAAGCTGGACTCGAAGCTCCTGAGCAGCCTGGCATCCTTGGAATTCAGCAGGCAGCATAAGTGGCTGGTGGATGGCGGCGTGCGACCAGGTGGCGAGCCCAAGTGCGGAGTTGTGGCCGGGACTGGTGGCGCTGGCAATTTTGAAATCGTCAGCACGTCACAGACAGCCAAGGTGATTGTGTCGGTGAAGGATGCCGTGCCCGCCATCTTCTGTGGGAAGATCAAGGGCTTGTCCGGTGTCTCTACCAAGAACTTCTCCATCCGGCGTGACGCTAACCAAGAGGCCCTGCTGCAGCAGTGCTACGGCGCCAGGGGACCCGGGGAGCCCCATGACCCCAGTGAGGCCCTTAAGAAGAGTGCCAAAAACAGGGCCATTAAACTGAAAAAGGTCAACTCCCAGGAGATACACATCCTTCCCATCAAGAAGCAGCGACTAGCGGCTTTCTTCCCCCGAAAGTGAAGAACGTCTAGGCCAGCCTGGAAGGGGGGTTTGGAGGGGGTGGTTTAATGGGGCCACTGATGCTGGCGGTCAGCACAATATAAACCGTACTTTGGAGACCTTTCCCAAATGTGTCCGGCGCTCCAAACAAAGAGGAATCGATATGACTGTAGGCTCGGCCTGGCGATAGGCCCATCAGCTGTTCACAGAGAGTGTGGCTTTTGTTCACACAGATTTCGTACAGATTCCCGTTGTCCCGAATCTGGCACATGTGGCAGTTCCGCTGATTCCGGAATGCTCCCTTTGCATCCAGTCTGTTAATATGTGTCTGTTCAGTCAGACGTTCCAGGTCCCTCATTTGTATTTTGAATGAATATTCATGAGCCCAAAATTGTGGAAAGCTGCCCAGTTGCTAAGTGACACTGGCAGCCCATATTTCTGGCCCTAAGAAGACAAAAAAAAATTTGAAACGTTGGTTTTCCTCTTTCTTTGGTGGCACGTGGTCGCATCTCTACGTAAAACCTGCTTTGGGTGAACTGAGATGAGGGCATTCTGTGTGAATTTTGCTGTCACATTCTTTACGTAACTGTAGACTTGGGGCTCTGCTCGGTCCTGTCCGTCCTCATTTCCAAGCTGTGGTCTGTCTCCAAGGTCAGTGACCTCTTTCCTGAAGGGCACAGCTTCTTGAAGAAGTATTGAAACAGAGCTTGCGTCACATGACAGGAAGTGTGACGTGTTGCAGCTAATTGTTGGACATAACGATCATGTCGAACCGGGTGGTGAACAGGGAGCAGGCCAGTGATGACTTGGCAGAACTATCATATGATTTGAATGAAGATTGGAGACAGCTGTCATAATTTCAACAAAGCATTGTTTTTAATTGGCTTGTAAAGGGAGAGAAGGACATGGAAACCCCCCCGATACCCCGTTAAAACCAAATCACCATTGTCCATCTCAAAGGCTGATAAATACAAGACAGATTTGAGGTGTTCTTGCAAGTGAAACTCCTTCCTTTTGTTTCAGTTTTTGATTTGAAAACATGATTCACGGGTTTGTCAGCAGTTTCTTGTACCACTGGGGAGAGGCTGAAGTTGCTGGGGGCGTAAGCATTTTAAAGACAGCGATTTTGCAGTATACTTGTTTGTGTAAAAACATTATCTTGGTGGAGGGGTGGGGCATCTCCCTGCTGTCCAGCCACGTATGAGACATATATGAACAGTCCAGTGCTGCATTCCATCACCAGTGTTTGGTTTGGTTACTGTAGCCACTGTGTGTTATGACAAGTGGACACATGGATTCCTGGATTGAAATTTGTTCAAATATATAACTGTAGCCACAAAACTCTAAGCTGAATCCCCTCTTAAAGAAAAGCACAAACTGTTGCTTTATCTACCAACCAAGTAACCTGTAGTTTAATGGCACAATTCTGCTGTTTTCTTCCACAGTAAGATTTGAAACACGGGGGACAGGCTATGCCAAGGAGTGTGTGTGCATTAACCTGAACCATTTACACATCTGGGTGACTTAGTTTGGCAGACATACAACAGCCAGGGGAACAGGGTTCAAGAAAATGGCATTTTTGAAATGATATTCAGAGGTTCTGCTATAGGCTAGTTACTGACATCGTAAATCATTGTCTCTTTATTGTGAAGTTATTTTACTGTACAGTTCAGATGAATGAGGCATAAATTTTTGGGTAAAGGTAAAACCAACTACATGTTGAGTGTAATACCAGCCTGAACATCTGTCTTTTGTGTGACATTAACTAAAATCCATGTGGACGGTATAGATGTGGCTCAGCGGATGATGACCGTGAAAGTATTTTAATGCTGAGAGTGAAGGATGTGTATCAGAGTCTGTTTATAGAAGGCTTTCTGTTAGCTCTGTGACTCTGCAAGGCCCAGTCATGTTTATGTGGGACATCCTGGAGGATTTATAGAGCCATGTTGGCATGTTTTCACATAATGGGAATTACCTACTAGTGTTCTACCTTCACAGGATTAGGCAAAGCTTCCTGAGGACAATCGGGGCGAGCCATAAAGCCTGACAATACCTTAGGGTTGTGATGATCTTTACTGTAAAGTCCATTTCAACCTGTTGCCAGATAACAGGATGGGCCTTGTCAATTTTTAGGATCAGAACAGATTCACTTGTGTACATCAGTACTCTGAAAAGACATGGTTCAATGTCATCGTTCTAATATTATCCCTAATGGACTATCATGAATTTCCAGTTGTGAACACAAGTAACACAACATCGAATGGTGGTAAAGCCTTAAGTATATTTTTTTTTCTTGAATAACTGCACATTAATGTAAAGACTGTTAAACTGTAATGAATGCAGGTCAAAGAACTATTTAATGATGGCTGAGCACTGTAGGCTATAAATTAGTGAAGGTAACGTTCAAGGTATAAACACATTTGCTAATTGTCATGTAAAAGGCTAATATATTCCATAGATACTGAAGTACTGAGTGAAAATTTTATATGGTTAACCATGTGATGGTTCACATTTTTGTAGTCAACGCAGTTGAACATATTACCCAAGTGAAAATAAAGAGGTCTGTGTGACAAGTCTGGTTATTTTACCATGATTTCCTCTGCAGAAATAAAGCTGAAAGTGCTTAGTAAGAAAGTGACAGCATCTTTGAGCTCATTAAAATATTGTTAAAGCTGCCGTATGTGCATGGATTAATGTGTAAATGAATTTAAGTATATAGAATGGCTCAAAACTGTACAAATGAGTTTTGTTGTTTATTGTTTAAAAATCATGGAAATTCACAGGTGACAGGTGACCGACTATATATAAAAACAACCAGGGTCCCTCAATACAATTATGAATCCAAACACTTAAACCTGAGAAAGATCAGAAGGGGTGTGTGAGGAATATGCACCACAGTTGTATAAAAAGGCATCTGTCAGTAAATCATCTTCAGCTTTTCTCCAGGAAAAAGAAAGCGTTTCACACTTCAGTTGTGTTTAAAATGAATATATATATGTACATTCCTCTATATGATACGGGTCTGTAAACCCACAGATAATGTTATTTAAACTGGCTTCCGGGGGGGGGCAGGTGAGTATATAGGAAATAAATGGGGGGGTGCGACAGGGTTATGTTACTGAAGTGTTTTTCTATTCTGAAGATCTCCCTTAAGAGGGCCTTTGGCCTGTTGGTGAGGTTGGTAGGGCTGCTGACCTCAACACAGGAGACCAGGGTTCAAGCCTCACCCCTGCCCCAACAGCATGCAGGGCAGGCAGAACCACAGCCCAAAAGATCCCAACCAGAGCCTGGAACTAAAGTACCCAGAAGAAAGGCAGGCCCACACTGGCTCTTGAACCCTAGCCTGCTAGACTGTAGGCCTGGCCTGGGGGGGTGATTTGTGTAAGCATATTTGTGCAAACCTAGGCTCTCACCCCAATACAGCCACCATAAAACATGCACACAGATTTAGCACCATAAATAAGACTTAGCAACCCCAGATGCACCAGTCCAGAACAACCAGAGGCAGACAGCTTGGTATTGTCAGACATTTCTAACACCTAGGAAGCTATCTTTTATACTGGCTGGTTTTAAAAAAATTCTAAATGAAGTATCTATGATGTAAGAGTGGGAAGAAATGAAGAACCATTTGCCTAATAGTGTTTGTTTAAAAAGACCTGGGCATTTGTAAATGGCCAAACTGACTTGGGGGGTATTCTAGAAAGGAGGCTTAACAAATCCTATAGTTAAACTGAAAGCCCCACTTCAGGCTATGATGCCCTCAATCTCCCCAGTCAAAATTCAGGTTTGATTATAGGATATGTTAAACCCACTTTGTGGAATACCACCCAGCCCTAAGAGCCAATAACAAACACAGCTCAAATGACATTAATCAGCAGGTTTACACATAAGCACCAATCAAAATATCCCACCCACATACTCCCAGAATCTCCTCTTGCAGGTCCCTGGCCTTCAGCAGCAGCAAGACAGATGAAAGTTAATTCAAATGTGCCTAGCTTCTGATCAAGGGAGGGTACAGCTGGCATCTTAAAACCATCATCAGCTGCTGCAGAAGAAATCAATAATGGAAAGGCTTTTCTGGACAAGCTTCAGAGAACATAAACACACACGATAAGTCATCACCTGAGCATTGATCTCTCTCTCTCTCACAGAGTAGGCCTGGCCTAGCTCAGCTCTCCACTTAACGAGCATAACAGAAACCTCATGAAAACCAGAGGGAACGTAGGAACAGTCAACCCTCCCGCTGCTGTTAGTGTGAGGCTTAAGGTTTCAAGAGATCCACGAACCTACAGCAAACATTGGCAGTTACAAACAAGGTTTCAGCTTCCAAAAAAGAAACAGGAGAAGGCTGAGCATATCAGATATTAAAAAGTAGAAGAGGAACTAATATTAAAAGCAGAGGCCTGAGTCTCACCCCATCCCCATAATCTGCCATGTGAATGTTTTATGTCATTTAGCTGCATGTGAAGGAGCTGATGAACAGCATCTTCTGCTTTCTGGACAGCTAAAACCACAATGCTGTTCGCCACGGACTCAACATCATGTTTTCAGGCCATGTCTGAATGAACAGCAGTCATTTTCTCTTCTCTCCCTGTTAATGCACACAAAGCTCTGGTCAAAATGGCTTATTTTGCACAAGTATGGTTTTTGCAATATGAGCCGACACCTGCTCTGAGCAAAAAACGAGTAAATCCAGTCTTATTTCCAAATAACATTGGTTCATATTTAAATGTAGCAAAATCTACCCTTCCAAAGTTGAGTTAATATATGAAAAGTATATAGCTGCCCATTTTTTTTTTTCCCCCCTTTTAAAAAAAGGTTACTTAAACATGAGAAAGGTACCAGGCCTGTTCTATGCCACTCTTATACAAAAGGTGTTTAGGCAGGTGGGGGGAAAACAAACCACTGTTTTCTTTGAATTCAAAAGATACATTGTAAACATCTTTTAAAAAGAACTTGCATTTAAATTGATTTAAAAATAGCCCCTTCAGGTTTCTGTCAAAATATGTGAAGGAAAATTGATTTCTGAGGTTAAAATTTGTACTCAAACCAAATATTTGTATTGTTAAAAAAAAAAAAAAAAAAAAAAAAAAAAAAAAACACTACGTACTGTAAAAAAATGAAAAAAATTGACATTCTCCTTTGGGATTCAGCTGACTCAATACTGTACTCCTTGATTGATTAGCCGATTAGAATGAGGTACTGTGGTCTCTGCAGTATATAAATAAATTTTCTATGAAAAACAACCAGAAAAAAAAAAGTACATATTTGTAAGGGACACATGAGGGCTGAATGCTGTTGTTGTTCATCTGAGACAGCACCCCCTCTGGCCGTGGTGTGTCCTGCTATGGCTTGCCCTGCTTGAGCCTCTCGATGTGGTAGCAGAGCTTGAGCGCGGGGCCCAGCTTGAGCCCCATATACTTCATGATCATGTCACTCCGCAGCAGCAGCAGCGCCTTGCCGTCAATCTCCTGCAGGGGGCGACCGTGCAACATCACTCATGGTCCAGGACTAGCACTAAGAGCCGGCACGTCAAGGCAGACATTACACCTCTCTCATTACTGTGAGCAGCAGCAGAACCTGTGACTCTTAGGCACAGCCCAGAGTAACTGAATTTAGCTTTACAAAGCTAACCCAAGACCGTTTACTCCCTTCAGCATGTCATCGCTGGCGTTTTGAACTTGCTGTACTTCACTCCTGCACGGAAGAGAGTGCTCCGAGTGCAAAGGGAGGAGAAACAAGGACTCTTCTCTGGGCAGCAGGCCATACCGCTCTGTTTGAAATTCTCCACACTGTTTGGAGAGAGGACCGAGTGTCTTTGGCCAAGTGTATCCACAACCCAGGGATCTAAGGAAGATAGCGTGACACCGAGCCACAGCCGAGCTTCTCCTGAGGACACCGGCACAGGATGGGCAGGTGAAATGTAAACAAGGGGGAGCAGAAGCAGCAGAGTTCTGGGAAAGGGGGGGGTTTATGGGTCAGGACTGTCTAAGTATGCCGAGGGAGGAGGCGGGACTTTGAGAGACATGGGGCACGGACCACAGGGTGACAAAAAGCAGACTCCAAACTGACAAAGGCTGAAAATGGAGGACAGAGGCCGGGAGGAAACATGTCAAGATGTCCTAAGCCTGGGGGAGGGGGGGGGGTGGTGGGGGGGGGACCACACCCACATGCTTTCGAAACAGCGCCTCG